>OX155959.1:600000-1107500 GCA_944548615.1 Micropterix aruncella
ATCTCTCATCGTTGAGGCAGCGTTAGTTAGAAACGTTTTCGTTAGATCGTTTTTTCCGACTTACTTTGGAAATCCGACTACCACGAAAAAGGTTTTTTTTCTTTTTTCGGATTAATATATAGCCTATGACACTCGCAAATAACGTGGCTTTCTATTGGTAGACATTTTTTCAAAATCGGTTCAGTAGATTCAGAGATTACTTCCTTAAACGTCACAAACTTTACCTCTTTATAATATTAGTATAGATAATAAATATGTACCTATATTAAAGGTATTGTAATTTTTCCTCGAGGTCGTCTATCTTATAAATAGCATGTGCAATGACCCAGTGTTTGACTCTATATTCGAATATTTTTGGTTCTAAATCGCGTATCCTTATTGGCAGGTTATTGAAGAGTTTAAAGGCCAAATACCCAAATGACTTTTGGATCATAGTCAAATGGACTGTGGGAAGAGTATATTGGCTCTGCTACTAGTTTCATGATCATGTACTTGCATGTTAAGCGTACACTCGTGATCGTGGTTTTAGATTTACACTAAACAACTGAAAATATACGCTGATGCCATAGTAAGAACTTTGTATTTCTTGAAAAGAGGCGAGCAATGTGGGCCCTTCGTACACGGGCTATCGTCATCATCGCCTGCTTTTGAAGAACGAATGCACGGCTACTGTCAGTGGCATTCCCCCAAAGAAGGATCGCATACGACAGCCTCGAGTGGAAATTTGCGCGATACACGCTCTCCCCGCGGAGAAACGTAAAGGGGCGAACATACTCTCGGACGCGTCCTGCTGCCGCGGCTTATGGACAGTATGCACAGTTGTTTGGGACGTGGCTTGCCAGATCTCTATCGGAGGTCCGAAGCCTCGAGGTCGCGTCCACGACTGACGTCCGATAATGTGCACGGCTCAATAGAAATTCATTACACAGATCGCGTCCATAAGCCGCGGCAGCGGACGCGTCCGAGAGTGTGTTCGCCCCTTGATTCTTCGGATAGTAAATACCGCACACGATAGACTTTTACATAAATTATTGACGTGAGCTTCCCAATTTAGATAATGGTCTATGGTCACTCCTAGAAACTTTGTGTCCGTGACAAAATCAACGGCTGTATTGTTAATAATTGAATCGCTTATTTACCAAAGAACACATGTCCAAAAATCTTTTTTTTTTTTTTATATATGGCAAAATTTTCCTTGTGCCGAGATGCATCGTTTTGTTTTATCAAAATGCACAAGTTCCATATAGAAGTATCAAATAAAATTCCCACCAAATTTTAGTTTATAAACCAAAGTGCACATATCCGGGACATGTGCACTTTGGATAGTTAAATGGAACGCAAATGCCAGCTGTCAACGTGACAGCTAACCTAACTGCTTTGAAAAATGGACGAGGAACATGCTGCTCGTGCTGTGGAAGAAGAACCGGCAAGAAAGCGAAAGAAAAAAGGCACTTCAGACCCGAAAACTTATAAAAGAAACAAGGCTCAAGCATCAAAAACCTGCGGGAAGCCGTACAATAACTACAAGGGTGTTCTGATTCCAGCCCGTGAAATACGTGGATTGTGCAAGTAAGTACATGGTTTTCGTTTATTGTGACCTTTACTGATACAAATATAGGTATAAATAATTCATACAATCCCTACTATTTCAGTTTTAGATACATTTAAGATACATTTCGTACAGTCATCCCATTATAAGTTAAGGCTTTTATTAACCTTTATTTTAAGGATTTTACTAGGATAGGATTATGTGTTTCATGTTTACCCAAGAAACCTTTGACTTAATCGGACGAATAAGATTATATCTATTAATCGTCCAGTTTTCGATGACTAGCTACACCCAATACATGTTACTTTTCTCACCAAATACTGGCTTTATTTTTGTTACAGTTGCAGAAACAACTGTATGTTAGATGTGACCCCAGATGACCAGCGATCATTGTTCGACAAATTCTACTCATTCGGAACGCCCACTGAACAAGATATTTTCTTATGTGGCCTTATCGAAAAACGAAATATCAATCGTCGTCGACCACGCGAAACCCCAAAAGCTAAGCCGAAGACAGCTTCATTCATCTTTTGGCTACCTATAGACGCTGTTAAGAAGAGAGTATACAAGAAAATGTTTTTGAATACATTTGATCTACAGACTGGCAGAGTTCGAAGACTGCAAGCCCTGGTGTTGAAAAACAAGATACCAAAACGAAAAAACCTGGGCAATAAATTTCGCTTAACACCGGAAGAGATTTTGGGTAAAATTAAAGAGCACATACGGTCATTTCCAACGCATGAAACTCATTACTCCAACAAGAGATACGTTTACTTAGACCCAACTTTGTCTATAAAAAAAATGCATAGACTCTTTAAGCTGAAATATCATGGCTTGGAGGTCAAGTATAAACTATACTACAGCATGTTCAAGCAGCATTTTGATTTACACTTTGGTCGTCCCCAAGTGGACACATGTATTACATGCGAAGAAATAAATATCAAGATACTCAACGCACATACGAGTCCGGCCATTAAGAAGGCTGCTGAAGTAGACTTGCAGGTACATAAAAAACGAGCTGATAAGTACTACTCTGCGATAAGGAATACTATAGGTTTGTGTAACGAGACAGATGACACGGTCGGTATTTGCTTCGATTATATGCAGAATCTTCCGTTGCCGCATATTCCAATTCAAGACATTTTCTACATGCGCCAGCTATGGGTAAACCTTTTTTGCATTCATAACCTGAAAACCAGACGATCTGTTTGCTACATGTATCACGAGGGTACAGCTAAAAAAGGTGCAAATGACGTTTGTTCGATGTTGTACGATTACATTTTAAATTACGTGCCCAAGACCGTGAAACATTTAAGACTATTTTCTGATGGATGCACCGGACAAAACAAGAATCATACGATGATAAGACTGTGTGCAGCATTGGTAGATACGGGTTTGTTCAAAAATGTCCGACAATATTTTCCTGTTCGTGGACATTCGTATAATCCCTGCGACAGGGATTTTGGCACAATAAAAAGATGTCTGAAACAAGTAGACAGGGTATACCATCCCATGGAGTATGTTGCTCTGGTTGTTAATGCTGTCCAAGTAAGTGGACGTATTGAAGTAAAATATCTCTGTAATGATGATATATTTTTAGACTTCAAGTCATGGTGGCCTGATCATTACTTACGAGGAGGTGTATCTGAAGAAACTAAGGGCAGAGCTGTAAGAAAGGCGCTGAAAGTAATGTTTCATACGTCTGAATTTAAGGAATTCATACATTCTTCCTCCAAACCAGGTGTTGTGAGAGCACTCAAATTCATAAACGGAGCAGATGTAAACACTTTTAAAATATTAATGTCAAACGCAGTCCAACTTCCCCAACGACGAGCATACCGTGGTCCAAATCCTATAAATTTCAAAAAGATTGATGATATACGTCGTCTCCTACAGTACATTCCGGAAGAACATAAACTATTCTATGACCAAATTGTAGCCTGGCCTACTACCAACATTGACGTAAACAATGAAGAAGATGATTAGTTGCGGATGATATATAAAAGATAAACTTAGTTTCGTAAGACATAATATTTTGTACTTTGATTTAAATACAAATTCGTTTATAATATGGGCATTTTTACTATCCAAAAAACACTTGTCCGATATAACTTTCCAAACAACACATGTCCAAAAATTAAAATATATATATAAAAAAAACTGCAGTTAATACAAACTTTAACAATATTTTATTTTGAGGCAATCGACATTTACTTTCTTCATAAAAAAAATATTTTCACTTATACTTTTAGATAAACTAGAAAACTGTTTTTTGTGTCTCCTGTAAAATTGCATTTTTGGACTTGTGTTCTTTAGTATATAAGCGATTCAATTGCAGAAACTTGATTTTCAGGCTTACCTCGACAGCCGAATAGAATTCCTACAGTTTTCGAAGCATTTATTATTTCGAAGCAAGTTGTTATCCCGAAACCATTTAGTTGCTATTTGTAAACAGTCTTGAATTGTATCAGGGAGAATATTTATATTTCTATCGTTTACTAAAAGCTACTATCGTGTTCAAAAAGGATTGTTTTAACTGGTAACACCGCTTCAATTTTTACTGGGACATGATGACGGAATATCTAGGTGCTTTCACTTACGCCAAGGAGCTCTGGGAAGAAAACGAACATCTGTACATTAACTTACAGAAATATGTAGCCATGCGACTTCAAAACATCAACGGATCCATGGACGCCGACGGATACATTTCCGTGCACCTGGTAAGATGTTGAATTTGGTAAGATGTTGAATTTCTGTTTTTCTTATGTTTTATGTTTTTGTATTTCTTTATTTTATTTGTTTCATTGTGAACATAGACCTAATTTTATAAACTCAACGTGATAAAACCACAAACACTGCAAATGATGATGCCTTCAGATCTACTACACCTGGATGCCTCAGGACGTCCCTATTCGGCAACAGAATTTCTAATTCTGAAGAAATTTAGGCTTAACAGACACCTACACATTTTTCGAAACGTGGATAAGGCAACTTATCGGGGATGCGAAAAGAATAAGGAGTCAGCGGTGATCTGGGCATGATATGCACAGATCTGTGCATATCATGACATGTATGATCTATGCATGTCCAGATATGATCATGACATGCACAGATCTGTGCACAGATCATGACACAAACATATGATCATGACATGCACATATCTGTACATGTCCAGAATTATTCGCAAGAAGAGAGGGAATCACAGGAAATTAATTACTCGGTATCATTATCACATACTTTTTACAAACTTTTATTTACCTTGCAAAGCATCATATATACGAGAAAAAATATTCATTCGATTACTACGAAAAAGAAAGAGGACTTGCGTAATTTTAAAGTGCGACTGAGTAATGTTCGAAATAGCTTTCTTTGTCAATCTAACCTATTAACACCATGTCAATCTAACTTATTAGGTCGACCTGTATGTAAATATGTAATGGAATCTAAGGTAACTAATTTATCCATCTTCCAAGGATCGTAGCGTCATGAAAATTGGCAGCTGTATATAGTTCTGATATGGTACTGTCGAACTGATCTGATGATGGAGTCGGAAGATATGAACTGGAAATTTATGATGGAACATCGTATCATAGCTGTGTTTAGACTTGTTAGAAAAGTCTTGGAATGAACTTTGACCACGATTAGGTTTCAAGGTCTGATGATGAAGCCGGAGGATAGGCACTGGCATTCCACGATGGAATATCGTATCATAGCCGTGTATATGTGAATATCGTATCATAGCCCAAAAGCGTGTTTTTAGTGTTTTTTTTAACACGCTTTTATTTATTTTACAGTAAGTTTCCATTATGCATCAGGGGCCTTTGGGAAGTTCGCTTTAAAAAAATGATACACTGTGGCAATTAAAACCCAATTTATGGCATAAGGTATTTTTACAATAACCAATTTTCTCTTGACTTTCTTGACTATTTTTACATATATTATTTATTTTATTGACTAATATATAATCGTGAATTATAATTATGACTATTTGCGATTGACTATTATTATTATTATTACTGATTTGTTACTGTTTGTATTTTTTAATTTATTTTTATTACTGTCCGTTTGATAATTTGTGAAATTATCAAATAATTTAGATTGATTATTAGTACTACTATCTAAATGATAATTTGTTAAATTATCTTTTACCTTTGATTGAATATATCCGTAACATTTATTTTTTATAATAAAAAAGAAAAGGAAATATGCATGTAAATGTTCAACCTTCATATTAATGTTGTTCAACCACGAGCGACGTGGACTTGAAGAAGTCTCTTTTGCGGGGAGATTACGACAGCAAGGGTATGGCTCATGCTATTGGCCTTCAATGCCAGAATGATTGGACAACAATTGGGGACTTTTGCATTCCGCCTCCAATGCACTGGAAGGTAATGCTCTATGACTGGACGCCAGAGATGCTGAAATTTTATTTGAATGCCTTTCAGCATACACTTCCAGACCCCAGTAACCTCGCTCGTTGGAGCTTTGCCGAGGATAGTTCTTGTCCCCTCTGTCGCAATACCCCTTGCACAGCTAGACACATTCTAGCTGGCTGCAAGGTGGCCTTAGATCAAGGACGGTACACTTACCGCCATGACAAAGTTCTCGCTGTTATTCGCGAGGTAATTAGTCTCTCAGTGGCTCGTGCCAACAAGGGTTTGACAGTATCCTCCAAACCCCCAATACAGTTTGTGCGGGATGGCTCTAAAGGCAAAAAACATTTAACTACAAAACCTTTCTTAATAATCGAGAAAGCTACAGATTGGATTCTGGAGGTTGATTCGGTCTCTAAGCAGTATAAATTCCCTGAAAGTCTCGGATGCACAGCCCTCCGTCCAGATATAACTCTTTACTCTCTATCTCGGAAGGTGGCTCTTATTGTAGAATTAACTGTTCCATGGGAATCAAATATCCCAAGAGACCACGAGTACAAATTAAATAAATACCATGATCTTGCAAATGCCGTAACCCGGAACGGCTTCACTGTTCACCTCCACGCTGTGGAAGTTGGCGCTCGTGGCCTGCCAGCTAAATCTCTATTTCACCTCTTTAAAGATCTTGGCCTTTCCAGAAAAATAATCAACTCTTTCTTAGAAAAATGATCTAAAACTGCGATTTGCGCATCTCAAATTCTATGGCTTCGAAGGGGGAGTGAATGGGTGGTAAGGTGAACGCTCACATGTGGCAAGACAGCTGTCCTAAACCTACCACAGCCGGTTCGTAAGTCCGGAATCCACTGCTCACCCCCCAGAAGTGTAAAAAAAAAATAGTATTATGATGGGCCCGACTCCGGTCGGTGAATTCCATGGCAGCTCCGTTTGTATTTATTTATATATACCTTATAATGTAGGTACAAATCTATAAATTTTAGTAGTTTTTGTAAATTTTAACTTTATTAAGTGTAGGAACTCCTAAATAACTAGTAAAAAGGGAAAAGAAAAAGAAATATAGAGTTAGCACCAAATACCAAAACACCCTGGGGCTTAGGTACAAATACTGACTTTGCTTCTATTGTGCCAGGTATTAAGTATGTAAATCCTTGTAACTCATCCTATCTATCCAACGGGATAACTTACCTTTAATAGGACGTACCTTCTCAGTGAGAATTGGTGACTACGAATCTGACTCAAGAAATGTAATGTAAGAAATGTAAGTGGAATACCGCAAGGTTCAGTCCTGGGACCTATATTGTTCAACATCTTTCTCACCGATCTCCACAGTGCCATTAACTCGCAAGTCAGCTTTTTTGCTGAGGACACAAAGCTATTCGGTGATCCCCTTATAAATAAGCTCGCAACTCCAGACCGACCTCGGCAGCATCTCTAAATGGACGCAACAATGGCTGCTCTCTTTGAATAAAGATATGTAAATGCGCAGTTCTCCACGTTCGAAGAAGTAATCCAAAGTTAAACTACTATTTACATAATGCATCACTTGGGTCGGTTAAACTTCAGAGGTACCTGGGCATAACAATATCATGAGACCTCAAAGCATTACATCACGCAGTCTATACAGAGCTTCTCCAAAAACTTCGTGTAAGCCGTTTTCATCGATTTAATGACGATGTAGTCATGCTACATCCACCATCTTGCGGTGTCGAATACAACGGGCGAGCCCGTCACCACAGGACGTCTTAACGATTAGTCGTTCTGTCGCCCTGCAGTGAACGTAGAAGACTTTGGACAGTACAATCCTACGTCCAGCTACGTCACAACCCGTGAGAGTCCAACGCCTTACCGCGAGTGAGCCAGGAATAAACCCGGCGGGCTCGAGATACTCGCGCCCTCACTTCCAATTGTGACCAGATTTCTCCGGTCTCTCGATTGGTTCCGAGTTCGAGGTCGCTTGCGCGGTCCTCTCCCTTACGAAGCGGTGAAACGGTGTGCACCGAATCTATCGCGGACCAAGGCGTCCTTTGCCCGACTCTGAACCGGGATCGGATGGCCAATGGTCATTTCAAGAGCAGTCGCCGTAAGGTAGACAACCACCCCCGCTCTATAGGAAACAATACAGTTCCCAGACTCCCCCGATTGTTAGTCGGAGAGCACAGTCGATTGGCTTGCGCCGCTCGGTGCGCAGACCGTCCAGGAGCGCCAGAGGTTTGATTCCCAGGGGAGACTGGTTGACCCAGTGTCTTACCCAGGTTCGCACCCCATGCGTGGAGGCCATCGGATGGGTGTTGACCCGTGAGTGTGACCGGCCCTGAACACATGGGTCTTCGTGGCCACCTCATCATGGGCCCATTAGCTCCCATCCACCAAAATATTATGTTCGGTCGTAAACATATATCGCAGGTTCAAAGAGTAGTGATTTCAATCAAGACAATACCAGAAATGAATTTGATCGCCAATTGTGCATAACTTGTATTTTTTTTTATTAAACCAGCGTAATATTATGTTTTTTTTATAAAACCAGTAAATTTCTAACAGCACATTACGGTTATTCTATTCTATTCTAACTACACCACAATCAGCAACCTTATTGAGGTGCGCCACAGTTTCCCAAATCAATGCCTCAGTTTTTATAATAAGGCCCCTGAACAAATCAGAAGTCTTGGAGAGAACCAAAATTTAAAAAAATAATATAGTCATAGCTTAGTCAAAAATCTAATATGGAATTTGGATAATACTGAATCCACATATTAACAGTATCGTGCTGTTAAAATAAAGGAAAATATCGTGATAGTTGACATTTCCAAAGAGCATAATTTTTATTTTAATCGACTATATAATTAGGCTATATTACTTGATTTGTGCAATAATTGAAATTTTGACATGTTCGGTATACGAATATCTACTTTCGTGATTATTACTTGTTTACTTTAAAAAATATGGTTATAGATAATGTTCTCTTTATTTAATCAGTAATTAAAATTTTTACAATATTTTCTAAATATTGTCGATTTTTAAACCGATTATAAATCACTGAAGTTATTTTATATAGCTACAACTATCACGATAGTTGTTTTTCTTTAATGAATTATATTATTGAGAATGTTAGATGCAATTAGGCATCTAAGCGTAGGAATGCCCACGTACTGGAGTAGAATTAAATCGTATTGTATAGTATGACGGCAATGGCAGTTTTCAGTATTCAGTATTCAATTTATTCAGTTATTTTTTTTTAAATTTTATTATTATTAAGGAAATTTACCGCTATTACAGGAGAAATATCTGAATTTTATTTATAGACTACAATGCCAGTTAAAAGTTTCCACTTAAAGATCGTAAAAATATACAGTCGCCTAGGAATGGGATAGGAGGAAGTTTGTTTGTTTGTTTGTTTATACTCTTTATTGTGAAAATGTCACAATGGGCGGGTTTATTGTTATATGACAATCTCTTACAACCAACCCTACTATGACGTGTTATATGTATGTGTGCGTGTAACATGTCTGTAAGTGTGTGTCTTGTTATTGCATTCGATCGACAGAATTGGAAATGCAATTCCGTTAATTTGATCCCAACGGAAAATGGTGACCCAGCCGGGAATCGAACCCGGGACCTTACAATGTAAGATCAGGCGACCTAACCACTATGCCACCGGGCCATGTGGAGGGGAATTATAGTTATAAATTTTGTTTTAATAATATTTTATTTTATTATTTTATTATTAGGGAAATTTTATGGTTTATTTTAATATTGAAGAAAGAAAAGAAAAAATATAATATAATTATTTCACTAGTCCTTGAATATTGCCTTTTAAAAGACCCGGAATAAGAGTCTTGAGCGTAGTCGCAGTTGTATTAAACAGGTCAATTTCGCTTAGCAGAAATGAGATAATCGATAAATGTAATTATTTTGTATAATACTATGATTAAGCCTAATATATTACTATTCTTATTATGATACTCAATAATGATTAAGCTTATTCATTATTAAGCTTGTCAGATAATAATAATAATAATAATAATGATATCCAAGTCAACTGGAAGAAATTGTATTGAATGCAATTAATTTTATTATTACATCTTTTGATTGCAATCTGTCTTTATTCCATCTGCTGATCAGCTGATAATACAAGGAACTTTCGGAGATTACTTAGTAATGTGATGCTCCTCAGTAATATCAATATTCCGAATAGAAGAATAGCTGAAGCTAGAAGAACACATCAAAGCTGAAAAACGTTCAGCGAGAAAAATTGGCGATCTGCGAACATATATTGGATAGCAGAAGTAACCACTGGATGCAGTTTCAAAATCCCATTGTTCTATCCAAGGAACAATTCTACTTTCCTCGCATGATCCGGGAAGCCATTGAAATAAGAAGAACTCCGAACTTCAATAGAGACGACGGCTACAAACTCTCTTCTACGTGGAACCCTCTTCTTAAAATGTTCCCGCCGCCGAACGCCGAACGCAAAGACGTAAAACAGGATACAGTGAGTGTTGTGTGCAAGACGGATTTTCAAAATTCCCGCTCTCCGAGCCCGGCCCCCGGTTATAACCTACGCAGTGGCGGAAGCGGTATGCGGCCTACCCGCAAAACAACGGATTGACAGCTCTTCAGTCTACCCTGGACAACGGCGGCTGCAATGTCACCGAAACGTCGGGTGCTACACATTTCACGCGATAAATTC
The DNA here is from genome assembly GCA_944548615.1 of Micropterix aruncella. Taxonomy (NCBI): domain Eukaryota; kingdom Metazoa; phylum Arthropoda; class Insecta; order Lepidoptera; family Micropterigidae; genus Micropterix; species Micropterix aruncella. Next base: position 610,628 of record OX155959.1, read on the forward strand.
GTTTTCTATCCTATTTATAATGTCAAACAACCGCGATAGTCTTCGTTTTTATATAGAAGAATATACATAGGGTGTTAGTTGCGAACATCCGTACGCTATTTATCGATGATGTAAGTCGTGACTTCGTGATTTGATTTGAGACGCTGCGTCGCGGTCGGCCTTGATTCTCCATACGATCCATTGGAAAGTTCCATTTGCAACATTTTTTTAACTACTGTAAATCACAAAAAAAGTAAGCGGTACTGTGATCAATGGCCCTCGAATCAACGATAAAGATGATGCGGTTTTACCCGCGCATTTTGCCATAATGCAGAACAAAAGACAAAGCCAACGCGCTATTAATTGAATATATTTTTTAAATTATTATTATTTAAGTGTTTATATAAGAAGCGTTTTGACGCATGATGGAAGTTCCATTGAGATTTTATTTTTAATGGCATGTATTGATACTGGCGCATATATTTAATTCTATTTCTTTGATATCGTTTGACATCTCAAACTGTTGTTTTTCCTCGTCTTCTTTAATTTGATTCATTCGCTTATCTGTAGTCTCTTTTCTATGGACTGTATATAGCCACCTGAAAAGCAAAAAAATATAATTAAAATATTTTTTTTTATTCACACATTTCGTAACAGGGACTGGTTTATGTGTGAAGAGACAAGCACCTGCAGTGGGGTGGATGACTGTCAAATGAAAGTAGAGGACCATCAGGGGTGGCGTAGCATTGTTTGATAGGCGGAGATCTACCTCAAATAATAGTTCCAAAAGAGTGCCAGTCTCGCCTCTTACCTTCTTTGACTATGCAGATGTGGCTTATCTCGTCATACATAGGATAGAAAACGAATTTACTGCGTGAAAATTGTAGCACCCGACGTTTCGGTGACGTTGCAGCCGCCGTTGTCCAGGGTAGACTCAATCCGTTGTTTTACGGGTAGGCCACATACCGCTGCCGCCACTGCGTTGATTATAACGGTGGTGGGGGCCACCGCACACAACACTCACTGTATCCTGTCTTACGTCCTTGCATTCGGCGTTCGGCGGCGGGAACATTTTAAGAAGAGGGTTTCACGTAGAGAGAGTTTGTAACCGTCGTCTCTATCAAAGTTCTGGGTTCTTCTTATTTCAATGGCTTCCCGGATTATCCGAAGAAAGTAGAATTGTTGAACAATTTTGAATAGCATCGTAGCGACAGGGTGGTTGAGCAACAGCCTTCTCACAACACGATTATGTTTTTCATGGAGAGTACATCCTTCAGATATTTTTCACATGGATTCACCTTCACAAAAGCATATTTTTGTCTATGATATTTATGATGCTTCTAGTTGTTGGCATACTGTGCCAGTTGTGACCTTTGATGAGTAGGTGACATTGTATATGGTATTGGAATACATTACAGAATAAGAAATAAAATACTTTGTTTCCGAATAGACGCTGAATTTAAACATCAATATATTTTATCACACACTCACCCAAAAATAGCAACAGCTGGTCCAGTTAAAGCCGCTCCAAGTAAAAAGAAAGCTCCAGGAAACGTAGTCATGGTAGCTAAATATACAGTAGTGTACATCGGCACGTAGACCACTGGCATAGCTGCTTCGGCTATTCCAAATATGGCGTTTATTTTACCTAATGCAAAATGAAAAAATATATATGTAATAATATATACAAGTATTGATTATATAGTGTATTAGATTGCTCAACGTCATACTACGATTTGGCAACTAGGATTTTACTACAAAACGCAATGCGTAGATAAAAAATAGTTCAAAAAAATATTAATTTTGTAATATTATTTCAATATGGCGACTTTAGCGGTATAACAACTTGGGTTGTCGACTACAGCGGGCGAGCCCGTCAACTCAGGAAGTTTTAACGGTTAGTCGTTCTATGTCCCTGGAGTGAGCGTAGAAGACTTGGGGACAAAACAGTCCACCATCTAGCTACGCCACAAGCCCGTAAGATGCCAACGCCTTAACCGCGAGATAGCCAGGAATGTTACCTGACGGGCCGACACTCACGCCCTTTACTTCCAATTGTGACCAGATTACTAAGGTCTCTCGATTGGTGACGAGTTCGAGGTCGCTTGCGCGGTCCTCTCCCTTACGAGCAGTCGCCGTAAGGTCCGCAACCACCCCCGCTCTATTAGAAACAGTACTGCTTCCAGACTCCCCCGACTGTTAGTCAGAGTGCACAGTCGATTGGCTTACGCCGCACGGTGCGCAGACCGTCCAGGAGCGCCAGAAGTTTGATTCCCAGGGTAAACTGACCATAAGGCCAGAGTACTACCCAGGCTCGTACTTCAAGCGTGGAGGCCGTCGGATAGGTATTGACCCGTGAGTGTGACCAACCCTGAACAGAATGGGTCTTCGTGGCCAACTCAGCAAGGGCCCATTAACTCCCAAAGCGGTATAACAGTATTTTTTATTGGTGCTGTAACTGTACAGACGTAACGTCATTAAAGTTTAATCTTCTTCTTTATCCCCTCCCCCGCCGCCGGCGGCCTTCTTGCGCAGGGTCTTCCTCTTTATACGACCCGGCCGGCCGCCGCCAAACGGAAACTTCAGCGTCTATGCGTTTCTGAGAGTCCTGCAGACGGACGACAAACGATGGGATGTCAACCTCCTGCTTGCGGACACGAATGAGCCTCTGCCTAATGAGAACGCGGGCGTGATGGATGGACTTGGCGAGCCCCAGCTTAAAAACCTGAGTCTGCAGCCTCCGTTCCAGGAAATTTTAATTATTATTTATTTTGATTTTTTTTGTTTCCTAAATGTATACAGCATATTCATTTTATAAAAGAACATTTTATAAATTAACATTAATATAGCCATTAAATACATTTCAAATTATCAAATAATATAAAGCACCTATTTAAAAGATAATAATTTTATAAGCATTTTTTTTAAGAAAAAAGGAAAAAAGGAAAAAGAAGCATTTCTAAATTTAAATGTATAAGTACAATAGGGGAATGGAAATGGAAGGGAGGGATTTTTATAATACTATATGTAATATACGTTCATAAATGGCCATACATACGTATACTATTGACATATATACATATAAACATACATACACACATAAATACATTGTATATAATAAAGTAATAAGTAGTGCGTATTTTATAAATATTTAAATTAATTATTGTTCCTAAGCTTTTCTTCGACTGCGTGAAGAAAAGGATTCCTGTCCAGAGAAAAAAGGTCAAGGTTATTAAACCTGTTATTAAAAGAGCCGAGTAAACGTATCATTGTAGAGTTGCTGAACTGGCTTGTATTGCATCTGGGCACGTGAAACAAACGAGAAACTCGGGTACTTCAGGGGGGCACTCTCGAGGAAATTCGCTCAGTTAAAGCTGGACAGTCTATTAAACCATGAAGGATGTCATATAGGAAAGACATCGCAGTCCGTCCAGGAGCGCCAGAAGGTTGATTCCCAGGGGAAACTAACCATAAGGCCAGAGTCCTACCCAGGCTCGCACCTTATGCGTGGAAGCCGTTGGATAGATGTTGACCCGTGAGTGTGAATAACCTTGAACAGAATGGGTCTTTGTGGCCAACTCAGCCCATTAACTGCCCATTAACTGCCCATTCTGACTAACATCTTGCGGTGTCGACTACAACGGGCGAGCCCGTCACCACAGGACGTTTTAACGATTAGTCGTTCTGTCGCCCTGCAGTGAGAGTCCAACGCCTTACCGCGAGTGAGCCAGGAATAAACCCGGCGGGCTCGAGATACTCGCGCCCTCACTTCCAATTGTGACCAGATTTCTCCGGTCTCTCGATTGGTTCCGAGTTCGAGGTCGCTTGCGCGGTCCTCTCCCTTACGAAGCGGTGAAACGGTGTGAACCGAATCTATCGCGGACCAAGGCGTCCTTTGCCCGACTCTGAACCGGGATCGGATGGCCAATGGTCATTTCAAGAGCAGTCGCCGTAAGGTAGACTACCACCCCCGCTCTATAGGAAACAATACAGTTCCCAGACTCCCCCGATTATTAGTCGGAGAGCACAGTCGATTGGCTTGCGCCGCTCGGTGCGCAGACCGTCCAGGAGCGCCAGAGGTTTGATTCCCAGGGGAGACTGGTTGACCCAGTGTCCTACCCAGGCTCGCACCCCATGCGTGGAGGCCATCGGATGGGTGTTGACCCGTGAGTGTGACCGACCCTGAACACATGGGTCATCGTGGCCACCTCATCATGGGCCCATTAGCTCCCCAACATTCTGACTAACAGTTTAGTGGTTTCAAGGCGGCAGGTGAGGGTGGAGAACCCACCCACCGCCCGGGCAGTTATAACGACGGTGGTCGTCTTATCTGCCCGGGATATCATGCAACGACACCCCGCGCGTACCAGAAGGGTATACGCGCGGGGGGTAAAGAAAGGTAGCCACCCCCCCGTACCACCCCGAAAACCCATTTATTCAGTATAAAAAACAAAAGAAGATAACAACAAAAGAAGATAAGAAATAGTCGTAAAAATAATAATCAAATAAACACAAAGCAGAGATTAAAGTTAAACAAAGACAGGCTACCAAACACAGACAGGATGTCGGGGGGATTAAGTGGTTAGTGAGGGGGTATGTAGACGTATGGGTCATGGGGCGGTCTCGTGGGGGACGGCCTAACCAAGGTCCTCAGGCAGGAGACGCGCCCGCGGGGGCGGTTTGGGGAACGGCACATAGACGGGCACTTCGGGCTGGAAGTGGCCTTCGCATCACGCCACTGGTGTCGGGGGGGACCCCAAAACTGGGGTTCCCGGAAGCCTCAACTCCTCCCAAAGGGAAACCCACTTCTCCACGAAGCATCGGAACGCGCCGAAATAACGCCCACACTCGACCAGATCCGCATACCATATCGGTAGGCGCTTGACGCACGCGCCGACCTCACGCACCAATTCATCCCGTGCGGTCGAGAGCTTTGGGCATATCCAAATGACGTGTTCTGCCGTTTGAAGTCCATGCCCACACACGCACCAGGGGTCACGGGAGAGTCCAAAGTCAGACAGCTTGGCTTTGAACTCCCCATGGCCCCCGACCAGCTGGGTGGTATGGTGATCGAACCGCAGAACACGCATTTTTCATTCTCGCCTCTACCGACGGAAAGAAGCAGTGGGTGAGGCGGCCCGTGCCGCCAGCGTCTCACCTCTCCTGCCAAACACGAAGGGATTCCGCACGAATCAGGCGGGCAAACTCCCCAGCTCGATACCCCGCCGGGTCAACCGAGAGGCCATGAAAGACCACTGGTCCTCCCCGACGATACCGCGCCAACGCTGCGCGCTCCAAAACCTCCAAATCGATGGGCAGGACGCCCGCAATGACAGGTAGCGCGAGAGTGGACGTCGTCCTGTGCCTCGGTCATAGCCACGAGAGGGATGCGCTGCCCACGCAAGAGAGCCACTCGGGTTGCCTCCGGGATGTGGTGCTCCGTCCACGCACGTGCAGCGTACGTCACACGTAGTACGAAGACACCGTTCTGACTAACAGTCGGGGGAGTCTGGAAGCAGTACTGTTTCCTATAGAGCGGGGTGGTTGCTGACCTTACGGCGACTGCTTTTGAAACGACCATCGGCTACCCGATTCCGGGTGAACAGCCGGGCAAAGGATGCCGTGGTCCGCGATAGATTCGGTTTACACCGTGTCACCGCTTCGTAAGGGAGAGGGCCGCGCAAGCGACCTCGAACTCGAAAATAGTCGAGAGACCGGAGTAATCTGGTCGCAACTGGAAGTAAGGGCGTGAGTGTAAGCCCGCTGGGTAACATACCTGGTTATCTCGCGGATAAGGCGTTGGCCTCTTACGGGCATGTGGCGGAGCTTGACTGTGGACTGTTTGGTCTTCTGCGTTCACTTCAGAAGCGTTCACGAGGTCGCTTGCGCGGTCCTCTCCCTTACGAAGCAGTGAAACGGTGTATACCGAATCTATCGCGGACCACGGCATCCTTTGCCCGGCTGTTCACCCAGGATCGGGTAGACGATGGTCGTTTCTAGAGCAGTCGCCGTAAGGTCTGCAACCACCCCCGCTCTATAGGAAACAGTACTGCTTTCAGACTACCCCGATTGTTAGTCAGAGTGCGCAATCGATTAGCTTATGCCGCACGGTGCGCAGACCATCCAGGAGTGTCATAAGGTTGATTCCTAGTGGAAACTAACCCATCAGTCCTGTTTAAAAAAACATTTAATTTCAATGTTATTATAGATGGCAAAATAAATTGATATTAGTTTCGCCGTCAATGCTATCAGCTCCACTTGCATTTCGCCGGCGCAGAAGTGTTGCCAAAACATAGTATGGAGTAGAGCAATCTAATACATAATCTAATATATAGTCAATCTAATATATAATCAATGATATAATGGAGATAAAAACATACCTAAATCGTTACTAGGAACCAATTTGGAAGCTATAGATCGCATTGCTATAATTGAAGTTCCGTTAAGGATTTCTACGATGGGACCTACAAATTAAAGAAAAAAGTTATAATTTCAAAACTTTCTTGAAATCTTAATTAGTACTTATTTTTTTTTATTTTTTTTTATTTTCTTTTATTCAGGAAAATAACAGTGTATAAAAGTAAGTAGCCAAACAAGATAGATATATAATTACACCAGAGACAATTTTCCACTAAATGTTAACATCAAGATTATCTAAATGATAAGAGACAGAAAAAAAACGAGAAAAGAAAGAGGATAGGAAGGGAGGGACCAGGAAGGGAAGGAGGAACATAGGGAAAAAATACATTATATTGATGGGTGTCCACGTATTAACAAATTTACCAGTACGATATTTGAAGTTGAGACAGGTACGTTGATAAGTACAAGTGCAAGCAGTAGATAATAAGTAATAAATTTTAAATAATAATAATTATTAAATTTTAAATATTAAGTGTTAAATATCGCCCTCTTTAACAAATTTCTGAATCCAATGTTCGATTCAGCGAAGATATCTATTGATGCGTATCGATCATCGTAAACCCTACACACACGGTTTAAGAAAGAGTTTTTACGGTAGTTGTTATTGCAACGGCTAATGTGAAACAATGAGGACTGTCTTGTCGTTCTTGATGGCGTCCGGAAATGTATTAGTTGGACCAAGTCCATGCAGTTTAATTTGTTGTTTAAGATTTTATGTAGGAAGACTAGATCATGGTACATCCTTCGATCAGCCAAAGAAGTAAAGTTGTACGAGTGGTGAACGTTGATGCCGTAAGAATTGTCAAGTGTGAAGTGAAATCTATAGTTTAAGTATTTCAAGAATTTAGTCTGGATGCGCTCGATTCTGTTATTATGGATGGCATATGAGGGGTTCCACACTTGCGAGCAGTATTCAAGATGCGGGCGGACGTAGGCATAGTAAAGCGTTTTAATAGTGTGTATATTAAAAAGTGATTTAGAAGTCCTTAGAATGAAACCCAACATTCCAAATGCTTTATTCGTTATTGTGTCGATATGATCAATAAACTGCAGTTTGTCGTCCAATAGAATACCTAGGTCTTTGGTTACGGATTTACAATGGATGTCAATATTAAAGAGTTGGTATTGGTGTTTAATCATATCTCTTTTCCTGGTAAATCGAACCAAGTGGCATTTGTGAACGTTGAGCTGTAGGTGGTTCAGTTTGCAATAGGTAGAAAAGCGATTGAGGTCTTCTTGGAAGTTTAAACAATCGTGTATCGAGCTAATACGCATAAAGGCTTTCATATCGTCCGCGAACAGAAGGATTTTGGAATGCTTAAAACATTCGTCGATATCATTTATATATAATGTGTATAATAAAGGCCCAAGAATACTACCTTGCGGCACACCAGAGGTTACTTATAATTAAAAGTATTATGAAACTTACGTACCTATGTAAAAAAGCAAAGTGGTTTCTGCAAAAGCATAAATGAAGCTCGACAGAATCTTACTCATGCTTGAAATTATCCCTATTATTGCGTCATCCAATTTGAAACGATGGCTGAGTATCCAGATAGAGAATAGTGTACCTGAAATTAGATTAAATCGTATCACACCAGCCAGGAGTCACCCTGACCAGGTCCACCGGTCAGGGTGACTCCAGTCAGGGTGACTCCAGTCAGTGACTCCAGTCAGGGTGACTCCAGTCAGTGACTCCAGTCAGGGTGACTCCAGTCAGTGACTCCAGTCAGGGTGACACCGGTCAGGGTGATAGCATGGTAGCGAATGGTTTGGGCCATAAGATCCAACGTGTTCTCGGGTTGGCCCAGCTCACGATTCAGCTCCTATTCAGTAACCTCCCCGTGGGAGGGACCATACCGGGAAGGACTCTCGCGTCTAAGGCCTGACGGCTGGTGAATCGGTTTCCCCAGGGGAATTGCCCTCTGACGCTACTGCACGATTTTTTTTACAGAAAAGTACACTGAGAGCAATTGCAGGAGTATCCCGTGACACGCACTGCGAACCATATTACTGACTTTTACGTCTGAATATATTTTACAATGTCTACTATATGCTAAATCAAATATTAACGAACAAGAGGTAAACGGGAATATGCACTCCCACAATACACGCAGACATGATGACCTTATCCTGCCTAAAGTACGCCTTACGCAGACACAAAAGTCCTTTGGATATTTGAGCTATAAGCTTTTTAACCAGCTACTACTGTCCACAAGAAAGATGGAAACAAGGGCTTTAAAAAGATTTATTAAGGGCAAGCCTGTCACCCTAGGCTGGTATAACAATATATTATTTATTTATTTATTTATTTAGGTACATAGGATTAGGTATACAGTTCATTCATAGGTCATGTAATCTTATAATAATTATATAAATTATTTTATAATTAATATAGGGAGGTTTAACACATCTTACATGACCTTTACTGCCAATAGCACATCTAACTAGGCGATAATTTGGCCCGTCTCTAGATGTGCATATTTTTATGCAATTTTAAGAAATGAAGTGTTTTTTTTTAAATAAATTATTTGGACCCACCACCTGTATATACACATAAATATACCAATTTTATAAAAAATATAGCTATGTAATAAATATATACATTTATAGTTGTAATTTAATAAAATTTAATTAAGAAAAATAGATAAGTGATACTAAATAAATTGTCGTGCGTTGCAAAGAAGTTGATCAGATTTTACATATCCCTTGTTAAGTAGCCATCTATTAAGGTTTGCTTTAAATATTTTTATGTTAGGATAATTTTTCATGTCTTCACTAAGGGAATTATATAATTTTGGGGCTATGTAGAATATATGTCTCTGGGCAAATGTTGTCCTGACTGACGGAATTATATAATTGATACTCGCGGACATTCTTGTGTTCAGATTGTTTTGAGTTCGGGCGTGGTCATCTCTAGATTTATTATCTTTCTTTTAGCCGTGGGATGAACGTAGAAGACTGAAAACAATGCCAATCCAATATCTAGCTATGCCAACCAGCTCGCGAGTCCAAAGCTTACCGCCCGGCATCGGGTATCTACCCGGTGCCGACCAGCTGACTATTGCGTTTCTACGGAATCTAATATCAGAAAATAGTTCAAGCGAACGAAACAGAGCAATGCATTAGAGCGGAATCTAAAATAACCATCGTATTTTTTCAGCATAAAAGCGTTCTGTCGAATATAAAACCATCTTATTTAGTTTGAAAACATTTTCTTTGGTCTTAGATTACGCCGCGGTATGTTCGATTAGTAGTTTTACACTGGAAAATAGTCAATCATTACGCAGACACAAAAGTCCTTTGTATATTTGAGCTATAAGCTCTTTAACCAGCTACCACTCTCCACAAGAAAGATGGAAACAAGGGCTTTAAAAAGATTTATTAAGGGCAAGCCTGTCACCCTAGGCTGGTATAACAATATATTATTTATTTATTTATTTATTTAGGTACATAGGATTAGGTATACAGTTCATTCATAGGTCATGTAATCTTATAATAATTATATAAATTATTTTATAATTAATATAGGGAGGTTTAACACATCTTACATGACCTTTACTGCCAATAGCACATCTAACTAGGCGATAATTTGGCCCGTCTCTAGATGTGCATATTTTTATGCAATTTTAAGAAATGAAGTGTTTTTTTTTAAATAAATTATTTGGACCCACCACCTGTATATACACATAAATATACCAATTTTATAAAAAATATAGCTATGTAATAAATATATACATTTATAGTTGTAATTTAATAAAATTTAATTAAGAAAAATAGATAAGTGATACTAAATAAATTGTCGTGCGTTGCAAAGAAGTTGATCAGATTTTACATATCCCTTGTTAAGTAGCCATCTATTAAGGTTTGCTTTAAATATTTTTATGTTAGGATAATTTTTCATGTCTTCACTAAGGGAATTATATAATTTTGGGGCTATGTAGAATATATGTCTCTGGGCAAATGTTGTCCTGACTGACGGAATTATATAATTGATACTCGCGGACATTCTTGTGTTCAGATTGTTTTGAGTTCGGGCGTGGTCATCTCTAGATTTATTATCTTTCTTTTAGCCGTGGGATGAACGTAGAAGACTGAAAACAATGCCAATCCAATATCTAGCTATGCCAACCAGCTCGCGAGTCCAAAGCTTACCGCCCGGCATCGGGTATCTACCCGGTGCCGACCAGCTGACTATTGCGTTTCTACGGAATCTAATATCAGAAAATAGTTCAAGCGAACGAAACAGAGCAATGCATTAGAGCGGAATCTAAAATAACCATCGTATTTTTTCAGCATAAAAGCGTTCTGTCGAATATAAAACCATCTTATTTAGTTTGAAAACATTTTCTTTGGTCTTAGATTACGCCGCGGTATGTTCGATTAGTAGTTTTACACTGGAAAATAGTCAATCATTACGCAGACACAAAAGTCCTTTGTATATTTGAGCTATAAGCTCTTTAACCAGCTACCACTCTCCACAAGAAAGATGGAAACAAAGGCGTTTAAAAGATTTATTAAACAAAAGCTGCAATCCACACATGCTTTCTATAAGCTGGGTGATTTTTTTGAGCATGCCAATTCTTTAAAATGGGAATAACATTAATATGTAACTTTCAGGTACCTCATTTTAGTTCTTATTGTTTAATATTAATATTATGAATTTAATATTTAATATGTAGATTACAATGTGTAATGTAACATACCTGATCATATACATACGTTGTTTTTTCCAATTTTGTTTTGATACTTCATATTGTGTGATTATTTTTTGTATAAAGTGCTTGATGACTAATTATATTCTTATAATAATTATCTATTTTATAAGTATACTCATGTACATGGATTCAGCTCTATTTAAAAAAAAATGTATTAGTTTGCCGTGTAAAGCCGACTTTAGTAAACGCTATTGTCGAATTAATATTTATGCTTTAATAGTTTTATATCTACATATAAACTGACGAATTCTAATATGCGATAATTAGCTTAAATTCATAATTCATGCTTTTATTGTATATTATGAATGAATAAATTTAATACTGAATACTGAATACTGAATTGGCAACCGTGCAGCGTCAGCCAATCGGTTTGTGCCTTCTGACTAATTACTGAAGGAGTCTGGAGACTAAGGAAATATACCTACTGTCTCATAAACAGCGGGGATGGATATTGATCTGTTGTCATGCCGCTCTTGAAACGACCTATGGGCCACCCAATATCGAGTGGCATTACGGGCAAAGGACGCCCAGGTCCGCTATAAAGTCATATTAAATTACTGCTGTAATAAAAGGTAGAGCAACAACGTACCCAGTCGGGAGGACGGAAGTATCTTGAAGGTTAATTCCAGACGTAGATATCCTGCCAAAACTGGTAGCCAGGGGGCGAGTAAGCCTCGAACCTCTGGTGTGTTCGAGGCTTTGTTGGACGGTAGATTTGTATCGCCCCAAAGTCTTCTACGCTCACCTCAAGGAAGACAAAACAATAATTATCGTTAAAACTTCCTTAGGTGACGGGTTCGACTGTTGTAGTCGTCATCTCCAAATGACGTTAGCCGTAATTCATATCGAATTTATCATGGATCCGTAGCGCCTTTTGCCCGTCAAAGTCACTCGGGTTCGGGTAGCCATCGAATCTTTTTTAAGGATAGGCGACGCCAGATCAACAGCTACCCGTGCTTTTTAGGAAACATATTTACATCTCCAGACTCCCCCGGTTATTGTCCGGATTGCGTAAGCCTGGCCTTTTGTACGCAGCCATTTGCTTTCCTACTGAGTCTTTTGTCGCTGCTAATAATAAGCGTGCCATGGTGACTCTCTTCTTTCAACATGGCCATAGTAGCATTTCAATGTGTTTTCACAAAATTAATGAAAACGTCATTTTCAGTGCCCATAAAATAAAACAAAACACCACCACAAAATCACATAGTGTTAATATAAGATCATTGATTGTTGCTATTTTTGTCCGATTTATTTTCGCTATTATAATCGGTGCTCTACAGTGCGCCGCCATACTGTAATACAACGAAAATCGCCACATTAACCGCCTTACATTTGGGTTATTATTCAAAATGTAGGCAAATCCTTGGTTTTTTTTCGTTAGATTTCTCAATATCAATACTTGTTTAAAATATACCAGACTAAATATATAGCGGTTAATATAAGAGGTTTTTATACGGGGTGTTTATTTTATTTTATTTTATTTTATTTTATTTGTGCACAGGCTTATTACTGCAAAGGCTTTTTTTTCTGTGGGTGAATCAGTACAACGTAGTAAGCAACTTTATTATTAATTTAGTAATCATATATTTATTTATTATTATAGAATTTTACTATATATTTATATATATATAAATTTATACAAATTCATACAAAATCATACAATTTTTTTGAAATTTCATTACTAGAAGGGCTAATTTTTAAAATTTTCAATTTGGTTATATAGCGGATGTATTACGTACGTTTGTATAGGTAGGGCGGTTAAACGTAATAATAGAAGATTAGTTATTTTTTAAACTATGACTTCCATCTACGCATTGCGTTTCTTAGTAAAATCCTGGTTGCCAAATTGTATCACGACGTTGAGCAATCTAATAAGCTATATAATCAATGATATTAAATAGCTTTATTTTTTATTTATTTTCTTTTGAGTTTTTGCAAGAGAAGTTTTTCTTTTCTAGGTGTCTGTAGCCTTTTCGTGTAGAGTCGCTGTCTTCAGCTACATACATTAAAATTAAAAATAGTTTTTCCTAAAAGCGCCTACAATAATTTACAAACCTAAAGAATGGAGAATTAGAATATAAGTGGAGTAGAAACTGTAGGCCACTTCGTCCCAGTTGAATTTGTATCTCGTGAATAAGTAAAGAAGGTTCATCTCCGCTGCAAAAAAAGGTATACGTAAGGTAAGTTTTACCATTGATTATATAGGGTAATAGATTACCCAATGCCATAGTAGATTTGGCAACCCTTCTACGCCGTCGACATGCAGGTGGCGCTGAGAGCATTGGCTCGCGAAACTAATAGCAATTTATTTGTCATCTACTATAATAACATTGATAGTTTTTTTTATAAAAATCAGGTGGATTATTGAAAACTAATAATGTAAACCGTGATAACATGATAACATTCCATTATTAGTGCCATCTATCGCATTTTTCTATATATTCTGATAACATCACAGAAATAATACGAAGAGATAAAATGACATCTATTATTAGGCGATTCGAATATCAAAGCGCCTAATTATTATGAAATAAAACTTATATTTTCAATCAAAATTGGCATCTTTATGTAAATAATATTAAAATACTAAAAGTTATGATTTATTACAGCATAATTGGACGGGGTGGATGTGGTAAAACCCTGCTAGAGCCATTGCAAGTTGCGCAGAAATCTATATAATAAAAATGAGTCGGGTTTTATGTATGTTACCTAATAACTCACGAGCGCCTGGCCCGATTTAAACGATTCTTTTTTTGTTTTGTTCGTAATCATTTCGGTGTTGCTATAGGATATAAAAAAATTGGAAAATCTCTCGAAAAAGTGAGAAAAATGAGAAAAACCAAACATTATTTTAGTACCGAGCTTGATCATAGATGGCGTTGTTTGACAAGAATAAAAATACGAAAAATTCGAAAATCAAAATGGCGGCACGGCGTGAAAACTGACATTTGACAGCCGAATTTTACGATTTTTTCATATCGTTTTCGTGATTATGAAGGTAAATCAACTGAATTAACTGAATTTGTGTAATTCGTGAATGTTTTTCCAGGTTTTGCAAACATTTTTCACAGTTATGCCCTTGCGCAGACGCTCCAATATCAGCAAGGTGACCGCTCGAGCAAGACGACAAGACGATAAAGAGGCAGGAGCAACTGAAAGCGATGAGCATCGCCAAGAATTGAATGAAGCGGCACGGATACGTAATGTTGCAGTGCGAAGACGATTGAATTTTAGACAAAACACATACATAGTGGCATTCTATTATGATCTGGCGATACAATACAGTGATTATGGATGCGTGCAAATTGGAGAATCGGACCATTTGTGCCAATATTGCAATGCCTTGAAGTAGCGCCACGAACTTTGTATTGCGAAGTGGTTAAAATGAGACTGACACCATTGGTCCCACCACCAAAACCATTTCCATATAAAAACATTAATAACTGGCAGTAAAAATAACATTTTGACGCTGACAGATAAAATTATCCAAATTTGAATCTATAAGCCGTGGACTAATTTCGATCTACGAGTACCTATGTTTCACGATAAAATTACGACTAACCAATATTGACATTATTCGTATTTCTCATTTGTGACATAATTAAAAACTTATAAATAAATAAATAAACTTTATAAAATAAATGTACTACATATTTCTTTGCTAAGCGCACTCCTCATTTTATTTATTAATAAATTGCACCCGTGCGAAGCCGGGGCAGGTCGCTAGTTTATAATAAAAATTATTCTACGTAGACCATATCGCCATCCCACTAATCAACTTTATAAGGAAGCTAAAGTTCTTGATTGTAGTCAACTTTTTCTAAAAACTTCCCTCTTAAGGCTATTTTTGGACAATAACACAAATTTAGGAATAATTCAGAACCGGCGACCAACGAGACAAGATTTAGGAAATAGCTTAATAATACCCAGAAGGAAAACATCATTTGGACAAAGACATTACTCTTTCATTGCGCCGAGATTTTACAATCTGATCAATATGGCAATAAAAATGAATTTGACATTTAGGGAATTCAAAACTAAATTAAAGAAATGGTTATCGAATCATGACAGACCAACCATACATCAAATGTTAGAAATAATAGTATAATAAAACTTAGGTGCACAAATTATTAACATATTTTTAAACATGTATGTTGAGTATATTTTAACATTGAACTAACTACCAAAAATTATTTGACTTTGACAATGAATTATACTTTTTTGACTAGGTATTTTTATATTAAATTCTATATTACATATATTAAATAATAATGACTGTTTCTTTCTCTTCTCACATATAACTTTATTTATATCATTTAATCGAATTTTATATTATATTTATTGCCGATTATATAACGGAATTGCATTTTATTTATTATATTATCTTTTAATATTTTTGAATTCTTTTTTATATTTTATTTTAATCTGAAGACCATATTTTAGGGCAATTTGGTGTCATTATCTTTTTACTAAAACTTGTATATTTGTAAGCAACCAAGCAATCAAGCAAACTTGATTGTAATATTGGAGTCCTGTCCACCCTAGAACGGGCCAGTCCCAGTTGGGTGACAGAAAAAATAAGCAAAAGGTTAAGGTTTTGCCATTCGGTTCCTGTTATTTTTGTAAGGTAATCAATGTTTTATAGTAAGTCATTCTTAAATAAACAAAAAAAAAAATTAAATCATATGTTGTTATATTATTGTTTTATTTCAGATATTATACCGTATAGGCATGTTTAGACCGTCATCAATTGGGCGGCTACTGAACATAAGAAAATAATTAATAGTGTTTGGAAGTATGAGTGACATTTTTGAGTATGAGGGTTTACAAATTCGTTTGTTATTATATTATTATTTTATTTCGAGATAGGATATTCTATTTTTAGTATATGTAAATGATTTACCAATGTATTTCAATTATATAAATGTAACGATGTTTGCCGACGACACTAGTTTAATTGTTGCCGGTAATGATATGGAAGAATTATTGATTAACGTTAAAATTAATCCATGTAAACTCTATAGTTGGTTTGAGAGCAACAATCTCACACTAAATGCATCTAAAAGTAACTTCATATATTTTACAAATCACCGAAATCGGAATAAAGGTTCGCCATAATACTTTCAATAAATAACACTGCCATTCTTCAAACTCCGTGTACTAGATTTTTAGGTGTTCATGTCGACGAACTTTTAAAATGGAACTTCCACTGTGAAAACCTCGAAAGTTGGTTAAGTCGGGCATGTTATGCTTTGAGTATTGTCAGAAGGTCGTTGGATGAATTGCAAACAAGAAATGTTTATTTCTGCTATATTTAAGCTATCGTAAGTTATGCCATTACAATCTGGTTAAATTGTTATGCTTGTCATAGGGAACCCATATTTATACTCCAAAAGAGAGCACTACGGATAATTGCAAAGGTGAAAAGGAAAGAGTCGTGTCGACTTTTTTAAAAGACTAAGAATCCTCACCTTAACCTCACTCTATCTCCTTAAGTTACTGACTGAGTTTTTTAAGAATAAAGAAACACAATATTAAAAGTTTTCAGATACACATACTAAAAATACGAGAAATATATATTTTTTTTAATACCATGTACTAAACTAAACACAGCAAGGCAAGACACAAAATACTCCGGGCCTCATTACTTTAACAGGCTACCGGAAAGTTTAAAAACAATTCAAGTGGAAAGCTTATTCAAAAAATTACTTAAAGATTTATTATTAGACAAAGTTTTTATTCGATCGAGGAGATTGTTAATTTTAAATGATTTTTTATTTTTTTGGCCATTTTTTTGACAATTTTAGGTAGCACTTTTGTAATATTTTGACTTTTTCTGATTTAATATTTCTTGATTATTTTTATTGATTATTTTAATTTGTGGATTTAGTAAGTACACCTTAAAAATGATTTTGAGTATCGCCAGTACTAAAATGTTGCATATCGACATGTCCTATAAGCAATAATAAATTACGTTAAACTGTATGTACGTGGTGATAAATTTGGATATTGTAAAAACGGACTAATAGAATGTAATTTAAATGTATCTAGATATTAAGTTTCTACAATCTGTTAAGATTTTTTGGAAAATAAATTGAAATTGAAAATGGAAAATTGATACAGTATATGCGTGTTTGAACGCCATCTATAGTGCATCGCTATAGTATTAATGAATATTTGGAACTATAAGTGCTACGTTGCGTTTCGTAGAAAACCCCTAGTTACCAAATCTTAGTATTGGGCATTGAGCAATCTAATACGCATATAATCAATAAATTTAGAAACAAAATGATTATAGTTTAGTTTTAATTACTTACCGTAAATCGGTCCAGTTACGACACACATCACAATCATCAGCATTATAATCCTAAGTCTTCTCGACTTAGACCCACTTTTAAAAGCTAACATGAGAGTGTTTGTTGCACTTCGCCAATCGCAGAAGACTTTTAGATGCTGCTTAAATCCTTGAGGGTCCTTAAATTACAAACAAGAAGTCAAATCTAAACTAAAAGATATAACATAATAAAAAAAAATGAATAACGTTACGATTTGCGGTTTGATTTTGTTCGGTTCTTTAATTTTATAATATCCATAAATGAATCCAATCAGTTGAATGACGAGAGAAACTGAAAAGGTGCCGTAATATCCAATAGCTTTTAATAAAATGCCACTCGCCGACGTCCCAACTGGTACGGCGAGGTTGCAGATGAGGTTGGCGATTCCGATTCTGACGGTTCTCATATTCTCATCGGTCATATCCGCGATGTAGCTGAACGCGCCCATGAACATAGTGAACCACCCACCGGTGATGGCGGGAAGGAAGGATTCCGTCACCCCAGCGATTTCCATTCGCCATTCGTAGAAGAAGAACTGATTCAGAATCAAGCCGATTGTGGCGAGAAGCTCCCCGAACATCGGCAAAAGAATGCACAACCTTCTTTTGCCTACTTTATCGCTCCAAGCTCCAAAGAATACAACGAGAACGCACGGTATGCTCGACTGTATGATTGTCTTCCAGCGCGTCATCTCGCTCACCAATCGCTGCACTTCGGTTTCTTCAAACGCATACTTTTCTGTCTCCCTAGCCATGAGAGCGTCGCAGATGGTCTCATTGTATTTTAGATTCACGCGGCAAGCTTTTTCCAGGTTGAGGTTCGAACACGCCAAAGCTGACAGACAACATGGCATTATAAGACAAAATATCGCCGGTTCCACCGTTATATTCAACCATATGTAGTTTAGTTTTTGTCCTATGGTCATTGCGGTCCATGGTATTTCACCATTCTCCTTTGGATCCATTTGGTAATATCTGTGAACCAAAGCGAAAAGATTATATAATAATAAAATGTCGACAGGGTGTCCTCCATTAAGTACTTGGGCGTGATGTTACGTTTTTAACAGCTTTGATGTGTTCTGTCAGTCGCCACGCGACTGACAGAACACATCAAAGCTGTTAAAAACGTTCAGCGAGAAAAATCGGCGATCTGCGAACATATATTGGATAGCGGAAGTAACCACTGGATGCAGTTTCAAAATCCCATTGTTCTATCCAAGGAACAATTCTACTTTCCTCGCATGATCCGGGAAGCCATTGAAATAAGAAGAACTCCGAACTTCAATAGAGATGACGGCTACAAACTCTCTTCTACGTGGAACCCTCTTCTTAAAATGTTCCCGCCGCCGAACGCCGAACGCAAAGACGTAAAACAGGATACAGTGAGTGTTGTGTGCAAGACGGATTTTAAAAATTCCCGCGCTCCGAGCCCGGCCCCCCACCACCGTTATAACCTACGCAGTGGCGGCAGCGGTTTGCGGCCTACCCGCAAAACAACGGACTGACAGCTCTTCAGTTTACCCTAGACAACGGCGGCTGCAACGTCACCGAAACGTCGGGTCCTACAAATTTCACGCGGTAAATTCGTTTTCTATCCTATTTATAATATAGAGTGTTGAGTGTGAGAAAAATGTTTGTGCTGGTAACTCTCACTAAATTCCAGAGTGAGTTAGGAGAACAGAAAAAAGCCAACAATCTCGTGTAACAAGAAGATCGAAACAAACAAATTTTGCAATACCACTCAGGAGATCCGCTTTTGGCCAATCCAGCTTCTCTTATCTTGCCCCCAAATTTTATAATTGTCTACCACCAAACATTAAAGACATTAAAATTCCATATAAATTAAAAATACTTTGAGTGCCTACCTCTTAAATTGTACAAATGCAGATATTGAACACCTTATTAAATAATTGAATCTTTATAATAAATACATAATAGTGTATGTAGTAATATAAATTGACGATTTCTAAATGTAATTTTTGTGAATTTATTTTGTATATTATTAATACATATTAATACTTATTAATACATATATAAATATATATTAATTTTTATCATGTTTTCTTACGTTTCTGTTCATGTTTCTGACATTTTCTTTCATGTTTTCTTACGTTTCCCTCTCATGTTTCTGACATTTTCTTACGAATTTTTATTAGGTAATTAAGATATTTCGGTAATTATTATATTTCTTATAATTTCGCCGAACCCGTCATCAAATGGTTTCGGTCATTTTTGAATAACCGCAGTCAGTGTGTTAAATATAAAGACAAGCTCTTAATTTTCTACCACAAGTCGCCGGCGTTCCCCAAGGTAGTGTTTTATCCCCGCTTCTTTTCTCACTATTTACTAACTCAATATCTAACGTGATTAATGAAAATATCATCTCTATGCCGACGATGTCCAAATCTATTCCCACTGTCGCCCAGAAGACGATGAGGCTATAGCTTCTGTTAACGCTGATCTTGCGATGATATCTAACTGGTCGAAATCCCATGGCTTGCTCCTAAATCCATCCAAGACTCAAGCTATCATAATCGGAAGAAGCTATTTCACCTCGAGGATCGACATAAACTCTTTACCAAGGATTGGCATAGGTGCGGATGAGGTCCCAATCAGCTCTCAGATTAAAAATCTTGGTGTATACCTCGGCCAAAATCTTTCGTGGCAGCCACACATCGAGGAGATGAGACGTAAACTCTTTGGTCGCTTTCATGTAGTAAAGAAACTCAAGAATTATCTCCCCGAGAAAAGCAAAATCACAATCTGCCAATCTATTCTCCTCCCTCTCCTTGATTATTCAAATGTTGCCTTTCTCGACATCAAGGAAGATCTAGCCACCAGGGTAGAAAGGCTGCAAAATGTCTGCATTCGATTCATTTACGACCTAAGAAAGTTTGACCATATTACAAAGTACAGAAGGAGACTTCACTGGCTTACGACCCGAGAAAGGAGAGATACGGAGAGTCCTAGGTTTGCTCTTCAGAATCCTGAAGGGGGCCGCTCCGAACTATCTTATAAGTAGGATCAAACCTCTATCTTCTCACGGGCGCCCTCTAAGATCTGAAGACAACTTACTGCTCTCGATCCCTAGTCACAGTAGTGAATTCTTCTCGCACTCCTTCTCTGTACGTGGAGCCCGTCTCTGGAATGCTTTACCCACGCGAATAAGGATAGCACCTAGTTTGTTTTGATTCAAACACAGGCTCAAAGAACACCTGAACCCACGCTCATAAACTTTTCCTTATTCTTCCCTATTTTTTCCTCCCTATTGCGTCCCCTGCGTCATTATAGGTTTATTGTTTTTTTTCTTAAATTTATTGTTTTGTTTTCCTGCTGAATTTTAATGATTAAAATTTAATTTATTAGTTTATTTTTACCGCATAACATGTTATTCCACTAGGTTAAGATTAGCTGTAAGATATTGCTTTTAGGCAATAAGCTCGCCTTTTTGTTAAAGCAAATAAAGCGTTTAATTATTATTATTATTATATTTCTGTTACATTAAGTATGATTTTGTTTATTTATATAAATATAATATTATAGATTTCTTAGGATAATTAAAATAAATTGTCTACCTTGGAACAGGCGGCAGCCTAATTAGGTTAAGACTTTTGTATATTGAGTGTACTCATAATTTAAACTCTATAAATAATTTGAAATTTGAAATTTGAAATATGATCCCATGTCTTTTCTATCGATTTCTCTTTCAAATTAGTTGTTAGATTTTCTCTTAGGTAGGCATATTGAAAAAAAAATAAGGGAATATAATAACTTTATGTGCTAAAAATAAAATTTTATAATAAAATGGTACACTGGATTCAAAAAACAATTCATACACAAATGGCGGACTTGCCACTGTAGCGATTCTATATACAAAATATATTGAACTATATATGGAGTAGTAAACATGTAGATAAGCATATTGAATAGAATAGGATACAATAACTTTATTGTGCTAAAAATAGCATTATATATAATAAATAGTACACCGTTATAAATAGGATAGAAAACGAATTTACCGCGTGAATTGTGAATTGATTGTATTTGTAGCACCCGACGTTTAGAATAATTGTAGCAATCAAGTTATCACTAGCACAAGGAAACATAAAACAAAACGCAACCCAAAACGATCCAGAATGCTAATGAATTACGTCTAAATATTATGAAATAAAAAATAATTCCTTTTCGCTTCAGACCTGCCAATGTTGACTATTTAAATGAATTACACGACTATTTTGAAATCGACATCACAGAAGATATAAATTTTCTAGGATTAAGAATTGACAGTAGGTACATTACAATGGAATGCGCACATCCAACAATTAGCTAGTAAGCTATGTAGCTCGATATACTCTATTTAAAAAATCAGAAATCTTTGTGGTTTTGCGGCAGCCAAACCAGTATACATTGCGTATTTTAACTCATTAATGACCTATGGACTACTATTTTGGGGAAATTCCGCAACCAGTAAAAGAATCTTTCTTTTGCAAAAGAGAGCAGTGCGCAGCATGTATCAGGTAACGACTAGGACCTCATGCGAAGAATATTTCAGCAAGGCAAAGGTAATGACTATGTATTCGGCGTTCATATACCAGTGTTTAATCTATGCTAGACAGCACCTAGCAAAAACACCAATTAATGCAGACATTCACTGGCATTATACCCGCGGTAGCTCCCTTTTATGCGTACCCCGAATACGACAGGCAAAAGTACGGAAAAGCTACTTGTACCTTAGCATTAAATTCTATAATCTACTCCCTACAAAATTTTAACAACTGGAGGACATAAAATTTAAAAAAATCATCAAGAGATGCTGATAGGCCACCCTTTCTATAATCTGGCCAAATTTGAGGGCCATGATTTTTCAAATATTGTGCCCATTTAAATTACTTAAAAAGTGGAGCTTTATTGTCTCATTATTTTATATGGTCTTCTATCTGTACTTTTAGTTTAAAATGCATAACGTAGATTTAATTTGATTATTTAACATTTTACTGACAATTTGAATATTACGATGAATAATTTTACTACGTATCTTTTCAAATTATTAACTACTTCAAATATTAGTCTTTTATTTTGATTATTTATATTTATAGTTTGACGATCTAGTGGTTAATTCTTGACTACCTATGTAATTTCAGTAAAGAGTAATAACGAGACTTACTACCTAACCCAACTATTTTGACACGTCCAAGAGCGGTCTTTAGCCGTCAATTGGACACGACGAAAATGTAAATGTAAATGTAAATGAATGTACAAAATATTACCATTCTAAGAAAGAAGAATAGAGACATAAAGACAATAAATATTATTTACTGCCCTCGTAACCCTCGATTTCCACCCTTCCTCTCCTACTATAGAATATAGAAATATTGTCAGAAACTTTAAATTCTTGGGGATCACTATAGGTGAAAATTTACATTGGAGTGAGTACGCATAAAATGTAGTTGCACGCAAAATAATAACATAAAAATCGAGTAAAATATGAAAACAGGAAAAATAAAAACCGGGTAAATTTCATCGTCTGCGAGGTCCACCTCGAAACGCCTCCATCCAATTGTCGAAATAGATTTTCCCGGCGTTTTATATAATTCGCGACGCGATTATGACACGAATTAGATAATTTGATGTCACTTCCGGCAGTCAACCTGGCACAAAGGTTATCCCCTGAAAACGAAATGTGAAGTACTTGGAGTTCATCGCCGACGAAAATATCACCTGCAGGCGAGTGCGGCCACTAGCTCCGCGCGCGGATAACGGGCTGTTCTGCTTCTCGTACTGAGCTCGAGCCGTATCCCTTTGAAGGCAAAGCTTCGTCTCATCCGCATATATCTTCGGATCATCCGACTAATTACGAGTGAGGCGACAAACGCTTGTCCTAATTTAAGCTAGGTGCTGTTGGAAACTATTGCTGTACACTCATATGTATATTTTGTAAGTTCTTCCTTGAGGATTAGCAAAAAAAAAAACAAAAAGGATTCATAGTTTCGATTTTCTCATAATCTTCAATTGGGGGCGACTCGCGAGAAGTTAACTGAATAATTGCAACGCGCTCGTTCGAGTGAATTTAAAGTTGGAAGTCATGAATAAATTATCTAAATATAACCGGGCTTAAAGCCCGGTGTAGCCACAAAATTTTCCTTAAAATTTAATTGAATTTAAGTCTTTTAATTTTACCTGAATTATTATTTAGACGTTTAATTATATTGCGCGATTTTTACTTTCCCGACCCAAGCGAATGTATTGGGAATGTGCTAAAAAATCAAGATGAAGAAGGAACTCTCCATTTTGACAACCCCCCCCCCCCCTGAGACAATTAAGACCATTTCCAGAACGAAGTCTGTCTAATAGTCTGTGTGTGTGTCTGCATGTGTGTATATTTCTCTACGATTGCGCCTAAACGCTTTATCCGATTACGCTGAAATGGTATGCAGGCATCATTCGGTCATGGCAAGATATAAAAATTTGTAGTTGTAATCGTTTCACCAGAGGGCGTGCTAGTCTTACTTTAATATCGTAGTTAGAGACTTGAAACTCGGTACACAGATGCCTTATTGGACCGAAGTCACCTTCTAACATTTTAGTTGGAATATCTCATATAGAAGCGACACAAATAATATTCAACGTCCGCCATATTTAATAAAATACTACATGATTTTTGGAAAAATACTATTTAAATACCACGAAAAATACTATTAATATACTATGAATTGGCGCGAGGGAGGAGGTTATCTTGATGCAAGGGAGAGGAAGGGGGATTGTCTACTGGCCGAGAGTATTCGGGTGACACAAACGATTTTTTTTAATGCGTTGTAACCAATATCTGGTTTTAACATTAACCAAAAGAAGCCGCGCATATTCAACTAATTTGCAATGAAAAGGTTATCAGTTCTATTATTGATAAAAATATGAGTTGGTCCATTATAGATAATCGATTCCATTGCCGCTATTATTATTGACGTATTATAATTTATAAATATTTTTTCCTCCTTTAAAGAAAAAAAAAACAGTAATGAAGATGATGTTATACTACTATATTCTGTACTCTACCGGATGCCATAATACGATAATATAAAAAAATGTACATACCATTAATTCTAGTGAACGCAATTGTTTTGTAACTATCAAGAAAAACACGATATGATCAAACGTTTAGAAGATTTTGCTCGTTCCGATCTAACGAGTGCGGTGTTAACAGCTCCCACAATGACACGACTAAATGGACCATTCGGTTGATATCAACCGCCGGCCGTCATTTAGTCTTCATAGTCAACTGTGCGTATGTATATTTTTTAAATTGTCAGTAGTCTTTTATTTAACCAAAATTGCAAATACAGTTGGATATGTTATAATAATAAAAGTTTAAAACACAAATAATCTAAAATATAAATTAAACAAATAAACAAGAAAAAAAAACAAAGAAATCAATAGCTTAAAACAAATGCAACGAATAATCAATAAAAATAATACTAATAATAACCAAAGTCAGA
Organism: Micropterix aruncella; assembly: GCA_944548615.1. Classification (NCBI taxonomy): domain Eukaryota; kingdom Metazoa; phylum Arthropoda; class Insecta; order Lepidoptera; family Micropterigidae; genus Micropterix; species Micropterix aruncella. The sequence goes on from OX155959.1 coordinate 635,569, forward strand.
TAAAATTCTCAATAATCACGTGAAACGACACACGTAAAACGACAATAATATAATTATCCTTCATTATCAAATATCATCAAATTATTTCAATATTGTCAAATTATTCATCATTATTAAATTATCATACATTATCAAATTGGAATAATCGAATAATCAAACAAATAGAATTGTCGACTACAGCGGGCGAGCCTGTCACCTCAGGAAGTTTTAACGATTAGTCGTTCTATCTCCCTGCAGTGACCGCAGAAGACTTAAAACAAAATCAGTCCACCGTCTAGCTCCCCCACAAACCCGTAAGAGGCCAACGCCTTAACCGCGAGATAGCCAGGAGTGTTACCCAGCGGGCTTACACTCACGCCCTTACTTCCATTTGCGACCAGATTACTCCAGTCTCTCGATTGGTTACGAGTTCGAGGTCGCTTGCGCGGTCCTCTCCCTTACGGAGCGGTGAAACGGTGTAAACCGAATCTATTGCGGACCACGGCATCCTTTGCCCGGCTGTTCACCCAGGATCGGGTAGCCGATGGTCGTTTCAAGAGCAGTCGCCATAAGGTCCGCAACCACTCCCGCTCTATAGGAAACACCTGCTTCCAGGCTCCCCCGACTGTTAGTCAGAGTGCGCAATCGATTGGCTTATGCCGCACGGGGCGCAGACCTATTTTGTAGTGCACAGACATTAAAAATCAAAACATAAAAGGTTACTCGTAAGAATATAGAAGGTATTATTGTAGAATTAAATCGAGTCTCACCATTTAGTTTACCAGATGAAAAACACAGAGTAAGATATGTAGAAAGTAAGATATAGAGATGTGAGATATAGAGAAGATATGTAGAAATTAACTCAATAAGTAGTGATTCTATTACATTGAATATAATGAATAATGCAATGACAATAAAAATAAGGTTATAATTAACATAATTAATTCTTCAAAATACCGATAAAAATAAGTTTTTTAGTATAAAATTAATAAATGTAATGTCAAAAAGAACAAAAAAAAAATACCAAATGTCGAAATTAAATAAATGACGAATGTCAATAAATTAACATAAGTACATATATCGTGTATAATAGTGTTAAATGGAAGGCCTGATTGAGTACAATCTGAAAATATACATGTATATATGTGAATAAATACATGAACCACAAATATTTCATAAAAACCGTAGCGAAAATAATTATAAATACAACGATTCACTTTCTATAACGGCAGTCGTGTTTTTTATTCTCTTAAATATATTTACTCCTTAATATATCTCATCGGCCTACACATTGCCAATATGATATTAACGCGCATAAACTGGAAAGTGTTTCTGTATTTACTGACTTGGGTATAACATTTAATAGTAAACTTAGCTTCAATACTCATATCGAGCTAATGACCTCCAAATGTTACCAGTTGCTGGGATTCATTTGGAGGGTAACGAAGCCTTTCAAGGGCTTCCGCGTTGTTATGCTCCTGTTTACATCGCTTGTCCGGAGTTGATGGTAGTTTGGCAGCGTGGTTTGGAATCCATGTTATGAACAATATGTTTCAGATATTGAAAGTGTTCAGAAGACGGTTCTGAGGTGGATGCGTTTTAAATTCTTTCACGAAATAGAATTCGCCGATTACAACGCCCAAACTCACTTTTTTGAATGTCAATCTCTGAAGACGAGACGTACTCTTATAGATCTTCTTGTATTATGGTCATCCAACAAGTCATCTCGCTGACCAATCGCTGCACTTCGGACTCTTCAAACGCATACTTTTCTGTCTCTCTCATGGTGAGAGCGTCACAGACTTTGTCATCGTATTTTAGATTCACACGATAAGCCTTTTCCAAGTTGAGGTTCGACATAGCCAGAGCTGACATACAACACGGCATTATATGACAGAATATCGTAAGTTCCACCGTTATATTCAGCCATATGTAAGTTAGTTTTTCTCGCATGCTCATTGAGGTCCATAACTTTTTGTCATTCTCCTTTGAATCCATCTAGTAAAGCCTGTGAACCAAAACGAAAAGATTATGGAGCTTGTTACTAAGAATGAATTGAAACATTAATCTGATCCCTTTTACTTTCTGTTTTTTCTTTCTCTATCATCTTCTTATTCCGTTGATTTCGTCGAGATTAATCAAACTAACATTATTAGAATTATGAATAATGTACTTAATTGTGAGTTCTTCGCCCTTGCGGGGTTTTTGAATTAACATTGAACTTTGAGTTGAACTTTGAATTCATTTAAAAAATGTAATTAGAAAATAACACATTATACATTAAATATTATGTTTTGGCAGATAATTTACTCGAAGACTATCGCGGTTGTTTGACATTATAAATAAGATAGAAAACGGATTTACCGCGTGAAATTTGTAGCACCCGACGTTTCGGTGACATTGCAGCCGCCGTTGTCACGTTCACGCATTAAATCCGTTTTCTATCCTATTTATAAGATAATTTACTATTGTTAAAATAATAATAATAACGACTAAACAATAAAATCTTACTTTCAGTTCGGTGCCAAAAAACACTTTTAAGCGTATATTTCTGTCCGCTTTTGTCGGAAGACTACGAGATGAATTTTGCGTTCAAAATTCAGCGATGTCAATATCCTATCGAAATTATAGCTAATCATAACCAGCTGTGTTTATTTAAATGTCCAGGATTTTTTTTAATGGCATGGCGTTCAACTTGGTAATAGTTTGGTATTAGATGATCACATAAAATCAAGGTCAGTAAAGCGTCAATAATCTTGAATTTCATTAGTATCTCCGATTTATTTACATACATATTTAAGAATTAAATACTATATAAATTAATAGTTTAAAAGAAACACTAAAACACGCTTTTATAAATGCACGTAAAAATAAAAAAATCCGGCTTCATCATCAGACCTTGAAACTTAATCGTGGTCAAAGTTCATTACAAGACCTTTCTAACAAGTCCAAACACGGCTATGATACGATATTCCATCATGGAATGCCACTGCCTGTCTTCCGGCTTCATCATCAGACCTTGAAACCTAATCGTGGTCAAAGTTCATTCCAAGACTTATCTAACAAGTCCAAACACAGCTATGATACGATGTTCCATCATGAAGTTCCAGTTCATATCTTCCGACTCCATCATCAGATCAGTTCGACAGTACCATATTATTGTATTGTCATCAGAACTACATACAGCTGCCAATTTTCATGACGCTACGATCCTAAGAAGATGGTTAAATTAGTTACCTTAGATTCCATTACATTATTACATACAGGTCGACCTAATAAAAGCGTTTTAAAAACATTGATTTTGCTTACAAAAATAACGGGAACCGAATAACAAAACCTTAACCTTACGCTTATTTGATTCTGTCACTCAACTAGGACTAGCCCGTTCTAGGGTGGACAGGGGTGCGTATGCACTCAAGATCCTTAGCGTGTTAGAGTTTGCACCTCCGAATACACAATACCACGATTACACAATCTCGAATCCACAATACCACGGTGAGATTAGAAAGCGTTAAAAACGTTTTATGGGGTAAATTGCCAACCGTGAATGCTTGGGATTAAGAATGTACGAGGTGAGACCGAGCAACTTCAACTAACAACCGAAGAACTTCATCGAAGTTGATTGACTGGAAGATATTGCTGTAGTGTAGCAATAAGTCCGCCATTGTACCTTATTTTATTGTGCAATAAAGAGATTTTCATTCATTCATTCATTCATTTTCATTCATTCATCGAAGGACCGCCGTATCACGGCAGATATGGTAATTTTGGGTCTTTTCAGCAAAGTTGTACATAACAATTTTTTTTTGTCCCAATATTTCGAACTTTTTCAAAATATAACGATAGTTTTGTTAAATAAAAAAAACGTAGTTTTGTTTATAAAAATAATAATCGAATGAAATATAATACATATTTTAAATTCTGAGCGTCTTGGGGATCCACATCAATGTGGTCAATCTGTTTTTCATATTTCATTATTACGTTTCATTATTACGCACACGAAACCCACTAGACAACTCCTGAGTGATAATTTGAATGTACCTAGTATTAAGACGACTTTCGGACAGCGACACTACTCTTTCATAGCTACAAGACTTTATAATAAATTAAGCAGTGACATAAAAACCAGCCCCGATTGTCATTTGTTTAAAAGCAAAATAAATAAATGGCTGTTGCAAGAAGAGCGTTTATATATCTATGCCATGATCGATATAGTAGAATAAGTTGAAGTTGACTTAACATATATTGTGTTTATATGTATGTATGTGTGTATATGTGTATTCTAATATATTTAATATTTCTATTTCCAATATAATGTTGTATTTTTTATAATTTTTTTATTAATATATATTTATAATTATTATATATATTTTAAATTATTATTATTATTATTGTGTTTGGTTGGTTCATCGACCCTCGTTTTAAATGTAAAAATATAAATTGCTTGCCTTGGAACGGGTATATCCCAGTTGGGCAGCACTAGCCAGTGAATGAAGAGGAAAGTTTTTGCCATTTGTTTTAATATTATACTTATTGTAAATGGTTAATTTGATCATTCCAATAAAAAAATCAATAAATAGAGAGCTTGTCACTTTACGTATCACCACGGGTGATTCGTTCTACTCATATGTATGTAGTCCTCAGGTCAGAAGCCCATAGATATGCCCGGAATTACACTAAAGGCTCCCTGAAAACTTTTTTAAAGCAAATTTTTGATTGCTAAAATAGAACACATTGTTATTTGTGACAGACCGCTTTTTGGCAACTACTTAGATCAGTATAAATAGGATAGAAAACGAATTTACCGCGTGAAATTTGTAGGACTCGACGTTTCGGTGACGTTGCAGCCGCCGTTGTCTAGGGTAGACTGAAGAGCTGTCAGTCCGTTGTTTTGCGGGTAGGCCGCAAACCGCTGCCGCCACTGCGTAGGTTATAACGGTGGTGGGGGGCCGGGCTCGGAGCGCTGGAATTTTTAAAATCCGTCTTGCACACAACACTCACTGTATCCTGTTTTACGTCTTTGCGTTCGGCGTTCGGCGGCGGGAACATTTTAAGAAGAGGGTTCCACGTAGAAGAGAGTTTGTAGCCGTCATCTCTATTGAAGTTCGGAGTTCTTCTTATTTCAATGGCTTCCCGGATCATGCGAGGGAAGTAGAATTGTTCCTTGGATAGAACAATGGGATTTTGAAACTGCATCCAGTGGTTACTTCCGCTATCCAATATATGTTCGCAGATCGCCGATTTTTCTCGCTGAACGTTTTTAACAGCTTTGGTGTGTTCTGTCAGTCGCGTGGCTATGGGCCGTTTCGTTTGTCCAACGTAGGCTAGACCGCAGCTGCATTCGACTTTATACACACCCGGGGTTTGCAGTGGTATTACATCCTTTACAGGCCTTAAAAATCGAGCTCCGAGCCCGGCCCCCCACCACCGTTATAACCTACGCAGTGGCGGCAGCGGTTTGCCGCCTACCCGCAAAACAACGGACTGACAGCTCTTCAGTCTACCCTAGACAACGGCGGCTGCAACGTCACCGAAACGTCGGGTCCTACAAATTTCACGCGGTAAATTCGTTTTCTATCCTATTTATAATGTCAAACAACCGCGATAGTCTTCGATTTTATACTTAGATCAGTGTTTTTAAACCTATTTTTGACCGCGACCACCTTTTTGGTAAAGAAAATAAAACTCTTATGCGATGCCCTTTAGACTGTAACTTAGTTCTCTCAACCCCCTCCTTAGTCCCTTCCACAGCTGTAATTGTAAGCATTTGTAGTGACTTGTGAAGGGCCACCCCTCACTGGACTCCAAGTTGCTTGATGTGAGGAAGTGGTGTCAACTTGCGGGTTATCTCCGTATTGAAAGTCGATTGAAAGTATATCAGAAGGTATTTATTGTATCAGAAGGAATTTATAGTGATTTATATTGCCAGTTTGGTAACTCTTCTCGAATATGTTAGGGGTTGACGCGAATGCGGTGGCTATCTGCCTGAAGTTAAAAGGGTGCATGGATAATGATTATATTTTGTGCTCAGAGTATCTTGTACTCGTGGCTCGAGTCTGTAGTAGTTCAGACTGATGTTTGCTCGTCTCGATTTGAGGAAGGAAGGAAGAAATACACAAAATGGTCGGACCCGTTGACCCAACTCGTGAGAGTAGTACCGGGTTGATTCCACCGCTATCTTGGGGGAGTGATCATTCGAGAAATGACCCTGGTGCTATTTTCGCCGCCTTATAAAGGCCGAAAAGTTACGCAATCCAAAATATTCCGAGTAAAAATGTTGTTCAACTTAACTGATTTCAATGTACCTGATGACAAAGTAGTTAAAATTGTTGCTAATTCAGCGCTGCACGAGGTAGAACAATGGCTGTATTGACGTCAGTGCATTTCACTGGAATTCAATGACATGTACTATACTTAAGGATCGTTACAGACTCAAGATGATTAACAATGCAACATAAAACTCAGCAGACATTTCTAATTCTAAGATTCGATTGACGTAATAGCACGGCAAAACTGTTTAATCGCCTGATGACTAAATAGCTTTCAAAGAAATAATAATTTCATTTACAAATGCGTCTTTCTGATATTTCAAATAATCAATGTATGGAAACAGGGTCTTTCACAATTGCAAATATTAATTCACACGAAAAACTCCCTACCTAACATCAGATTTACCGATATATAAGCGCGTACTTTTAGCTTATCACTCACTCTAGTTTGACGTTATCAATGGTAAACCATCTCTATCTATTAGCTTCTTTCCAAATAATTGAATAGACTAAGCATTAAACACTGTGTTTACCCTACCGTATGTACGCCGAGAGAACAAGACTTCACAGCGTTGGGCTGTGATCATATCGACAACGCACGACATCAGAGAATCCCCACACATTCAATAAATAAAACTTTTGTAAAAACAATGGCGAAACTATATTAATTTTAACTGTTTTTAACACGCTTTTATTAGGTCGACGTATATGTAACTATGTAATGGAATCTAAGGTAACTAATTTAACCATCTTCCAAGGATCGTAGCGTCATGAAAATTGGTAGCTGTATGTAGTTCTGATGACAATACAATAATATGGTACTGTCGAACTGATCTAATGTTGGAGTCGGAAGATATGAACTGGAAATTCATGATGGAACATCGTATCATAGCTGTGTTTGGACTTGTTAGAAAAGTCTTGGAATGAACTTTGACCACGATTAGGTTTCAAGGTCTGATGATGAAGCCGGAAGATAGGCACTGGCATTCGATGATGGAATATCGTATCATAGCCGTGTTGTATGTGAATATCGTATCATAGCCCAAAAGCGTGTTTTTAGTGTTTTTTTTTAAAAACTATTAATTTATTTACTTTCGAAGCTGTACTTAGGTACCTGTTTCCATCTTAGATCAACAAAGTTTTTAAAAGAAATAACAAAAAGACATATTAATATGTTATCCAGGATTTCTTTAGGTTAGGATTTTTTATTTTTCTTTTTTTTATCGGGAAAACTGCTGTCAAAATAAGACTTAAATTTGTTGAAGAAAAGAGTAAATATTTGATCAGCATTTTCGTTTTCGGAATTAATAATATCGTCCCAGTCGTCACTGATAATTTTGCTGAGAAATATTTCTTTGTTTGCTTTAGAAAACAATCGGGACTTTTTATAATATACCTGATTTTTTGTGGTGTTATTAATTGAGACGAAGATACCTTCATGATCTGAGAGGCCAGTAGAAGAGATTTTTGAAGAAACTAGGTCAGTAGATAGGTTTGAGAATATGTTATCTATTAATGTGGCTGAGTGCCCTGTGATCCTTGTTGCAGTTTCTACATATGATTTTAAGCCATATATATTCAGAATACTGCACAAATTATATTTGGCTACTGAGTCAACTAGGAAGTCTATATTAATGTCCGTGCATATGACGATTTGTTTATTTTGAAATATTTCTAATAGCCGTGAGAATCTTTTAAAGAATATAGTAATATTTCCAATTGGAAATCGATATAACGAAAAAATATAAATACGGCTTTGCGTCAATTTTATTCCGCAGCATTCAAAGTGGCGATCGAGGCAGAGATCAGCACACTGCAGTAATGGTTCACTACCAAGATTATTTTTGAGTTGTACCATAGTCCCCCCCATTTTAAAAATACTCCTGTGTTGATATGCTCCAATATAAAAACCAGGTAAACTTAGTGAAATTTCTTCATTTTTCTTCCCCCAATGCTCAACCATACATATAATATTAATATTTTTATTAAGTTCTAAAAGTAGTTCCATGTCAATCAACTTATTTTTTAGACTATTTATATTTTGGTAGAAGATTGAAAGATCTCCGGAATTTAATAAAGTTTTCGCATTGTAATAGTCAGGCTTTTCATTTATAGTATCGCGTTGAACGAAAAAAATGCGACCTTTGCTGATTTGTCTGTTGGTAAGTAGAACGTCGTGTTTCGTAAATTGGAATATCTTCGTCGTAACCTGCGTTGATAGCATTAATGTGATATTTTGGTATTTTTGAATTATCATAAAAAACTGGTAGGTTTTTATTTTCAGTATAGCCTAGGTATTTCCTTTCTGTATTCGGTGACCTGTATGCTGTGTATAATATTTTGACAGATTGATTCAGAGCATGGTTTATTTTGAAAAGATCCCAGGTTTTTGATGAAGGTACAGTGTTGGAATAACTTGGAATAGCATTCAAAATTACGATTTATTTCCATTTCTCTTAGGTAATTACTATGTAAAACCTCAGTAAGGTAGACGTTAGTTTTATGTGATGTTTTTAGGCTGTAAGACAGCTCAGTCAATAATTTAAAAGGATTTTTGTCATTACTTCCTCCCAATATTACGAGATGATCTCTCGTCGTCATGTTTTGAGCGATTTTTTCAATATCATTTGAGATGGTTTCGAAAGTGGCGTTTTCTTTTATATACCCAGTGACAGCATATGTTTTTTTTTAACTAACGAAATCCTTAGGCCGATTGTAATACCTTTGGCCTGCTGATCTCCTATGGCAATGATTTTTCTTTCTTTGTTCGATGATTGTTCATTTGCTAGTGTTTCGGACACTTTGAAATTGTTTATTATTATGTTTTTCTCGATTTTATCAGTCTTTATATCATGTGATAAGGATTTGTTAGTATTAATAATAATTTCATTACTTTTAACTGTATATTTTGGTAAGGATGAGGTTGTAATACTGCTAATATCTGATAATCGCTTATTCTCATTCGAGTTTTTCCCATTTAAAAGCGTTACAACCATATTTTTGTACTTTTGTGCTCTATTGTCAGAGTGGGTTAACTTCTCTTTCAATTGGCAGACCTCTTCGTTGAGTAGCGAAACCTCATTGTGAGCACTCTGCAACTCGAGTTCCATTAATGCTACTTTTTCGTAGATAGCAGTTTTGTCGAATGATTTGTCGTCGTAGAGTGTGAGGTTGGGAGCTAGAACGTCCTGTGCGATTGAACTTGCTCAAACTCGTAGTTGACAGGATAGAATCAGAGAGGCAGTCGCTGAAACTGTCGGAATTTAAATCGGTATTATTCTGTATTGTCACCGCTGACACATTTTGTGTTGTTCGGCCCCTTTTCTCGTTTTTTTTGCCGTGCTTGTGGCTTTGGGTAGATCTTCCCGATCTTTATTTTTCTTATGTTATTTCAAGTTATCAGGGTTTTGTTTTAGCACCATCGGTTTACCGCTAGTATTTAATTTTGTTTTCGTTGTAGGCATACCTCTGGTAATTCATTTAAATATATCCCTAATAAATATAAAAACTCTGCTGCGTTGAAACGTCGGAGATTTCTGACACACTGCAAGATAAAAATAAAAAATGAAGATAAATTGTAGATTGCTATCCGTTAATCGAATTACAAAAAGCATGAAAAAAACCGTAATAATTCAATAAGAACCTTTGTCATCTGGAATAATGCGCGACGTAGGTTGTCTCTTTACCAAAACTCACACAAATGAAAACTACAATAAAATAGATATACGAGACGTACGAGTACGACATCGGTGTACTTACTAAAAATATCATCGCACAGGATCGGCATACTAGGCGGTTATTTTAAACTTGCTACACACGGTCGATAACCCGAATGCTGAATAATAGAGTTTTTATTATGGGAAAGTTTGCCAGAGCTGTGTTTTGAAATTGTTTTTGCACCAGGTGTACAAAATACTTTGTCTATCGGAACCATAAATGATAGTAATTATTAAATGATCTTGCATAACAGGTAACAAGATAAAACATTTAAATACCTATAGTCGTCCTAGAAACGATTAATTGAAACTGGTATTTATTTAAAACTACCTGACCGGAAAGACGTCGTCCTATTCAAATTTCAACAAATTTCAATAAATTTGTTTGTGATCGTTTTGGGGATTTGTGAAAAGCTATTGGTAAACAAAGTAAAAAATCGGTTGTGTCACCCCCAAGACTTTCCTGGCAATCATACAACCCCCCCCCCAACTCCCCCGTGCCAAACCCCTCAACCCCACCACCCTCCCCAAACTCCACCACCTCTAACTCTTTCCTCCCGACCCCCCTTTCCAAACTCCTCCCCCCTAAAGCCCCCTATATTTACCCTCCTTCACCAACTCCACCCCCAACCCCCCCCCCAAACTTGTAGTTGTTTGTTTGGACTGAAAAAAGAACTATCTAATATATCGGTGAAAAATACATGTTGGTAACGTAAAGTTTGTTTTTTTTGTTTCCGTTTTTTTTTTAACAGTTGTTTCCAATTAAGATATCTTGGATTTTGAAGTATAGCAGCGTCTGGGCGAATCCATCATTCTGGCACATTTTAAAATACAGGTCAATACCAAAATAAAAAATGAATATAAATAAAATAACTACCAACTAAATGCCAGGAATTGTTCCAAGGCAGTGAGCCCTTTAGTTTTGAAAGTATGTACATTTTCGGCAAGTTAAAAATAAAACATTTATTATACCATAACCATTACAAATAGATTATAACTCAATAATAATTAAAATAGAAAAATAAAATAAAATAAAAAAACGAAAAATAGAAAATTGTGTTAAGTTAAATAAAATGTTAAATAATAGTAACCAAAATTTTATATTAACAAATAGTCAAGGATAGAGTAGAATAGATAATAAGGATAGCCAAAGATAATATTTAATTTTAGAAACTGTCTGGATATATCAATTTATGGATTCTATACCATCATGATGACCATTTTTTTAAATTATAAAAAGGTAGAAAAAACTTCTAGAAAGGATTACCTTAAGAACGATAATGTGCAATAGATAAACAGACGAAGAAGAATTCTTACAACAAAATTTTATTTTTTTTAAAAGATCTAGCTGTAAAGTCTAATTTAAGGGTTCAAGAAGCTTCTATACACAGGACTTCCGGAATATGTCCCTAAATCCCCAAATAGAAATCTTCTAAAAACAGAGTCGTAAATAAACACCTATAATATAAATAATTTCTATGCAGCTTTTTTATGTATTGAGCTGTTTCACGTTGTTTACCTACCATAATGTTTGTATTGGTTTATAAATAGCTCCAGGGGGCAAAACTCCCTTAAAATTTTTATGTTTTTTTTACATTGCAGTTAAAAGGTTATCGATATCTTACAACTCTATTTTACAATATTATACATATAGGACTTATTTATTAAATAAAATATTTTTTGACGTGACAACGTCTTATAATTCGATGGAGCTGCCTGCATGCACGAAAAAACATGACTCATGCGGCGTTACCTCGCTCTGAGGCGTTCCATTTATTATATTTATTATTTAATATAAATGCTGTCATCTACCGGTTGCGACAAGAATTATTTACTAACCTCAGTCTAAAATAGTACGAATGAAAATCACTAGATTGATTTAAATTCTTGACATAATTTTATATGTATTCTTGATATACGGAATGTTATTACTGAACGGACAAATTTCTTGTGGGTATAACGAAGTGCAACAAAGTAAGCAACTTTTATAAAAAAATAAAAAAATGGTTTGAAAAGCTATCATTACGATGCGCTATCTAGCGGTTGGTAAAATGTCGCTGATATTGTTTATTTACGACGTATTACCTACCGCTAGATGGCGCAGCGTGCTCAAACGCTTCTCAAACCGTTATTTAACAGTTTGAGATTTCAAACTTTCAAATTAAAAAAATACGTGTGGCACTCGGGGACTGCCGCGGTAAAGCTATTGCATAGATTTTTTAACAACTTATGCAATTATAATTATTTATTTATTTTATTTTTTCTGATATCAAATAAGTGCGCTCTATCGGAAACGTTGAAATTATTCTGAATCATTTGCGGCTGCGGAAGCGAATGATAGATCGCCGCGCACGAATTTTTTATTCGATAAAGCAAAAAAACCGGATTATTCGAAAAAAATCGTAGATAAAAAGATAGATAATTAAATTATCTTTAAAATGGTGCAGGTTTCATAATATTACGCCAGATAGTATTTGCGTAGTAGTCGTTTTTGTGTTCGCTTAGAACTAATTTCACAAATTAATTACACTATGTAATATAAACTAAATCTTATATATTCAAAGCTAAGAATATGAGGAAAATGTTCTTGTTTAACATATATTTTTTTCGAATCGTAAGCAGTACTCGTTTAGACGTAATTATCAGTTTAAAATCATTAATTTTCGTTAAGAAATTTCTTCATTCGGTCGCCGCGCTGGCCTAGGCCCGCGATAAAAGCTATGCAATAGCTTAAAAAAACAATAAACTTTAAACAATAAACAATTATACAATTATACTGCTATACAATAATACATTTATATGTTGTAGTCAAATCGGTGAGTATAAAAGCATATATTTTTGTGTGTTTGTAATAAACAATATCAGAACCTTAAATGAAACTGTTTACATGCAACCATTCCAACAGTATTTTCTTATGACGTTGTCACGTTCAACTATCGTCATTAATTAAACCAACTTTACAGACAACCGTTTTTTTCGTATCTAAAATTGATTCTAATAAAAAAAAATACGTGTGGCACTCGGGGACTGCCGGGGTAAAGCTATTGCATAGCAATTTTAACAACTTATATTATAATTATTTACTTATTTTATTTATTTTATTTTTTCTGATATCAGATAACTGCGCTCTATCGGAAAACGTTGAAATTATTCCGAATCATTTGCGGCTGCGGTAGCAAATGATTCGGAATAATTTAAACGTCTTCCGATAGAGCGCCGCGTTTTTTATTCGATAAAGCAAAAAAAACGGATTATTCGAAAAAACTCGTAGATAAAAAGATAGATAATTACAGTATCTTTAAAATGGTGTAGGTTTCATAATAATACGCCAGATAGTATTTGCGTAGTAGTTATTTTTGTGTTCGGTTAGACCTAATTTCACAAATTAATTACACTATGTAATATAAAGAAAATCTAAAATATTCAAAGCTAAGAATATTAGGAAAATGTTCTTGTTTGACATATACTTTTTTCGAATCGTAAGCAATACTCGTTTAGACTTAATTATCAGTTTAAAATCATTAATTTTCTTTAAGAAATTTCTTCATTCGGTCGCCGCGCTGGCCTAGGCCCGCGATAAAAGCTATGCAATAGCTTAAAAAAACAATAAACTTTAAACAATAAACAATTATACAATTATACTGCTATACAATAATACATTTATATGTTGTAGTCAAATCGGTGAGTATAAAAGCATATATTTTTGTGTGTTTGTAATAAACAATATCAGAACCTTAAATGAAACTGTTTACATGCAACCATTCCAACAGTATTTTCTTATGACGTTGTCACGTTCAACTATCGTCATTAATTAAACCAACTTTACAGACAACCGTTTTTTTCGTATCTAAAATTGATTCTAATAAAAAAAAATAAGATTATAAAGAAAATTAAATTAAAAGTTTATCGGTATTAGAGCTCCTTAATCCCACCGAAAACCTATTGTCAGTTAGGGACACATACATCTTGATACGATAAACCCAAAACCGATCCTGGGACTCTTTAATTGCCATGCATGTGGCTTTTGTTATGTGGGTTACCTGGGCATCGAATTTATTAGTGATTGAACCGCTGAATATTTTTAAGCTATTGCATAACTTTTATCGCGGGCCTAGGCCAGCGCGGCGACCGAATGAAGAAATTTCTTAACGAAAATTAATTCTTTTAAACTGATAATTACGTCTAAACGAGTACTGCTTACGATTCGAAAAAAATATATGTTAAACAAGAACATGTTCCTAATATTCTTAGCTTTGAATATTTTAGATTTTGTTTATATTACATAGTGTAATTAATTTGTGAAATTAGGTCTAACCGAACACAAAAACGACTACTACGCAAATACTATCTGGCGTATTATTATAAAACCTGCACCATTTTAAAGATAATTTAATTATCTATCTTTTTATCTACGAATTTTTTCGAAAAATCCGTTTTTTATGCTTTATTGAATAAAAAATTCGTGCGCGGCGCTGTATCGGAAGACGTTTAAATTATTCCGAATCATTTGCTACCGCACGCAGCTGCAAATGATTCGGAATAATTTCAACGTTTTCCGATAGAGCGCAGTTATCTGATATCAGAAAAAAATACGTGTGGCACTCGGGGACTGCCACGGTAAAGCTATTGCATAGCATTTTTAACAACTTATGCAATTATAATTATTTATTTATTTTATTTTTTCTGATATTAGATAACTGCGCTCTATCGGAAAACGTCGAAATTATTCCGAATCATTTGCGGCTGCGGAAGCAAAGGATTCGGAATAATTTAAACGTCTTTCGATAGAGCGCCGCGCACGAATCTTTTATTCAATAAAGCAAAAAAAACGAATTATTCGAACAAATTCGTAGATAAAAAGATAGATAATTAAATTATCTTTAAAATGGTGCAGGTTTCATAATAATACGCCAGATAGTATTTGCGTAGTAGTCGTTTTTGTGTTCGGTTAGACCTAATTTCACAAATTAATTACACTATGTAATATAAACAAAATCTAAAATATTCAAAGCTAAGCATATTAGGAAAATGTTCTTGTTTAACATATATTTTTTTCGAATCGTAAGCAGTACTCATTTAGACGTAATTATCAGTTTAAAATCATTAATTTTCGTTAAGAAATTTCTTCATTCGGTCGCCGCGCTGGCCTAGGCCCGCGATAAAAGCTATGCAATAGCTTAAAAATAAAATAAATAAAATAAACTTATAATTTTAATTGCATAAGTTTTGAAAAATGCTATGCAATAGCTTTACCGCGGTAGTCCCCGAGTGCCACACGTATTTTTTTTAAATGTACTACCAGAAACAAATACATAATTATTTAATCTTGTTTATTTGACTTTCACATGTAAAATTTGTCACATTTGTCTTTGAAAAAAATGTATAAATCAATGTTAAATAAAATGGATTTAAAATGACTAGATGTAGGTAATGTAATGATTAAATGATTCAATTTCATTTAATCACTAGATACTTGAGCTGTTCGTGGAGATCTATAGCGTTCAGTGTATTTCAAACGTTGTCTTCCATCTTTTGAGCTGGGTCGCTTTCAACTTGTAGCCTTCGATTGATACAAAAAATTACTCTGAAATAAATAGAATTAAATGAATGGACGAGTCCAGGGACTCTGATTATTGCACGGTGAGAAACTAATGCGTACCCGAAGATAATTGCCACTGGAAATAAAAAGCCAATTTCAGCCAGAAAGAATGCTCCGGGCATGCTGGCCATCGTGTCCATGTACAATGTAGAGTAGAAAGGGCAAAAGACCATGGGCATCAGAGTCTCGCCGATGCTGAGCATCGAGTTGATTTTTCCAAATTCATCCTTTGAGACCATTTTGGATGCTATCGATCTGTTGATCACGAACACGGAACCGCCGGCGAATCCCAAAATGGATGCTGAAATATTAATGCTTTATTTATTTTTAAATTTTAAACACTTTCAGGGAATGCAATCAAATCATTCAGGTTTCAAATCATTTATTCATTCATATGTAAACAAATAAACATAAAATCTATGATTCAATTGGTTAAAAGCTGCACAACAACTAATTTTTTATCCTTAGTCATCTGAGCTCACCTAGCTAGGCTTTAATAGGTAGTAAATATATTGTGTATTTTAAAAAATCTCTACAAAATATTGGAATAAAAAATAGGGCTTCATTATTAATGCATACCGGATTTTTTTCCGAGCACAAATGCGAGGTCTTATAATTTTCCAAAATGTTGGATAGGAATAAATAAGTACCAAAAGCGGTTATTAAAAAATCTGTAATATTTTGTGGAGTGTAATAATTAAAAACTTCGTATAATTTATATTGCTAAATTAATATTCCAAATATTTCTCTTCGTTACTATTCCTACTGGGTCTATTCCTGACGGCCGCGAAGAGGAAGGACGAAGAAAACTAAACTGCCAAATGATGAATGTCAACCTGCACCACGTAACACGGCGATTTATATTAAAGACGTTGCTTTCTCCTTATATGAGAGCAAATGGTCGCGGCACATACCATATGACACTCGGGGGGACAAAACGATTCTAACAATTCGAGACACTTCTCAATCGGTTCAAGAGTTTAGAAGGCATGGTGGAATAAAGAAACGCAAAACATGCATATATGAATCTTAAACATATAAAATTTTTTTTTTGGACAGTCGTGTAAAAAGAGTAAAAACGAATACCAAACACTTTGATATATGCTGAACGGGCGGGCTTAACCTTGTATATTTATTAATATATTTTGACATTAATATATACATACCCAAATACAGCTGCCAATCAGTGACGGCGAAAGCGAATAAAAAGCAGGCCATAATTTTGCTGATAGCCGCGAAGATTCCGAGCAGAGAATCATCGACCTTCAGGTGGTGGCCCAGGAACCCGACTACAAATGCCGTACCTAAAAATAACAAGACACTCGATAAGCAAACGGGTACGTCGAAACCTAAATCTTCTGATAATAAATCGCAGTCACCGACCCAAAATGTTTGTGATGACTGAAAAGGACGAAAACACGCTGAAGGCCACTTCTTCCCAGTTGAACTTGAAGCGCACGAACAAGTACATCATCGATTGCTCACCTGTAAAAGATAACATGTCATTAACGATAAACTTGAAATAAGGGTGGAAAATAGAGGGCAGTATTTTTGCGCCAAAAAATAATTTGTGGAGACGTGCAAAGGAGACGTACAAAAGAAAACCAGCATTATTTTACACGTCATCAAAATATAGCTAGTGATATTACCAGCCAGTGGCTGGTACATGTAACCATTGCTTATATAGTGTATAGCGGTGGTTTCCAATTAGTTTTTACTGCGTACCACTTGAAGAAAGACCTCAAACTCGCGTACCCGTTATTGCAGGAATGGCAAATAAAAATGAAATCAGTTTTTTAAAAACATTTATTACCATCAAAATACAGTTCTAATGACAGGGAAATCGGTTAAATGTGACATATACATAAATGTGTACGTTCTTCCTTCCACAACTTTGAAAAATCTGGTTGCTTTATGGCCAGCTTCAGTCTCAACTCGTTGTCTGTGACGATGTTTAGTTTTTAAGTTTGTCATGGCCGAAAAGCCGCTTTCCCAAAGGTACGTCGTGCAAAATATGTCAGCAATTGTTGTTTGTGTAATGGTTTTTTACTGATTAAATTATTTTAGTCAAGAGATTGCCACGCGTACCTCTTGAGGCAACTTCGCTTACCTCTGGGAGTACGCGTACCACTAATTGGGAAACACTGGTAGGTATATAGTATTAGATTGGTTAACTCCTTAGTACATTATATCAACCCTTCTGCTTCGGCGAAATTCATTTGGCGGTGATAGTATTGACGACTAAAAAAATAGCAACTTATTTGTCCATCTATAATAATATTGGTAATAAATGTTTTTTTATAAGGGATGGATTGAATATAAAAATCGCACAATTCAACCAATGATGCAATAATAACATTCTATTATTAGTGCCATTTATCGCATTTATTACAGGCTGATTATATTCCATAAATTTGTTTATTTATTTATTTAAGTAATAATTACTATAAAACATTGTTTTTGCTTATAAAAATAACAGGAACCGAATGGCAAAACCTTAACCTATTGCTTATTTGATTCTGTCACCGAACTGAGACTAGCCCGTTCTAGGATGGACAGGACTCTAATTTTACAATAAATTATGTAAAAGTTTTATTAAAATGTTCATAAAACTAAATTTCCCTAAAATATGATCCTCAAAAAAAAACATTCAATTAGAGCGAGACAATCAGAGAATTTACCTACATAAAACTAAAGTAAAGAGTAAGATAAATCTATAATAAAAAAAATAAAGAAGTCAATAATTAATATTTAATATACGTTAAGAAATATAAAAATTAATATAAAATAAAGTACAATTCATTGTCAAAACAATATATAACAACAAAATGAATTGGTAATTAGTTGAATGTTAAAATATAATCAACATACATACTATTTAAAAATATATTAATAATTTGTGCACCTAAGTTTTATTTTATTAAACTATAATTTCTAACATTTGATGTATGGTTAGTCTGTCGTGACTCGAAAACCATTCCTATATTTTATTTTTGAACACCCTAAATGTCAAATTAATTTTTATTTCCATATTGATCAGATTGTAAAATCTCGGCGTAATTAAAGAGTAATGTCTTTGTCCAAATGATGTATTTGTCCTGGGTATTATTAAGCTATTTTCTAAAACTTGTCTTGTTGGTCTTCGGTTCTAAATTATTCCTAAATTTGAATTATTGTTCGAAAATAGCTTTAGGAGGGTAGTTTTAAAAAAAAGTTGCCTACAATCAAGGACTTTAGCTTCCACATAATGTTCATTGCTGGGATGGCGATATGGTCTGCGGAAATAATACAGAGAGATACAATGCCATTTATTAGTCTGATACAATGCCAGTATTATCTGAATATTAAAGTGCGTAATTATTACGTATTATAACCTAATATTATTACGTTATATATAATACGTATTACGTATAACCTAATAAAAAATGACATATTTGTGTAAATAATATTCAAATATTAATAAGTATGATTTAAACATTCCTTTGTTATTATATTATTATTTTATTTCGAGATAAGATACCGTACAGGAGTGCTTAGAGCGACATCTATATTGCGCCGCCATACTGGCATAACACAAACGTAGCCATATTGAACATATGAGTAGATTAATCAATGTTTGGAACTATCAGTGCCGTCTACGTAGTAAAATTAATATAAAAAAATATGTTTCCCAGTAAAATTGTGGTACGGCATTGACGGCGTTGACTCCCCCCGCTGTCGGTCAGAATGCACAATCGATTGGCTGACGCCGCACGATGCGCAAACCGCCTAGGAGCGCCCGAAGGTTAACTCCTAGGGGAAACCAGCCCGCAGGCTGCCTCCACGTAGAAGTGCAGGCCCGGGCTCGCACTTCTACGTGGAGGCAGCCGGATGGGTGTTGACCCGTTAGTTTGACCGACCTTGAGCATATGGGTCTTAGTGGCCAACTGCAACAGGGCCCATTAGCTTTCAAATGAATGGTAACCACTCGAGGTCACTTGCGCGAACCTCTACCTAGTAAGTAATTACAGTCCGTGGCGCCTTCGACCGCAGTGGTCATTGTGGTCGGTGGCCGAAAGCCCATTTTAATGGCAGGTGACAACAGGTCAGCATATACTCCATTGTTTTTAAGGAAAATACGTTTCCAGACTTCCCCAGTATCCGCAATATACAATACTGCATTTATAGAGTACACTCCTCAGAACTTGCCAAAGGAAATTATTTCATTAAATTCACCTCTTCGAGGAGGATCCCGGATGGAAGCTGAACCAAGAGTTGGACCAGCCGCTAAAATAAACTGGCCTTGCAGTCCAAGGTGAATGAAACTGTTAAACTTTCGAATAACGTCACCGTCCACACTTTAATGAAAGGTAATAGTGTCCGCCTTGGACGAAACCAAGTCTTAGTTAGTGAACATGAACCGTGATAATAAAAAAAAAGCAAACATGTTTAACGCAATCGCATATTTGTAATCTTATGATTGTGGCATTTCTGATTTGACTATTTTATAACTGACTATTCGTTTTTATATTTTGACTATTTGTATTTTTCATCTATACCTTTTTAGGTATTTTAGTACCTCAAATAGTTTTTTAAAGGACCATATATTTTTATTGCAAATTTATTTAATAACCTGAATATTTATTAGGTTATTTATTGAATAACCCTAATATTTATAAACTTAGAATTTATTTATAAATATTAGACTATGTGTTATTCTGATATGTAAGCTATATTATTGAAAAGTTTCATTAAAATCCATTCAGTAGTTTTTGCGTGAAAGAGTAACAAACATCCATACATACATTCTTACAAACTTTCGCGTTTATAATAGTAGTAGGATTGTTTTTTCTTTTTAAAAAAGTAGTCAATCTGTATAAAAAATAATTATACCACATAAGGTATAACATATTATCTTGTATAAAGAATTTGACTATGCCAAGAGTAGGGATACCTACCAACTGGTTTATTTTATAAAATTAAAAAAAATATATATACACACGCACGATACAAGGAAAAAGTCACTTTATATCCATTCATCGCAGGCTGCCACTACAGAGTTTTAATAAGCTGCCACAAAACTTGAAGAATATTAATAATTATGTTGAGTTTAGAAAACGATCGAAACAATATTTACATTACATTTCCGTCGTGTCCAATTGACGGCCAAAGACCGCTCTTGGACGTGTCAAAATAATTGGGTTATGTAGTAAGTTTCGTTACTACTCTTTACATACACAGGTAGTCAAGAATTAACTACCAGATTGTCAAACCATAAATATAAATAGTCTAAATAGAAACCTAATATTTGAAGTAGTTAGTAATTCGAAAAGATACGTAGTAAAATGATTTATCGTAATGTTCAAATTGTCAGTAAAATGTTAAATAATCAAATTAAATCTACGTTATGCATTTTAACCCCTCTCCTCGCGGAGTAAAAATTCAGCTGTCCCATTTGCGCGCGACCTTTTCGCGCGCAAAATCGACGACCTTGATAAAAACGACCATAACTTGTAAACCACTATACGGATCATAAAAAGAAGAACTGTAAAATGATCGCATTGAAATTTGACATATAAAACATTATAACCTTATCTCGTAAATCAATTAAGATAATAATTGCCTTTTCGCAAACGGCCTCCATCGTGTCGTCATCACTGGACCAAGTGGGACGCCTGTCATTCCAGTGTATTAAAACTTGCATCCCCAAAAGGACGCCTGTCATTTGTCGGGTTAAACAAAAAGTACAGATATAGGACCATATAAAATAATCAGACAATAAGGCTCTACTTTTTTAGTAATTTAAATGGGCGAAATATTTAAAAAATCATGGCCCTCGAATTCGGCCAGTTTATAGAAAGGGTTGCCTATCAGCATCTCCTTGATGTTTTTTTTAATTTTATGTCCTCCAGCTGTTTAAATTTTGTAGGGAGTAGACTATACAATTTAATGCTAAGGTACAAGTAGCTTTTCTGTACTTTTGCCAGTCGTATTCGGGGTTCGCATAAAAGGGAGCTGCCGCGGGTATGATGCGAGTGAATGTCTGCATTAATTGGTGTTTCTGCTAGGTGCTGTCTAGCATACATTAAACACTGGTATATGAACGCCGAATACATAGTCATTACCCTTGCCTAGATGAAATATTCTTTGCATGAGGTCCTAGTCGTTACCTGATACATGCTGCGCAGTGCTCTCTTTTGCAAAAGAAAGATTCTTTTACTGGTTGCAGCATTTCCCCAAAATAGTAGTCCATAAGTCATTAATCATATAAATACGCAAAGTATACTGATTTGTTATATCAATGTTTGTACCTACAATTTGAGTGAGTTTTAACTTAGGGATTTTTGTTATTTTATTTAATTGTTACATTTTAACAGTTTATTTCGTGTCTGTATTTTCTACGCCCTAAACGGGCGTAGACATTTTCAATTCTGTCGATCGAATGCAATAACAAGACACACGCTTACGCATATGTTATACGCACACATACATATAAACACATCATAGTAGAGTTGGTTGTAAGAGATAGTCATATGACAATAAAACCGCCCATTCTGAAATTTCACAACCAAGAGTAGAAACAAACAAGCAATTTTCCCATAAACAATCCAGTTTTTGAACCGAGGCGAGTCAACTTTCCAGCGATTAGAAGAATTGTTAAAAAGTATATCTACCAAGCACATTTCCAAGGAATAAGCAGACTGCGATAAACACTAATGAGATTCGGAAGCGTCTCATGTTCGGCCCTTTCTTGAATGTCACGCTTATTGTATCTCGAACATGCCTCCAATCGAAGAAGGACTGAATCTTCTGCAGCGTTCCACTCACCTTCTGCAATTTAAAAGACAGTTGAGATAACGTTAATACATCTTATCTTAGCTACCACAAACATTAATAATGTAGGTGCTTAAACCTAATCAAGTTTAAAAAAGTTCACTATATTTTAAAAAATCTTTAAAAAGTAACAATCAAATCTCTAATCCTAAAAATAACAACGTTGAAAAATAATAAATTTCATTGAAATCCGAAAGTTAAACATATTGTTATTTAATAAATTTGCTATAGTATAGTATAATTCCTATTTCATTTTTGAACAATCTGTTTCGAGTACAATTGTTGTGGTTGTCACTCTTTTGCCAAAGTTCGCATGGCAAGCCATTAGAGAGTTAAATCCCCACACATTTGAGACGTGTTTTATTCATGTGGCCTCAGTAATTCTAACTAACTGCGATTATTTAATATGCATTTAAAAGCATATTAAATAATCGCAGTGACTTTTAGGAAAAGTCAACTTATAGTTAACTTATCCTGAAACTTAATTCAACAGGATAAGTTTAACTTATCCTGAAAGTTAACCCAGAAGTTTACAAATATAAAAGAAAATAGCTTTGTGGCTAATTAAACCGGCAGGGAAAAGGCGGTTGATTTTTTTCACATATTCTCGTTTAAAACGAATAACTATATTACTATGATTGAAAAAAATATTTATATCACTAATAAATACGTAAACATAAAATATATTAGTTTAAAAATACCTGCGCACATGAAATCTCTGAAATTCGAAATGCTAGTACGGGAAATATCCTAATTGGGTAGTTTTTGTGTATATCACTTTTTTAGACTTTAAAAATATATATATATATATTATTACTGTAGAGATATAATACGAAAATAAATAAAGCGACTTCTGATATGCACCTATTCTGATCTTGTGTCATGTAACGGAGGATTCTGATTGACGTTATTTTATAAGATATTGTTCTATTTAAGCTATTATTCTGTGACTGAAATGTATTCACGTATTATCTGCCATGTGATATATTACCTAAATATGTAAATAAAATTGCATATTTTTAAAGTGCTAATATTTTCACACTTTTTAAATACACTTTTACATTACCTCTTGAGTCACTGCTTTCAAGCATTTTTGACGGCCAAAAAACATTTTTAAAATTCTTAA
Organism: Micropterix aruncella; assembly: GCA_944548615.1. Classification (NCBI taxonomy): domain Eukaryota; kingdom Metazoa; phylum Arthropoda; class Insecta; order Lepidoptera; family Micropterigidae; genus Micropterix; species Micropterix aruncella. The sequence goes on from OX155959.1 coordinate 659,071, forward strand.
AATAAGTTTTGACCCCAGAAATAGTATTACATTGAGTGTAAAATTCTAAAAGGTGATTTCCGTCTCCAAATTATATTGGTGTAAAATTTCAAAAGGCAATCGGCTTGTTTGGTTGTAAATGCCGTTTTAATGTATGTATGCGCAGTACTTCTGTGCCACTTTCACAATTAGGAATGTCACACTTACTAACTGTGTGTATAGTGTCTACATATATATATGGTAATCAAAATGTGTACCTCTTCTGGGTTTAATTTGTCACAATCCTTGATTTTTATGTATCCGTAAGTAACTCCGGTGATTTGTACGAATAACATGATAGAAAACACTCCGAAATATCCTATATATTTGAGTAGAATACCGCTCACGAGGGTCCCTATCGGTATTCCGACAATGTGGAAGAATTCCGCCATCCCGATCCTCATAGTTCTGGTTTCTTCGGTGGTGATGTCCGAGACGTAGCTTAAAATCGCCATGGACATGATGCCCCATCCGCCGGTGAGCGCCGGCAGCAGCGTCTCAGTTATCCCAGAAACTTCCATGGGGAGCTCGTAGAAGAAATAGGTGTTGAGCAGCATGCCTATCGAGAGCAGGACTTCGCCGAAGATCGGGAGTAAAATGCAGAACTTTCTCTTTTTGTACTTGTCGCTCCACGCGCCCATAAAAAGCATCAAAAAGCAGGGCAAGCTGGACTGAATGACGACCTTCCAGCGGGTCATTTCGCTCACCAACTTCTGCACTTCCCTCTCTTCGAGCGTGTAGTTGGCGATGTTCCTGGCGGAGAGCGCGTCGCATATGTGGTCTTCGTAGTTTAGATTTACCCGACACGCCTTCTCCAGGTTCAGGTTGGATATGGCCATAATTCCTATGGCACTAGGGATGACGTGGGCCAGGATGATCGGCTCGACGGTTACGATCTCGCACATCTGCTTAAGCTTTCCGAAAAGCGAAGGCTTAATTTTTTCGACAATTTTCTCCGTTGAGTCCATTTTGCCCGCAAACAAATTGGCTATACTCAGAGTCGGCCCCAAGCCGTACGTGCTTTCGACACAAATGGACCTGACCGTCTGCACGACAGTATTATAACAATATGAATGGATCAAAACGGCGGGTTAATAACCCATATAGGATCAGGTTTACACATTGATCAATGCTAATGCATTGCTTATATGAAAACCTGTTTATTTTTTTTCGATTTCCAATATTGTTTCGATGTACATAATCTTTCGTAAGTGTACTCGCCCGCAAATACCTTCTCAACAACTACTATGACAAAATAAGATAATTTATTCTTGTCACCAACGCTAAAAGTTCAATAAACTTTATAGCAATTTTAGAAGTGTATTTACTGTTATAGTGTATACTGTTACATTATGTATAAGTTGCTGTTATATTGAGAACTAGCTGACCCGTGCCTACTTCGTTGGGCGGTAAAACTTTTTACTTGTGATGAAATTATTAGTGTGGTTTGGTTAGTAGGTACTGTGTGCTATGATTTATTTCCTGACTGCCAAAAGAAGGGTTATATTTTTACTGCATATGTGTGTATGTATTTGCATGCCAATTTGACTATATTACCGTTATTTGTGAGTGTCTTCTTGTGAGTGTCTTATTTGTGAGTGTCTTATCTCTTTAACCATTTATGCAGTAAAAGTGAAATTATATGCAGTAACAGGGAAAAGTCTTTTGTTTTAAACACTTGAGACGATAAATTTACTTATTTTGATAATAATTCATAATTGTTGATAATAGGACCAATAAACATGACCTAACGATTTAAATAATTTTTTTAATTTGAAAAACTACTTTTTGTGACTTAAATATAAAAGTTAGACATATGCTCTCGCTGACTTTTTTGTAGGTATTATCAAGCTCTACAACTTTTCCCTAGAACTTAATCATATATCTCTCATCGTTAAGGCAGCGTTAGTTAAAACCTTTTCGTTCTACTATATTTTCCGACTTACTTTGGAAATCCGACCACCACGGAAAAGTCTTTTCTTTTTTCGGATTAATATATAGCCTATGACACACACACATAACGTGGCTTTCTATTGGTAAAAGAATTTTCAAAATCGGTTCAGTAGATCCAGAGATTACTTCCTACAACGTCACAAACTTTACCTCTTTATAATATTAGTATAGATATGAATATGAGTTCAGCAGTGAATGTCGCCTATTTCGACTTTAGTAAGGCCTTCGATAGGTCGAAAGCGATGCTATCTTGTGCAAATTGGTCTCGTCCAGTTTTTTGGCAAACCTCCTCCTCCAAGATCGTCATTATTACAATTAATTATATATCGTTATTAAATAGCCCAACTTCATAGTACGATTAAGAGACCCCTGTAAAATGGCGAAATGCAGGTGGCAATGATAGCATCGACGGCCAAACTGATATCGCAATTTATTTGGTCGTCTATAATAACATTGATAATGAATGGTCTTTTATAAAGGACTGATTGATTATAAAAACCCAATAATGTAACCAATGATAACAATAATAACATTCAATTATAGTGTCATCTATAATATTTTTATATACAGGCTGATTATATCATAGAAATAATACAGTGAGATTGAATGCCATTAATTAGTATATCTGAACATTGAAGTGCGTAATTATTACGTATTGACAACTGTATACAAAATTTATAATTGACATCTTTACGTAAATAATAATAAAATAATATGAGCTATGATTTTAATATTCCTTTGTATTATTTTAATATTATACTATCTACGGTGTGCCGTCATACTGTTATACCACGAAAGTCGCCATATTGAACATGATAATAGAAGATTAATCAATTTTTGGAAGTGTTTTACGTTACACAAGGATCGAATTCCAGCACCTTACTTGTCAGTATTTTCTTCGACTGCTGCCGATACATCAGCATTGTAAAAGACGACTCATGGCTAATGGGAGTATAGCTGATAGAGTAGTTTAGTTGATAAATGTCCGAATAATCAAGCGTTTTGCGATATTTTCAATTCGTAATTACTCGTAAGCAAATTCGCAAGCACGATTAACATACGATAGATGAAAGTTTACGAAGGAAAGTATCTATATAAACTTTCATATTTCAATTTTAATTTCAATTTCAATTTCAATTTATTTCTGCTCCAGTAGGTAGGCTTTCCTACACTTGGATGCGTCTTTGCCTCTAAAATTTTAAATAATATAATTAATTAAAGAATATTAACTATCATGATATAGTTATGGCATATACATTAATTTTAGTAAATTATAATTGGTTTGAAAACCATTGATAAATATAGAAAATAATCTAATAATCAAAATTGCTGATCAAAAAAAGAGCTCAATGTCTGTAGTCATAATTATCAAGGCAATAATATGATGGTCATGAAAATAGATAAGGGTATATCAAAAATATCTAAATTTAAGTTTATTGTCAAATCTAGCAATATAGCCGTCGTCGATAAAAATAAAAATAAAAATTACGCTCTTTGGCAAAGTTGATTATCATGAATTTTCCGTTATTTTAAATTAGGATGCTCTTGGAATAAGAATTCAGCATTATCCAAATCTCTTAAGTCATATACAGGATTCTTGACTAGGCCATATGTCTTTTAAATGCATTTTTAACACATAAAGAAAATGTAAAAGTCACACCAATGTACAAGCAAGCGATGGTTGTATGTATGATAATATGATAAAGGATGATATGAGTATGATAAAGGTTATGTCACATAAAAGCTACTAGTCAATTATCTGCTTACCTGCGATGTAGTCGTGACTATCATGCGTATAGTCCGATGTTTCAGACGAAATCCTGTCATCGATCTACCATTATCCCACAAAAACTCTTTTTAATATCACATATATCATCTTTAACCCCTCGCGGCCCGCGGTTTGAATTTTAATGTGTGCCTTACGGCCCGTAAGAAATTCGCGAGTCTCAAAAAAAAGATGGCGTTTCAGAAAAAAAACGATTACTCCGAAACTGTCACACCGATCGTCTAAAAAAGACCTGTTTTATGTTCCTATTGAAATTTGCTATTAGATATTTGTAACGTCGTTATGTAAAGCAATAAAGATTATTCATAATTATTAGTCAAAGTTGTACTAACATAATTAGCGGTCGGCCTCGCCTGGCCATTTCGGGCCGTCTGGGGTTCGACGGTAAATATCAATTCTGGACGTTTCGGGCCGTCTGGTACGCGAGGGGTTAAGCATATCAAGCTAATATTATCATTTGATTCAATAGCTCATATTATCTTTTTAAATAGTGGATATATTCGAAATTTTAAAATATTTCAAACTCTCCTCCTATGTTTATGTTTATGTGATTTAGTCAATGATTTTATAAATGTGATTTATTCGTTGTTTTTTGCTGTAATTCGAGAGATTTAATTTTGCAAATGAATAAGCTTGGCATTTAAGATGGATAGGTGAATGGTGATCGTTCACCGGTGGCAAAGGAACTCCTATCAAACCTACACATATCACAATCGAAACATATACATCTCATTTAAACATAAGCGTTTCCCACTTACTATTTATGTATGTTTCAATATTATTAACCTATGTCAAAAGTCAAAACAGTTTTTTGGTTTTGTACATAGAATCTCTAAGTTGTTTGGGCAAAATAATTTGAAATAAAATAAATTCGTATTTTATTTACATGTGATAGAAACCATCCTAAAAAATATATGCAAACTTTGAAGTCCTAATCATAAAAAGCGCATAACTATACATTTAAAAAAAATAATGTGTTCAGTATTGATTAAGAATCGTGGCATTCTGTGCCTTCTCTATATACTAAATTTGATTTCTAAACATAATAAAACTCTTTATGAACATTTGGATTTCTGTTTCTGCGATATTATTTATGGGTTTAATAACCACAAATTATATAAAAAGTAGAATAAGCCTTATAAAGCTAACAGCTATTAATTATTTGTGAAATTTTTAATTAAAACTATTTTCAAACGTCAATTCCTTGATTATCATATGCTTCTGTCTTTAAATCTTGAGAGCGAATCTTGCCACATGTTAGTAATCGGATTATCTTCATCCCCAGTCTCATCTTCTTTATGGTGTAACCAGCAGTAATCAGTACCACTGCTACGACTATCAGCATGCCCACAATTAAAGGGACAGTATTGTCGTCGCTTTTTAGATTAGGGTTCATGTTTTCTTCATTCCTCAGGCTTTCGAGCGGTTTCACAGAGTTCGAAAGATCATTCGCCATTTCTGAAACAAAAAGCAATGATTCTGGTCATGTGATTATGGTCTGCCTAACTTGAAGATCGGTGATTTACTAGGACTGGTAAGAAGTACCTACTGGGCTACTAGCTGACCACTGACCTAACCAAAAAGTGGGAAGTTACAAAAGATCTTATAGATCCAGGTGACATCAACGGTTAGAAACAAGCCCCCCACTCCGTTTACTACTACTACTACATGGTCATGTGAGTCACATTTGTTTGCGATTTTACGGACGTCAATGTGCATCAGCGCACTCTTTAGTTTAAGGCTAAGTAGACCAGACACCGTCAATAAATAATGCAAATTAGCTACAAAGTGTCATGCCTTTGATAATGAATATGAATATAGATTGGAGAACCACCAGGTTGATCTTTATAGATCACTAGCTCCAGTTATACGTCTTAACCCTTCGTTAACCGCAACGGATCTATTAGATCCATGGCGTCATCCGCGAGGGATGCTTATCGTGCACGCGAAGCTCACGTGGATCCCACAGATCCATTGCGATAAACGGCGTAAGTACTGTCATTTTTAACTTTTTTTTATTATCTTTCTCCTTTTATTTGCTTAGTATAAGTATATAGATATGTATAATAATGATAATAAATGTTATATATCAATGTGTTTCTATTATTTTATACTACAATCATGAGATGGATCTGTCAGATCCATTGCGACAAATAGCGTTACTATTTTTTTTAAGTAGATCGTTTGTGTTGTTTCACGCGATAAACCGACAAATTTATGATTTGAGTACACTTTGTTCGTAAATTTATTGTATTTTTGGTTGAACATATACCATCTACATCATATATCTATTACAATACCCACATTTTTTTTACAGAAGGATGGCGGAGAAGCGAGTATTCCACTTGGAAAATCGTAATTATCAAGATGAAATTGCACGAATCTTGACAGAGAAAGATGAAAGTTAATTGGGCGAAGATTTTAGTAAAAATTCTGACACAGACGGAGAAGGTGAAATTGAGGTTCGTTTTGAAGATTACGAAACTGAGTAAGAAATATCGAACCAAGAAGGAGATGTCGGAGAATATCACTTTCAGGCTCATTCCGAAGGTTCAGTAACTGAACAGAAATACCGGACAGAGAAGATGTTGGATGAGATTACGTGCGGACACGTTTTCAATGTCCGCCTCGAGCACTCTATAAATTAGGACACTGTCGTGAAAACTAAAATTAGGACATTGGTTTTTTACCCACATTTTCTATTGAGTTTTTTAGTTACATTTTTATATTAATGTGTTAAAATATAAGCTTTATATAGGTATTAAATCGTACATAGTAAAATGTAAAAATGAAAGAAATGTTTCATTCAAATACTGAAGTGGACTGGATCAAATCATAATTCGACTAACGGAGGGTTAAAAGCAGTTGCTCTGACAAAGGCCAAAAAGATACATATATCAAAAAGATACATATACTGAGGAAAATGTCGAACAAGCTAGACGTCCGCCGCCCAGAATAAAAAAAATCGATTGCGAAAAATCGACTTACTTCATCTGAATATTCATTTCAATATCATGTAAATTGCACAATTTGATGAGCAGTTAGAGAAAATTCCTGTTAATATGCTACGCAAAGCAATGACATATCATTCAATTTAAAAGTCAAATTGCTAACGCGGGTCACCTAAGTCTTCGAATTCGAATTTTGAACGATCTACGCATCACAAGCGTCGTCGTGTGGCGGACTTAAAATATTATTTGTGCCGTATTTTTGTATTTGTATATAATTGCGTATTTGTGTATATAAAATTAATTTGTATTTGCTTGTACATATATGAGATAATTCCAACCAAACTGTCACAATGTGATTTCGGCCCAACTAGGCATTTGTGTACAAAACTTCAAGCTTCTAAGTCCAATATTTCGAGGATGATATATAACTAGTGCCGATTGGACGGTGGACCGATTTCAATCACATTATTTTCAACTCTTGCCATGACCAAATGATTCCTGCATACCAAATTTCCGCCTAATCGGATTAAACGTTTGGGCGCAATCGTGGAGGAATACATACATACAGACACAGTCACACAGATACACACTCAGATATATAGACGAACTTCAGTCTGGAAAAGGTCTTAATCGTCTTCGTGGGTCTCGAAATATATATTTCCGACGTCGTCGCAAAAAAATATTAAGGCATTCACAATACTTTTCCTCCTGTTCGGTTGGTGGGCCGGAAAATTAAATTACAACCTTTTCGAATGAAATGCAAACAAGATGAATTGCTACGGTTACATACTTCGCAGAACGTAAACGCATATACTTACAGCGTTATGTATTTAGATACATACATTGCCCGAAAGATTAAAAGCGATTAAAAACATCGATATTTTCAAGAGATCCATCCGAGTTTACCTGCTTAAATAAAATTAACATGTATAACGACTTTTTAAAGTATTGTGAAAATACATAGCATCGTATCTACCCATTTAATCTAATGTATATGTTTTTAATTGCCAATTGTTTTGTTGTAAATTGTTATGATATAGTATTTGTTTTAGTAAATTGTAAAGTTTAAAGTTATTTATTGTATATAATTTCTTGCCTAAATTGAGTAACTAGTTTAAGAGTAATTTAATGTCATTTCTACACAATTGTTATTGTTGTATTAAAAATAAACACTTTTTATCTTTTTTATCTATTTACTAGCCTGTCGTTTGTGCCAATTTAAAAAGTGGAATGTAAGTTTTCTTTTTCATTATTCAGTATTCAGTATTCAATTTATTCATTCAGAATATACAATAAAAGCATGAATTATTAATTAAAGCTAATTATCTCATATTAGGATTCGTCAGTTGCTAGTAATATATAATTATATGTAGATATAAAACTATTAAAGCATAAACATTAATTCAACAATAGCGTTGACTAAAGTCGGCTTTACACGACAGACAAATAAATTGAAAAAAAAATAGAGCTGAATCCATATACATGAGTATACATATAAAAAGGGTAATTATTATAAGAATATTAATAGTCATCTTAGGCACTTTATATAAAAAATAATCACACAATAGAAAGTATCAAAACAAAATTGAAAAAAAACAACGTTACACATTGTAATCTACATATTAAATATTAAATTCATAATATTATTATTAAACAATAAGAACTAAAATGAGGTACCTGAAAGTTACAAATTAATGTTATTCCCATTTGGAAGAATTGGCATGCTCAAAAAAATCACCCAGCTTATAGAAAGCATGTGTGGATTGCAGCTTTTGTTTAATAAATCTTTTACATTTATTCTAAGTGTAAATTTGGTAATATTGGTATAAATGGTTAACAGTGTAAAATGGTTAAATGCGTAATAAAGTTATTTTCGGTTCGGTCTCTCTTATTCAAAATTAAAATTAGGTACGGATTATAAAATCTTTTAACATTGGTTAGGTAGTTACAGCAGACTTGTATATTGTTACATTAAATTATTGGATACAATAATAGAATGTATTTATTAAAAGTTCATTTGCCTCGTTAATAATCTTTATTGGGGTCAACCCGTTCATGTCGAACCCGAGAAAAATATTCTTGCGCATTTTGCAAAGATGACGTACGTACCTTAGTGTGCATTCCTGGGCTTCTCTAGATGCATAAATCAAAATTGTCAGCAATGGTCATTAAGAAAGTTGTATTCCTAACCTACCTAGATAGGTGACATAATTTTTGACATTTGAAACGTTAGTGAAAGGATTCAAACTGCTACTACGGCCGATTGGCACAATTATATAGGTGTACTTTTGTAGCCTTTCTCTTTGACATAAGAAGCCGACCGAAGGTGGGGAGAATCAAACTAGGTTCTAAGAAAAATGTGAAATCACGTGAGGCACACCTATTAGATTCTAAATAGGATCGACTAACAGAAAATAACAAGAAAATACTTTTTCCTTTTTCGAACTACCCTGTTTTTTGAACTAATTTCCTGGAATGTAAAATAATCAAGGGGACTTCGGTTAGGACTGCACCGTGCACGGAGGATGGTTTAGGAGGTAATGGGCCCTGTTGCCCTGTCACGGGTCAACACTCATCCGGCTGCCTCCACGTAGAAGTGCGAGCTTGGACCTGCACTTCTACGTGGAGGCAGCCTGCGGGCCGGTTTCCCCTAGGAGTCAACCTTCGGGCTCTCCTGGACGGTTTGAGCACCGTGCGGTGTCAGCCAATCGATTGTGCATTCTGACCGACAGCCGGGGGAGTCAAACCTAAACGCATAGGGCGTTTTCGGTCGGTCAAACTCATTGGGTCAAGATTCATCCGGCGGCCTACACGCAGAAGTGCAAGCCCGGGTAGGACTCCGGCCTGCGGGCCGGTTTCCCCCAGCAGTCAACCTTCGAGCGCTCCTGGACGGTTTGCGCACAAATGGCGGACTTATCACTATAGCGATATCTTACAGTCTTACATTCGATAAACTAATTCTTAATTGTCACCGTACAATACCACAGATGTAATAAAGTTAAATTAAAATAAACTAATTCAAATATAAGTTTGGACCGTTTGGACCGGTATGGACCGTAGAAGAGTGCGTGAAAGAGTGAAGAGTGATGTAAAGAAATGGCGAGTGTGTTATCCCGGCTTGATCGAAGTGGAAGACCGTGGCCTCGCAAAGGGTGGAATTTCCCATTGAGATAGGAGGGTGAAGTGGGGTTATTGAGTATGTTGTAGAGTAGCGACAACGTACGTAAATCTCTTCGATCGCGAATAGGAAGCCAATGAAGTTGCTCACGAAAGCGGCTAACTTGCCATTTCATTTTATTTGATACAAAACACGATAAATGTATCGTGTTTCGTATCAAATGAAAGGTCTGGTGAAGTGCGTTTCGAAAATGTATATGTATATATAAATACATGAACCACAACCACTATGCATATATTTAAAAAAAAATCGTTTTGCGTTTCTTTAATCCACTATAATTTCTAAACGCTTTAACCGATTTAGAAGTGTGGTATATTGTTAGAATTGTTATGTAATCCCAATTGTCAACCTAACAGCGTAACTAAACTGTCCAAATGTCAATACTTTAGGATAAATACACCGTGTTTATTACCAAATAAAAGGTCTGATTGAACCCCGCTAAAGGGAAATCGTCTAGCGGAAGGCGTCATGAGCCTTAGAAAAGGCCCGTCGACTGATTCGCAGGATGCACAATCGTCTTTAAGCACTGGATGTTTATAGAGACAACACGCCGTAATAAAGCCGTAACGGAGCTTCCGTAAATTGAATTTTGTTTCAACGAACATTGTTTCAACGAAGATTTTTTTTTAAATACGTGCTTTTTTGCGAACATATTGTTTCTCATAATCTATATATATAAAACAAAGTCGTGTTTGTTCGAACACTTATAACTCGAGAACGGCTAGACCGATTTTCATGGTTTTTCATTTATTGAATTTGTCTCAGTTTCGAATAGCAGAATAACAAATAAAAACAACAATTGGAAAATTGACGAAAAAATAAAATAAAAGAAACAAAAATCTCATATAAAATGTAAATCAGTGTTTTACTCATGGTCAGTTGTACGTGGCATGTTCACGTGTCGGCAAATCATCCGCTTTATTTGTTCCTGCGCCTGGTAAAACAACAAAAAATGTCGTATATCACAAGGTGCTTCAATGAAGAGAATTTAACCGAGTGCATCCCATGCTGCACAATAGGTAAATAGTTTAATTCAATCATGTTTAGCGTAGATAAAACAAGGCTACAAGCTTGTTTTATCTACGTTTCGGCGTTGACAGATTGTGGTCAGGCCGGCCCTTGACACTTTTCATTGCGGCAGCTGCCTTGTTGTATACACTTTCCCATCTATTCGATTTGAGTGGGAGGGCAGTATCGTCGGCGTGGGATAGTATATCTGCGTCAACGTCCATTTCACAGAGCCCATTTGTGTAGAGTGAGAGGGGAGTCGGTCCAGGAGTGCTTCCTTGTGGGTCCCCATGATTATTGTGGAGACTATTACTGGGTGAATCGCCTGCCCGGGTACGCTGTTTTCGGGATCCAATACAGCTGCGAAACCAGTTTAGTTCGATACCTGTAATACCATATTTCCCAAGTTTCATTAGGAGCATTTCATGGGATACTGTGTCGGGAGCTTGCGCGGGGTCGGGAAGTACAGTAATACACCTTTTGTTGGCGTCTACATACCTAGTGATATGCTCTGACATTTTTAGTACTGCATCTTGTGTTTCCCATTTTTGGATCTGAAGCCGTATTGGTTTTCGGATGACATGTGATTGGTTTCTAGATGATTACAGAGTTGTGTAATTACTATTTTTTCCAAAATTTTTGCTAAAACATCGGGTACTGGTATCGGTCGATAATTTGAGGGATCAAACTTCGGTCCATATCTGTCACCTGATACTTGATAAGAAAAATATTTTTTCGGTTGATTATGTTTTAAAAAAAAAAAAAAAAAAATATATAATATTATATTAATTAATTAAATTCACAAGTATATGTGCACAGTAAGAATTTTGTTTAGGCTACTTAACTTAATTTATTGGTCAATTTAGTTATATATTAATCTATATATTTATTTATTTTACTTATCTATAAACTTAAATATGTTCTTTTTCTTTATTTAATATTAGTTCTTTATTTATATACACATTTATATATTTATAATAACCTTAAAATTTATAAGAATGAATGAGCGATCGGAATGAATGACAAAAAAAAAAAAAAAAGAAAAAAAAAAAAAAGAAAGAAAGTGAAGTCACTATGATTAAAGTGAAGTCTTAAATACTATCACCCCAGAACAGATATACAATCTAGTGGGGGGATAAAATCCACACAAATGCAATCTTATCTGCTTCGCAAAAATCAATTGTATTGTTTTGGATAATTTTATAAAATAAAATAAAAAATAAAAATAAATGTCTTGCTGACACGCGATCGATATAAGTACTTTTTTTTTAACTTTTATATTTTTCTTTTTGTGTTATTATCTTATTAAAGTAGTGAACTTAATATTTATTCTGTATTCATTGTATTACCTTCATAAAATCATAAATTAAGTTCAGCTACTCTGTAACAAGACATTCATTGTTAGGCGGTACGAAGTTCGCCGGGTCAGCTAGTTACAAATAAAATAGTTTACGTTTTTTACCGGCAGTCGTGTTTTTATTTTTTTTAATTATTGTTCTTGTTTTAAAGTAGTAGAATCCCGATATTTTCGGTGTGCATTGACTTCTCAAATAAATAAAATATGCTGCATGAATTTTTTGGGTGCGAAACTCGAGTTGCGTCTCGCGCGGGTTGACCGCTTTGATTTGAATATCGGAACATCCAAATTTATTGGTGAGCGAAGGGATAAAGTTATATCGCGAAAAGTGTTCGATCGCGAAAAAGCCACTTAACCCTGTCAAGCCGGTCCTCGGTGAGTGACCTTTAAATGCAAAGACCGCTTCTGGCAGTCTGACAAATCGTCCGCGCAATTAAATAATAGCAAAGTGATCGCAATTAATAATCGACGCGACGTGGCGTCACCGAAGACGTGACCCGAGTGACTTGCTGGTAAACTAATGCTGTGTTAATCAATTACCAGTAAACACGCCTGTTGTATATTAGTCTATTCTTCTTCTTCTACTAGTAAACACGCCTGTTGTATCTTAACCCATCTATTCTTAATTCCATTAATTCGACTATGTTTTATCCTGAGTACATTATGTATTACCGCAAGAACAATATCTGTGGTCGAAAATTTAGTCAATATTGCGTGCGTGTTCACAACACACCGTAATTTCTCGCTCTGTCCGTGGCTGAGAAAATGTACAAAAATCTCTTGCGAGTGCCGTGTATTTTGGAAAGCATCAACGAGATCTTCATTAGCGTCTGGGGTATTTACAGATCAGCAGAGCAGCCAAGAAAAACCAGGAAGAAGCGGTGTTTTAAGGTACTCCTTTTCTAATTCCTGGCTTTATCCACAATTGGCTGTCCAGCTCCGCCATTGCTAGAATGTACAGTCTTCCGTCTGACTTTCAGGATATCAACCAACTAGGTTTTAACCTAAATCATAAAATTACCTGGCTCACAGTCACGTGGGTAACGAGGACCGCACCTACAGTAACATCGAAGACCTGAATAACCTAATTCCGCTTCATCTCTTCATGGAAGCTAATACAAAAAAAGTGGAGCCGTAACCTGAGTAACACCAAAATCGCAGATGCACTCCAATACTATGCTTCCTGAATATAATTCTTAAGAGCCCTTCAGAACGGTCATCCCAACTAGAGAACCCAATCACGCTCATCTGGTAACATACGGGTCAAAAACGGACTAAAAAAACTGGAACTGGAATCAAAGGACCAAGCGTTAAAATCACAATGGATCTAGGAACAGATTCAACAGCAGTTCTGTCCAAAGTTTATGCCATTAATATGCGCGAGCATGAAAACATGAAGATGAAATACAACAACCAGACTATAAGGGCGGGTCAATGTTGACAGCCTGTTACGGCCATCTTGTTTCGGCTTCGTTTGTCAAATATGTTGTTTATTAAATGTTACTGATGCCAAATCACCACGGCAAGTGACACGATTGAGCAGCACATGAAAACTGTATTATCGAAATGAGTGTTCGTTAGTGTATGGTTATCTTTCACGGAGGTGGCGTAAGTTGGCCACTAAGATAGTGCTTTTTGACCCCGCTAGACTTTTTTGTTGTGGGGTTTTCTGGAGTCGCAGGTCTTTGCCAATAAGCCACAATCGACCGATGCCCTCAAAGTCCACATAACCCAGGCCATCGTTCAAATTCAGCCGGATCTATGCGGCAGAGTCATTGAAGATTGGACCTCTCGGATCCATGTCACTGTGCGAAGCCGCGGCGGACATTTGAACTATGTCATATTCTAAACATAATGGCATACATGGGCCTTTAAAATCAATAACACAGCTTGTTATATTGCATACTGTCAAAATCGACCCGCCCTTAATGGAACACCCTATACATATGTACAGACGGTCAGGCGGCTCCGAAAGTAGTAAACGTGAGGAGAGTGACATCATAACTGTCTGGGATCGCCTCGAAATCCTCATTGAACTGTCTTTCACAAACATGTAAACGCTGCATCTGTATCATGATATTGCAGCTCATACGGCCAGATAGACAAGCGAATTTCTAAAAGCGAAAAAACGTAGAAATCATGGCCATCCTCCATGCAGATTCGTGCAGTCCCGACTTGGCAATTTGTGACTGCTTCTTGTTCTCTCAGTTTGGTAGCGAACCTGGCCACAAGACCCATTGTGTACCCGGATTGGTCCAACTCACGATTCAACTCCTATTCAGTAGCCTCCTCGTGTGAATGGCTATCCCGGGTAAGACTCTCGCGTCTCAGGCCTCACGGCTGGTGGATCGGATTCTCCTGGGAGGCCTCCCGGCACTACTAGACGGTTTGCGCACCGTTCTGCGATGCCAATCGGTTGTGCACTCTGAAGGAGTCTGTGGACTATGGAAATATACTGTCTCCTAAGCAGCGGGGGTGGATGTCGTCAACCACTCTTGAAATGACCAAATGGCAAAATGATCCTGAATTCAGAGCCGAGCAAAAGATGCCATTGATCCGCGATAGCTTCAAACTGAATCACCGCTAAATATACAACAGTGAGGTCGGGCAAGCGACTTCGGACCCGTAACCAGTCGGTTGGTGGTATCCTGATTGTTAATTCCAGACGGAGATATCCTTCCAAAACTGTTTGTTTGTTTATACTCTTTATTGTGAAATGTCACAATGGGAGGGCTTATTGTCATATGACAATCTCTTACAACCAACCCTACTATGACGTGTTATATGTATGTGTGCGTGTAACATGTGTGTAAGTGTGTGTCTTGTTATTGCATTCCATCGACAGAATTGAAAATGCAATTCCGTTAATTTGATCCCAACGGAAAATAGTGACCCATCCGGGAATCGAACCCGGGACCTTACAATGTAAGATCAGGCGACCTAACCACTATACCACCGGGCCGTGTGGTCAGGGGTCGAGGCTGCCCGCTGGTTACCTTTCCCGATGCCTCGTCGTAAGGCGTTGACCACTGACGGGCATGTTGGCGTGGCTATACGGTAGATTTGTATTGTCTCTAAGTCATCTACGCTCACCTCACGGGAGATAACGATCACCATCGTTAAAACTTCCTAAGGTGACATTTTCGCCCTTTGTTTCGCCCGTTTGACAACCCAAGTTGCTTCTTGTTCAAAAAAAAGAACTAATTACCGCGGTCTGTGATTGTCATCGCCAGAAAAGGTTGTCGAAGAATATATGTAAGTAACATGTTTCCGATGTCGTTATACGTTGTAGTTTTTCTTATTTATTCCCGAAACTTTCAGCGTGGCCCTAGTATCGACCATATCGCGCTGGTAAGGCTTAGAACTCACAGAACTCGCTACGGTTCCGTAAAACGGCCCCGTGGCCTCCGTAGAATGCAGATATGCATGTAAAATTGAGTCGCACTCGCCGCGGCCGCAGCATCTGTGGGCTACTAATAGAACCGCGCGGACCGCGGTCAGCCGCAAGCTTGACGGCCGTTTCCCGCGCACTCTGAGTTCGATTCGCCAGCGACGCTGTGCAGACGCGCGGGTGTGGCTATTGACAATCTCGATTAAGGCGACGATGTATGTAAATTTCGAAAATTACATTTTTTGCCAATTTTTGAACCGTCATACTGATATAACTGATGACGTTAGCCAACTTAAAAAATATATCGTAATTCACGGTACCTTTCTTAAGTACATAGCTATTTCAGATTTTTAAAATAGGATTGGATAATTGAGAAAAATAAAAATAAACCTGGGAGCTGTATAGGAAATTTCCATTTTAGAGCATTTTTTGAACCGTGCCTCACATTAAACTGCACGATCAACAAACTCAAAAAAAATACTACGGCATTTTTGCGATATTCTCCCGCCAAGTTTGCAGGCCGTTCCGCAACCGCGGGGGTCACGTGACGCGCAAACCTGTGGTCTCCTGAGTTTTGAAACGAAACAATTGACCCGCAACCGCGACGGGCGCGGGTAAGAACCGCTCCGTGAGTTCTGGGTCTTAGGCTTCGAACACACGGAGTTTGCGGAACGGCCCGCGATTGGACGGTGACATCGATAGACACTGATATACTTATGTATACAAATTATTATGAGTAAGAATACCTAAGTAATATACACACAAAAACATAGATACTTACCTTAATATATTATCAGGCTCAGAATAGGAATGAGATACACAATGCATTTGTAATCCGACAAACGAAACACTGAAGCCAGTTCCGATGGTATGACCTTGTCAGAGGCTGTTGAATTTTATACCATTATTTCCTTATAGCTATGGTTTTTTGCCGTTGAAAACTCGTAGCGGTTCTACCTTTTTTTATATATAAGTATATAGCTCATTTAAATTTAACAAGAACCACACGCGACACACCAGTTTTATTGATGAAAAAACCTACATAGGTACGAGTATCTAGAGTTCTTGCATTGCAATATTGGATTCAAATTCAAATTTAAATTCAAATTTCTTTATTTATCTATAATATTACATGTATTTTTAAAATTCAAAGCCATCCTAACTAGACCTCGCCTGTACTAAGGTAGACTTAATATAAAAAAAGGCATAGTGGTTTTCGTAACTTGCTGTAATACATCTTTGTATATTATTATGTTACATTTGAGAAGATAGATATGTCTCCAAAATAAGAAAGCGTAATAATAATTAATTTAGGTATATACATATAAATATATACATACATACATAAAAAAAATATATACTTTATAGATAAATATAAAATAATACTAAAATATCTCACAAATCGTGCTTTATTTTAATATATATGTTATTATTGTCTCCGTTTCTTGTCGACCCATAGTCAAAAGTGACTTAGTTAGGTTTTTCTTTACGCCGTGACTATTCCTAGATTTCAGTCCTGCAGGAAAAACACTATTCATGTTGTTGAACAGTCGAGGAGCAATGTAAGAAAAGTGTTTTTGTGCAAAACTTGTTCTCTTTTTTTGGATTAAGTGCTGTCTGGTTGTTGTTACTCGTGTTCCTTTATGGTGTGTTGAATATTTATTTATTTATTTATTTATTTATTTATAACGTACAAGAACAAAAAAATACAAGGACATGCATACTGTTGTACATGAGGAATAATTAAGAACAAACATTATTATAGCGAAAAACATAGCTCTATGTATATAAATATGCTAGCATATCCGAATGAGGCGAAATCGCACAACCAACTAGACCTAGAAGGTCTGTCTCTGGCTGTGCTGTGTTATACCAACTGTATTTTTGTAACTCGCGAACTGACGAAGGTGATAAATTTTAAATATTTCTAAATCTAACAAATGTGTTGTTTACACAAATTAAAGTAAAATTTAAAGTAGAAAAAATAAATATATATGTATGCAATTAAGGGCTAAAAATAAAGTAAACTTTACATTATATACAATAAATTTAAGTGGAAAATAAGTAATAATATATACAAATATATTATTACTTATTACTTATTGTATATATAAGTAATAATATATACAATAGATGATAATTGTCATGATTATAGTAGTAGAGTAGGACTACCTTACAATTGCAAAAAGATTGCAAAAAGGATCCATCATACGCTTCATAAGATCTGCAGCCCTATACGAATACTCTCTCGATTGGATCGTTTTTAGGGATTGAAAGCGATAATTGTTCAACCCAGTTGTTACTGGAACTTTTTTTATCTCGTATCACAGTAGTTTTTTTTGTATTATTACCTTGATGCATAAAGTAAAGATGGAAAAATACAAAAAAAAACTGAGTCTTCAGGAAAGCTCGGAAAATGCGGATCGTTTTAACGATCAGTAATAGGCAGGTAGGTTACCGCTCAAATAACTACTACTTTATCGACTATATCCTATTTTAAATTAAAGAAACACAGTTATTGCTATGAAAAAGGCTTTATTATCTATCTATCTATATCTATCCATATAATATTTATCTATCTAGGTCATACATTTATAAAAGACGTGCATAAAATAAATTTCAATCACAAGCTTATTTGTAAACACTTACCGTTTTGAAGACATAGTGAAAGTTAATTACGCTAATACGAATTAAAATAGAAAAGCACTCCAAAATTATGATCATAATATACTTATCTATGCACCAAAACACTGTCAAACGATCACTGCTGCGATTGGTAAACAATAAGCAAAAGTTATCTGCTCGTTAATATTTTTAAATTGAGGGTATTCCCCATACTTTTTATGATCTTTATAACGATCGGTCGTTGTAAATGGGTTAATATTGCATTACGAACACCGTTAACGACCGTTCTCTCGCGTCCTAAATGAGGGACTGCAGAAATCGGACTGGATTATAATTAAAAAAAAAAAAAAAAAAGACCCAATGCCATGTCATGGCGAAACTTAGAACGGGCTATAATTGAATGCGTATACACACATTTGTGTCTGTGCTGTTGACCGTTGAGGAGTCCCCTCTACGGGAGCCAACCCTGTGTGCAGTAGACATGTCATGGTGAAACTTAGAACGGGCTATCATAACTGAAGGCGTATACAACATTTCGTGTCTGTGCTACTGACCGTTCAGGAGTCCTCTCGTCGGGAGCCAACCCTGGGTGTAGAATCAGGTCATGCTTACCATAAAAAATGCATTGTCATCGGAACTGAACCAACATGTAAATTTTTAACTTCATATAATATTTGAGGAGTTCCCTCTATTCCTCATGGATCCCATCACAAGAACAGGATTTTGTTAAAAATGAGACCAATCTGGAAATATATCCTTTCAAATAAAAAAAAGAATTTTCAAATCAGATCATAAATGACGTGAGTTCAAACATTAAAAAAAAATCAACCAAATTCATAACCTCCTCCTTTTTTTTGAAGTCGGTTAAAATAGGTGCTTTCGGCTAAATTCGGCATTCCATTCCGGAAATAAACCAAATAACATGGACGTTGAGTTGCCAAGCCATAATGTTAAAATGTTAAAAAGCGAGGTAGTCTTTTAAAAAATAATTTTCTTTTGGTACTAATAAGTCTTATAATATTGTTTAATCCTACTAATATTATAAACGCGAAAGTTTGTATGTATGTATGGATGTTTGTTACTCTTTCACGCAAAAACTACTGAATGGATTTTGATGAAACTTTTCAATAATATAGCTTACACATCAGAATAGCACATAGGCTATAATTTATAAAGATATAGCGTGAATTATCTAAAATATAACGATAACTGTCAAGTAAGTAGGAAAAAAATCTAAGAAATTGACATTCGAAATTTAAATTCTATCCTACTATCCTACTAATATTATAAACGCGAAAGTTTGTATGTATGTATGGATGTTTGTTACTCTTTCACGCAAAAACTACTGAATGGATTTTGATGAAACTTTTCAATAATATAGCTTACACATCAGAATAACACATAGTCCATAATTTATAAAGATATATGGTTTTCTATCATTATTATCACAATTTTCCATCACCACGCGGGTGAAACCGCTGGGCGCAGCTAGTTATTAATTAATTCTGAATTGTAAAAAGACGGAAATAATAGTCGGGGAGGTAGTGAATATTTTAGAACCTATTATTCCAGATTGTGAAAGTAATTAAATCTGGTTTATTGTTTATGCTACTCAAGAAATATTGTACCTATTTTCCCAGTTATAAATCTTTTCCATTCTATAGAGTTGATTATAAAATGCACAAATAAAGCAATCTGGCTTGTTTACAGTTGCACAAAGCTAGCCTAGCAGGAATATTTTAACAATTAAAAAAACTGAAAAAATCTATGTATTTTTCGGATACGTCGCCCTTACTTTTACAAGTTTAAAACTTATAATATAAATTGATATTATAACAGATTATCATTCGAAAGAAGTCTGGCTACTTTAAGGAATCGCGGAATGCGTCTGGCGGGATCTAGAAATTAGACAAAGATAAAAACTCATTGCTCTCATTTTCCCTGTCTTGAAAATTTTGTACGTAATAATTGATCCTATAAATCCACAAGAAAAAAGACATCTGGCTGATTTTCATATTAATTAAAGCCTCGCCAGACTCTATTGAAAGAGCATTGGGACCTTTGCTATGGAAAAATTCCCCACGGCGCCAAAGCTGAAACATACCTCAATTGAAAGCTTTTGACCTCTAGTTTTGCTAAGCAAAGGGGCGTTATTGTGGGGTATAGGAATACCGAAATATAATCACATTAATAATTTAGGTACGGTGATCTTATTATTTTAATGTTGTAATGTATGTAAATGTTTAGTACTGTATGTAGATATATATTTAGTGTTATTTGATGACTAGCTTGATATAGGTGAAGGTCACTCGCATGCAATCCTTGTAAGTAAATCGTGGTTGAAGCCCTCGCTCCCTTCGTCGTTATACTCGCTGAACGGTTATAATCTCATTCGCAACGATCGCCTTAATGCACGTGGTGGTGGAGTCGCCATTTTTCTAAGGGAAGATATACCATATAAAATATTGTCCGCGTCGACGCAGCCATATCATGCAGGGGCTGAATACATAATACTTGAGACACACCTCAAAAACACAAAAATTCTCTTAGTTGTTATGTATTGCCCACCAACTATTAATTATTTCGGAGAGCTCGAAGAAATCATACACTCCTACAGCCTGTCTTACGAACATATCGTGCTTATGGGTGACCTAAACACATGCCTTAAAAAAAGTGACTCTAGATCGAATAAGCTTGTCAGCTTAATAATATAGTCTTGCCTCACAATACTACCACTGAATGACACCCATCACCTTCTGAACTCGAGTTCACAGATAGACTACATCGTCACTTCTAACCCATCTATTGTTAAAGCACATGGTCAATTGGCAGCGAGTGGCTTCTCACATCACGATATGTTATACATTTCATATGATGTAAAAGTGCAAAAAAAACGATCAAGAACAATCCAATACCGCGACTTTAAGGCAGCATCTCTCTCTCTGCTCTTAGGGCGGACGCGTTATCAATCGACTGGTTGCCTCTTTATGCTATGATGGATGCGTTGTATAGCTATTAAATGTATTAGTCTGCTCTCCTCCCCCTTCTGGATTATGGAGATGTCGCATTTCTCGACCTCACAGAGGAGTTATCCACCAAAGTTGAGCGTCTCCAAAATGTTTGCATTCGGTATATCCATGGCGTACAGAGAGACATCACGGAGTACAGAGAGAAGCTTCACTGACTGTCGACCCGGGAGAAAAGAGACATGCGAGCTCTCTGTATGCTTTTCAAGATCTTGGATGGCGTCGCTCCCAATTATCTTACCGGCAGATTTACTGCACTATCGGCTCATAAACGCCCTCTGAGATCAAAAAACAACCTGCTACTCTCTATCCCTAGTCACAGCAGTGACTTCTTCTCATTCTCTTTCACCGTGCATGGAGCCCGTCTTTGGAATGCTTTGCCGAAAAATGAGAGAACCGCGCCAAGCATAACAACTTTTAAAAACAGACTCAGAGAGCATTTGAAATCCTCCAGATAAATTCCCTTTCCCCTCCCATTCCCCTCCTTTTAAAACTTTAGCGCTGTTATAGGTGTTGAATTATCTTGATGTGGTAAATCTGTGCCCACAAAGAGTAAAGTATATACTTCTTGCTATCCTCCTTTATTTTATTTGTCATACTCTTTATATAGGTTAAGTTATGTAGTCTACTCGCAAATAATGTTCTTACAATAGTATAGGTTAGCTCTAAAATATTGCCTGCAGGCAATAAGCTCGCCTTTTCTTAAGAATAAAGAGTTTTATTATTATTATTTTATTATTATATAGCGGTTGAAGTGGCAGACTCAAGAGGTTGTGGTTTATAGTCTTGTCAAGTTAAGCAGCACTCAAGGAGGACATAAACAAATGAAAGAAGATAAACAAATATAGTTGTTTATTATTCGTCATAATCTATGATTATAATACTATCCAAAAAGGCAGCTGGCATAAGGTTATTATTATTTTCGTGTCTAGCCCAAGAGGGATAATATATCATGCTTGGGATATGCGCACAACAACCTACTATTCGCCGTCCATGAATACACGAGCAATAGTATCCCTGCAATCCTTCATA
Source organism: Micropterix aruncella (assembly GCA_944548615.1). NCBI lineage: Eukaryota > Metazoa > Arthropoda > Insecta > Lepidoptera > Micropterigidae > Micropterix > Micropterix aruncella. The sequence continues at coordinate 681,396 of OX155959.1, forward strand.
TCCATTTCGCGTGGGATCAATTAAAATATACGTATAGGCAGATCGTATAGGCAAATATACGTATTGTCTCAATCGCACATGCCGTGATGGATTCGGCCTCTTATGAGAGTGTTTTTTTCTATCATCTCTGGATATCGATGCACTTCAATTGAATATTTCTCTCAAAGACTGCTGGAGAAAGGTTATGTTTTCTGCGCCGTAGCACAGATCGAGCACAAACAACACAACGATTTGGGTTTTCCATTTCAACAAAGGTCCAATCAAATGCAAAATCGTAACAGTCCAGTATAAACAATGCCAAGGTAGTCGGTAATAATTCAAATAACAGGAAGGTTCAAATAACACAGATCGCGACGACAAACGACGAAGAACTGCGACCGAACAATGCGCGTAAGCAGTGAAACCGGTTTTTTTTACCTGACTTCCTTCTCCTCCACCTCGGAAGCCGTTCGGTGCCATGACGAACATGTTTTAAATATTATAGCCTTTTGGAAAAACAAACACTATTATTAATAAAATGGTAAGAGAAATACTAATTATGAAAATATCATTTTCTCAGCTTTCTCATTAGTTATAAGAATAAAAAATACACAATGGTAAAGTCCGTAACATTATCTAAAAACTTTTATTGGTTTCGTTTGTGTCCGCTAGTAGGGCAGAAGTGGGGTAAAAAGTTCCCAATGTTCTTTGCGGCAGTGGGCGCTCTGACTTACATTAACCCCTCAAATGAATGGCGATTAGCTCGGGTTGCCTACGGCAAAATGTATATAAATTTATATTTACATTTACATTTACATTTACATAGAGCGGGGTTTACTATAGAGCTATAGCATTACTATAGAGCGGATTACTATAAAGCGGCGCACATTTACATTTATATTTACATTTATATAAATTTATATACATTTTGTATACATTTTGCCAAGGCATCCCTTAAGGGACGCCTCACATTTGAGGGGTTAAACGACTCTGACAAGGCTTTGGCGATCGCACATCACAACCAGATGGTATCCTAAGCTATCGTTATATGTTATATAATGTTAAGTATTATCTGACCAATTCTCGGATCTGCAAAAAAAGGGCCACCAGTTTGTCCGGTATTTCAGGTGCCAGTTACCTTTGCCATACCTATAGATAAGCATTTTTTTTTAAAATCAATGTTGCACACCACTTGACAGTAAAACGAATTTTATGTGCTAAAAAAATGGAGCACATTTGTATTTTCAAAAGCATTTTTCAGCTCAACCGACCGGGAAACCCACCTATAATAGTAGATTGTATCACAAGGGAGTAAAATAATATTTTTACGGCGAGGTCGCTTTTTTGATTCTTTAGTAGAATCCTGAACGTAGCGAGGGATTCAAAAAAGCACCCGATCCAAAAATATTTTGCGCCCGAGTGATACACTCTACTTTTCATCACTCTCTATGAGAAAATAAAAGGCGCCTCATATTTTATTGTAATATTAATATTTAATAAAACATAGAGTATGAGTATGCTCAATTCTAATGCTTTCAGGAGTTAAATCTATACTTTCACTGTCACTTGAAGAACTCATTTTTCAAAACAAAACGATGAATTTCTTACAATCCGTGAAAATTGACGAAAACGCGGGCGACACAAAGAATTGACGTTCGCGCGTTTTTAATTTCATTTGTTTTTTTATTCAGCCGGGCCGGGCGGCGCGACTAAGGCCGTCGTAGCAGCCAGTCTTGATTCAAACAATATTAATTGCGTTCGATTTCTTCGGCGCTGAAGACTAAGATGTTCCAAATTCAAAAAGTGCGCCGCAAAAATAAATTGCGGCGCACTTATTCAAAAAGTGAGCCGCAAAGATAATTGCGGCGCACTTATAAAGTTTCTTATAGAAAACACCACTTTTGGGCGCACTTAAAGGCGAACCAAGTCTCCTTTTCGAATAGATGGGATGAAAAATACATGTCCGCTACTTAAAATTAGTCACTGAATAAATAATCTGGTGACTGGGAAAATCAGTGGGTACCTTGACAATTTAAACCCCCTGTTAATCAACAAGTAAATATATTAAAAATAATAAAAAACACGACTGCCATTACAAAAAGTAAATATTGTATTTATAATTAATTGTGTTAGTTTTTTTGGAAATATTTGTGGTTTATGTATTTATCCATATAGATACATGTATATTTCCGGAATGTGCTCAATCAGACCTTTCATTTGACACGAAACACTATATATTTATGTTAATTTATTGATATTTGGATATTTAGACAACTACTTAATTGATATTTGGACATTTAGACAACTACTTTATCGATATTTGGACAGTTAAGGTATGACACTGATGATGACAAACTGATTCTAACAATACCACATACTCCTAAACGGAAAACATACATTGTGAACCCTGCACATTACACTATTTTTTTGCTGGGCAGTCGTGTAATGAAACAATTAAAATGGTTTATAGTTGATAATTTAAACCCCCATAAGCCTTAAATTGTTTAAATTAGAATTCTATTCCATAGAATTCTAAATTACTCATAATAATCTTTCCACTTAAAGGTGTCTAATTACACCATAAAGAAATGGAGCAAATGTATTCCTACGACACCTAAGTGGGAGTTTATTTGAAACAAAACTTTTAGTCCAGTCAATGAATCATCAGAATGGGGGCGTAGAGGGAAATGGAAGAAGCACAATTTTTGACTTTAAGATTTTGTTTGGACTTGTTAGGAGATAATAAAAGTAAAAATTGCTACAAGATTGATTTTATTATTTTTTTCGCTATCTTGCATTGTTTTCGAGATATCTGCGCTCAAAATTCGCCAATTTTGAAAAAAAAGTGACTTTTTTGCTCTATTACATTACATTACATTTACATTACATTTTCGTCGTGTCCAATTGACGGCTAAAGACCGCTCTTGGACGTATCAAAATAATTGTGCTAGGTAGTAAGTCTCGTTACTACTCTTTACTGAACATACATAGGTAGTCAAGAATTAACTACTAGATTGTCAAACTATAAATATAAATAATCAAAATAGAAGCCTAATATTAGAAGTAGTTAGTAATTTGAAAAGATACGTAGTAAAATTATTCATCGTAATATTCAAATTGTCAGTAAAATGTTAAATAATCAAATTAAATCTACGTTATGCATTTTAAACTAAAAGTACATATATAAGACCATATAAAATAATCAGACAATAAGGCTCTACTTTTTTAAGTAATTTAAACGGGCACAATATTTGAAAAATCATGGCCCTCAAATTCGGCCAGATTATAGAAAGGGTGGCCTATCAGCATCTCCTTGTTTTTTTTTAATGTTATGTCTTCCAGCTGTTTAAATTTTGTAGGGAGTCGATTGTAAAATTTAATGCTTACAAGTATCTATTGGATTAGCATCTATTGGACTAGCTAACTTGTTCAATTCCGTTCTACAACTTCCTTCTTCATTTTTTTAATAGAACGAAGGGTCGAAGAGTTAGCTAGTCAAATAAAGGGAAAAAGTTGGGATTTTTTTTCTTTAAATTAGCGAATTTTGTGGGTGGATATCTCGGAAACTATGCAAGACAGCGAAAATTTTAATGGAATCAATCTTGTAGAAAATGTTATCAGCTTTAAGTTTCTATTGAAAAACCTTATGACTAGAAAGCAGTCTCCGAGATAAAAGCAAAAATTCAAAAGGGGACCTTCTACGTGCGCTCCTCCCCCCCCCCCCACTTTTTGGTATGTGTATCTCCTAACAAGTCCAAACAAAATCTCAGTCAAAAATTCACGCTCACAACTCCTCAAACATTTTTTATTATTTCACTTGTATCTATTGTTGATGAATTGAATCGTGAACAACTTCCATATTTTCTTCAAAAATATACAAGTTCTCCACTAGCGAGGGAGTTAGGTAGGGTCCTTTAGTACCTACATACAGTCAACAAAAGCATGACTAACCAATGAATTCTGTAGAAATTCATTGACGCAAATACAATCGATTCTGCAAGTGCACTGCTATTAAATTCCATCGAATTTTGGTAATTAATGCAGTCACAGGCGGTGAGTCATGCCAATTTCTCCAAATCGAGCGGATTGACATACTTATTTCATCACCCCTTTCAGGATTGCATCATATTTATCAGGGTATATAACCCAGTACATTTGACCAATCAGTATCATTCCTCGAGTGGTCATCTCCTAGTGAGCGCTTCTGTAGCTACGACTCTTCACGAGCCGGTCAATGCGTTAGCCAGTGCTAACACCTCATCCTTCCTTCCTTGTCGAGTTGAGTAAGCTGAGGTCTGTCACTCCTGCAGACCCGAGCAAGTATCGAACAGACTCTCTGATACAAAAGGTAACCTTTCCTTCCTCCCCCTAGACAGTGCACAAGTACGCAACTCCGGTTCCTTAATTGGTTAATGTGTATAGCCAGACCTTGGGGTAACCTATCCTTTCTTCCTGCATAACCAAGCTAAACCAACTATCCGTCTGATCCTCCAACAGACAGTAGTAAAGTACCCGAGAGTCGAGATACTCTAAAGTACAGAAATCAATTCCTTGCCTTCCTCGCCGCGCGCCGTGATAATTATTCGGGGACGTTATACTGGCAATATAGTACGATACGGCATAATATTCAAATCAAGATAAATAAATTATTACATCGATATACCGATAATAAATAAAACCTTCTGATAACATAAATTGCATCTTATTACGGAGTAAAAGGACTTGTTGACACCCGGCTCTCACACTGAACATCTTGGAGTCAGTGAGAGCCGGCCTTCCGTCACAAGTTCTTTCCATTTCCCTCTATAACTTTTCATTGACTGGACTTATATAATAAGAGCTGGGAAAAATTGCATTTTTGTGATTCATCCGATATCTTGTGCGATGGGCGAGTAACTACAAAACTGTATTACATTATTTTTATTTCAGCATTTCCAAACGACATTGATTAAAAACAAAACGAAAGTAAACAAAATTTTATTGTTATAAAAAACTAAACCATACAGATTTTTCGATTTACCGTATACTCTAGATACAATAATAACTCACTTACATTGATTAGTTACTTTTTACAATATTAAATTACTTTTTGGTTACAAAGTTGTTTCAAAACTTAATTGCACTCATGAATACAAAAGAATGTTATTGTCTTAAAAATCACCGACGACTCGCAGTTTTGGCAAACGAAGCTGAGATGCAAATTAACAGAATGTGGTAGCCATATTAAGAGGTATATACAGCGTGTTTGAAAAAGCAGAGATGAAACATAAATGCAGCTCTACGAGGGCTGATTGATAAGCACTTTCAATGATGGATAGATGGTGAAGCCAGTAACAAGGTACCACCATCTTATCAAAAAGCCCTGGTACAATAAAACATGGACACTATTAAGATATTTACATCGCAATGATCTCTTTATGTACAAAAGGAAAGAAAGCTTTAGAAAAATATAATAGGTAAATATTGCTGTCATCAAAAAAAAAGTACAACTGACATGCTTCCCTCATTTTAATTAAATATATACTTATTTTTGTATGAGCAATATTACCAGAGATACACGAACAGTCATATTCACAGCCAATACTTTAGTACACCTTAAGGGAACCCTCACTCAAGTGACACTCAACTACCACCTTAAGTGCTGCCTTCAGTAATCATGCACTCAAGGGACCATCAAGCAATTGGATTCATTTCTACTTTTAATCTGCTTAATTCCTGTCACAAAATATAGAGAATTTTCATTGTCTTTGATCAAAATGATTGTGCTCTATGGTTGAAAAAACCTCAGCTGTTTATGACTGACGTTTGCTCGCCGGTCGCCGCTTCAAGGTTATAGGTAAAAGGTAAAAGGCTTACGGTCTAATAGGTAAAAGCTTACGTTATAAGTCGGGATTGTTGTAAGATACTCAAGTATTGTCTATGAATACAAAAATATATGGAAGCTATCTCCCTTAAGGGCACGATCGTGTGGCCTACTTGAGTGGCTACTTAGGTACGGTTTCTGTAATCGGCTAAGTTGAGGCACACTTGCGATGAGGGGCCCCTTAAGTATTGACTGTAAACACGGCTGTATGGAAAAAAAAGTCATAAATTAAAATGTTATCATAGGTTTGCTAAGATGAATGGACACGTTTGCTAGGATAAAACAACTTAATTTCCTCTGTTTTAAAAGGGATATTATGGTGATTCATAAAAAAAGCGTTGTAAATTTGTCTATGATCCATATGATTTACATGGGCTATAGAAAAAAAAGGATGCTGAATTTTCTAAAAATAGACCCCCTCATGTCTCATAAATTCTCAATAAATCGCTAATATTAGTGTTGTTTTGTTGTTTTTCCTAAAACAAAAAGGAAAATAAAAATTATTCAACAATGAATTATATTCAGTAAAAATAGAATGAGAATAGCTAAATGAAATGCCTTTATAAAAACTATATATTTCTTAAAATGTCGACATAGCAAGCCTTCGCAGTTATCATAACTTTAAGATGAAGTCAGATGTGCCCTTAATATAAAATCGAAGACTATCGCAGTTGTTTGACATTATAAATAGGATAGAAAACGAATTTACCGCGTGAAATTTGTAGCACCCGACGTTTCGGTGAAGTTGCAGCCGCCGTTGTCAAGGGTAGACTGAAGAGCTGTCAATTCGTTGTTTTGCGGGTAGGCCGCATACCGCTGCCGCCACTGCGTAGGTTATAATGGTGGTGGGGGGCCGGGCTCGGAACGCGCAAATTTTAAAAATCCGTCTTGCACACAACACTCACTGTATCCTGTCTTACGTCTTTGCGATCGGCGGCGGGAACATTTTAAGAAGAGCATTCCTCGTAGAAGAGAGTTTGTAGTCGTCTCTATTGAAGTTCGGGGTTCGGGGTTCCCATTGTGCTATCCAAGGAACAATTCTACTTTCCTCGCATGATCCGGGAAGCCATTGAAATAAGAAGAACCCCGAACTATAAGACAGGATACAGTGAGTGTCACCGTTATAACCTACGCAGTGGCAGCAGCGGTATGCGGCCTACCCGCAAAACAACGGATTGACAGCTCTTCAGTCTACCCTTGACAACGGCGGCTGCAACGTCACCGAAACGTCGAGTGCTACAAATTTTACACGGTAAATTCGTTTTCTATCCTATATAGATGTGCCCTTTTTTTTGTTATGATTGCAGAGTTATCAGCTTAGTAATATTTAGTAATCTTACACCCATTATTGTGGAACGGTGTACAGCATAGAAATATCCATCGATGGAATTTTGGCACTTTATTATCGAATATTACTATTTTATTATCATCCATAAATAAAAGATGCATCGATAAAATTAAAAAAAATGCATAAAATATCGTCTGTTTTAAAATAATATCAAGAATGAGAACAATTTAAAAATAATTGCGCATTTTATTTGCGCAACGATTGTGTTAGTATTCTATTCATAAACGCTATACAGTCTTAGCACTTGGTAAATTCACGTTTATCATTATACTGTCTGGCAGTCTGTTTTGAAACACTCGTGGAACGCTAGTTAAGCGGTGGCGCCCTCCCTGCGCTGCCGCTCTAAGTCTTTGCGGTGATTGTAGCGTTTCCGCGCGATCACGATCACCAGGATGAGGACTATCGCGAGGAACACGCCGAGCGCGATCCACGCGTAGTTCCACGCCGAAGACTTCTGCACCGACTCGGGCGGATTCTCGTTCGACTGCCCCGAGGACTTGGGATCGCTCGCCGCCTCCTCTTTCGGTATGAGATTCGGGTTGGGGCTCGATTCGTTCTTGGCCGAAGCGGGCCCTTCCTTTGCGAGCTTCTGCGAGTGCTCCGCTTTGCGCTGTTTGTCTTCGACGTTTTGCAATTCGGGCTCGTTCACCTGCACGTAGTTGTCTTCCGGTTCGGCGTTCAGGTCCTCCTCGTCGATCGCGTCTAAATCGTTGTCGTCTAATCCGTCGTCTTCATTGTCGTTCGTATTTAAATTGAAGTAATTGTCCGCATCAGGATCGTGGTGAACGCCCGGTTCTTCGAGCTCCGTATCCAAGAATTCCGAGAGCACTTGGAAGTGATCTAACAAAGGCTCCGAATTTAGGAGGTTAATGTGGAAACCATCATCCAATAATGCCGGCCATTGTTTATTGAATCCCTTATTAAGGACGTTCCTAGAAAAGAAAATATTTATATCAATTAAATATTAAAATAAAAACCAAGTGCAGTACAGAATAGAGAGTGCAAAAAATGCTCTGTGCCAATGTCGTCATCATACGAAGAGAGCTTTTTTAGCTTTAGCACTGTTACTAAAAAAAATATAAAAAAACATAGAAAATACATAATTTAAAATTCTAACAAAAACGTAACAAACTGATGACGAAAGTGGCTTCATGATCAATAGTTATCGTTATATCATAAAAAATATTGTATTCACAGTAAAAAAAAACTGTTGTCACCCCAAAACTTTCTCGGCAAGTAATCAAAGACTCTAACATTACATTACATTACATTTTCGTCGTGTCCAATTGACGGCTAAAGACCGCTCTTGGACGTGTCAAAATAATTGTGCTAGGTAGTAAGTCTCGTTACTACTCTTTACTGAACATACATATGTAGTCAAGAATTAAATACTAGATTATCAAACTATAAATATAAATAATCAAAATAGAAGCCTAATATTTGAAGTAGTTAGTAATTTGAAAAGATACGTAGTAAAATTATTCATCGTAATATTCAAATTGTCAGTAAAATGTTAAATAATCAAATTAAATCTACGTTATGCATTTTAAACTAAAAGTACATATATAAGACCATATAAAATCAACAGACAATAAGGCTCTACTTTTTAAGTAATTTAAATGGGCACAATATTTGAAAAATCATGGCCCTCAAATTCGGCCAGATTATAGAAAGGGTGGCCTATCAGCATTTCCTTGATGTTTTTTTTAAATTTTATGTCCTCCAGCTATTTAAATTTTGTAGGGAGTAGATTATAAAATTTTATGCTAAGATACAAGTAGCTTTTCTGTACTTTTGCCAGTCGTATTCGGGTGATGTCCCTTCGAAAAGGAGGATGACATGATTGAAAGGGGATAGTCAGCAACGAGCGTGACTAGTGAGAAATCAGCGCATTAAAAAAAGTTTAATTCAATTGTTTATGCACACATACTGATTGACAAAAATTCAATGTTATTTCGGCCCAACAAGCGAACGTCTGTGTAACAAATTCCAAATCTATAAGTCCAATACTTCGGGATCGAAATATGACTAATGCGCCACCTGTTGAACCAATTTCAAACACAACCTTTTTAACCCCTAGAGCCCCAATTGGCCGATATCGGCCACAACACGATTCAGCGTGACGGCCCCGTTTTAATTTTATTTTAATTTAATTTGTTTTATTTTATTATGTTTTATTATGTTAATATGTGTTAATAAGTTTTATTTTAATTATGGGTAGAGTGGTTTGGCAGTAATTAATGTTTTGGTGGGACAGTGTCATAATATTTTTTTTTTACTAATTTTTGTAAAAATTTTTTGGGACATCAACTTGTTAATCGGCTGAGGGGCCGAGGCCTGAAGGGTTAACTCTTGCCATGACCAAATTCCGAATTTGCGTTTGGGTGCTATCGCGGAGGAGTACACACAGACACACAGACAGACAAACACAGAGACAGACTTCCATCTGGAAATGGTCTTAATCGTCAGGGGGGCACAAAATAGGTATTTCCGTCTTCATCTAAAAAAAATGCATGTTTGAAAATACTTTCCCACTGCGTAGGTTGGTGGGCCGAGAAATCAAAATGTTAAGTCTAGAAAGAACTAAAAAAAAAAAAAACAAAATTAAAAAAGAAGTGGCGCTAAAATACATCTTAGTCTCAACCCTGGCCTGATTTCAACTTCGTTGGTCAGAGCATTGTCTTCCTTGACATTCGATTTCTGATGCAAGGATCTATATAGGCATAATTCAAATTCAAATTCTTTATTTACAAATTCAAATTCTTTTTTTACAAAAAATCATAGTATTAGTTACAAATGAATTAAACCTAACCTAACTGGATCGCACGAGACGTCCGCACTAAGGTAGGCTCAGAATCGTATAATTAAGTACTGCCTAATGCTAAATAAAAAATTTCGTTGAAGAATGCCGTGAAAAATAAAATCAAGTAAAGTAAAATTTTAGTAAAAAATAAAATTTCTAATTATCTAAAAAGGTATGTGATAATATTAATAATAATATATAATAATCATAAATAATAATAATCATAAATATATGGTAGGTTAATAATATTGTGTTAGGAATGTTGAGTTAGATAGGAATAAAGCAAATTAATTTTTCGGTTTCTTTCCTTCCCTGGGTGATCAACCAGTGGGTTAGTCTTTTTTTGTTTATATTTATTTTTATATTAATACCTTGAGTATAAATGCCGGGTATATCCTTTGTTTTATTGAACAACGACGGTGCCAAGTAAAGAAAATGTCTTTGTGCATGGGAACTATTCAGTTTGGGCACTATGTGGTTACTATTAGTTATCGATAATTGATCCTCAGTTCGGATTCAGAAGGCAACATGGAACTATTGAGCAAATCCACAGACTATTAAAAAAATAGATGCTACCTTTGAACAAAAGAAATACTATTCTGCTGCTTTTCTAGATATATAACAGTTCTTTGACCGTGTTTGACACGAGGGCCTATTATATAACGTAAAGACAGTACTTCCAATAATGTACTATTTACTCATCTCAAAGATAATATTTTTTTGTGAAACAAGGGGAAAACGCAGTCTCTTAAAATCTATGCTGGAGTACCTACCCCAGGGAAGTGTGATGAGTACTACATTTCATCTTCTGTATACTTTAGACCTCCCAATAACCGAGAAGGTAGAGATGGGCACATTTGCTGATGATACTGCTATACTAGACGCACATGAAAATCATGAGAAAGCCTAACTTTTACAAAATAACCTCGATAAGATTTTAATCTGGCTAAAAAATTGGCGAATCAAGACGAATGAAACAAAATCGGTGCAAGTGACCTTCACCACGAGAAGGAAGACACGTCCACCTGTAAGATTCAATGGCATCTAAATACCACAAGCGAATGACTTTAATAACCTAGGACTGTACCTGGACAGAAGCATACGAAAACGAAAGCGGCAGCAGCTTAGGAAACTGTACAGATTTGTGCCGCAAGTCACAAATCTGCCCAGAAAATAAACTGGCAATGTAAAAATGAATTCTGAAGCCCATCTGGACATATGGATTACATTTATAGGGCACAGCAATGAATTCCAATATAAAGATCCTTCAGCACTTCCAAAATAGGATGCTAAGAATAAGATAAATAAGATGTCACAAACAACTGTCTACATCATGACCTGAAAATTCCAACAGTAAAGGAGGAAATTAAAACTAAAATGGTATCCTATCAACAACAAATTGCAAGGCACCCAGATCACCTAGCTTCATGTCACCTAGGTCCATTAAAGTCAATCTACGTAATGGCAGAGATGAAATTGGACAAGAGCCACACCAATTCTAAATGTCATACTTAGAAGACATCATCGGGCAATAACAAATAGGGAGAAAAAATACATTTATTTATTTTTATACGTTTTACATAAAGCTCGAGATACACGTTCCCGCAGCATTACAAAATATTCCTGTTTGGACCAGTAGTAAAAAGAAAGCACACTGCAGCTTCTTGATCAATATGTCAACGCCACCTAACTAGGCCTACGCCTGTACTAAGGCAGGGGTATCAGAACATTATTCTGCCTGTAGGTACACACAAGTTTGGTTACAATTTAATGAAAAAACAAAAGAAATCATATTAGGTGCCTACTTACATGTATTTAAAAAATCATAAATATAATTTAAATAAATAGATTTAAGATAGAATTCAAATTATTGAATAAGTTTAAAATAGTCAAAAAGCATTTAAAATTATTAAATATCTGAATTATCCTTACAAAATTATCCTAATTAAAATGAAAAAAAATAAAGTCGATAGTCATAAAAATATAATTTATATCTTCGCCAGAACTATAAAATAAAATGTATAAAAAATGTTTTGAAATACTAATTATCATCAGGCAAATATATAAAAATCGAAATCATTATAATAAACTGACAAACTGATAGCTACTCAGCCAAAAAATCCCAAATCAAGTCAAATCATTTCTGGCACTTTTCACGACCTTCATTTATATGGCTCAGCTTCTTGAAGAGGCCTTTAGTCTGTATTGATTTTATATTCTCTTCTAATAATTGTATGCATTGGGCTCCAAAAAAAGAAATTGACTTTGACCAAAGTGAATGAAATGAATAGGTACTCACTTCAACTTATTGTTGTTCAAGGCGATATGCTGGACAACATCACCATCGATATCGTACATGTCATCAGTAAAAGAGTCCTTGATTTGGTACTTGATTATGCCTCCGAGGAATTTTCTGTATGGAAAATAAAACAAAACATTAAAGGATTGTGTAATTCCTGATTTTTCAAATGTAGTTCATAAGAACCTTTGCAAATTCACAAAAAATATATATATTTGCCGCAAGAAATGCAAAGATATCTATTAAACTTTGAAATTTGTAAGATAAATCATTTAACATTGATTCAGACCTTTTGACATAGCATTCTGACATAGAATTCTATAAACATAATCATCAGATTTAGGTTTATCTTTGCGAAATACCATCTTCATGCCAAAAACGAAACACTTCTCTACAGACAAGGTTCATATACCTATTACAATATATTATATTTATAATATAATGCAAAAGAATAATATTATAATCTAGATTGTTATATTTATATCTTTGTCTATGTATGTATATGTAAGTATGTGTGTATGTGTATTTTGTTAGGATGACAAATGTTAGGATTTTTGTTTAGAGTATGCAGTCCATTCAGTGACACCCTCGCCTTAAAAATACTGTATTACGATACGTCAGAAGTGTCTTAGACTTCGGATCCACTATATAGTCACCGATGTATGCTGCATCTGTCAACAAGGTTGAGGGTGTCCAAAAGCGTTTCTTGCGATACCTAAATTGGCGCGAGCACACGAACTTCGAGACATATGAGGAACGAGCGGATAACTTTAAGGTTGCACTGCTCTATAATAGATGGACCATAACCGACATGTCTTTCCTATATGACATCCATCATGGTTTAATAGACTGTCCAGCTTTAACTGAGCGAATTTCCTCGAGAGTGCCCCCCAGAAGCACCCGAGTTTCTCGTTTGTTTCACGCGCCTAGATGCAATACAAGCCACTTCAGCAACTCTACTATGATACGGTTACTCAGCTCTTTTAATACCAGGTTTAATGACCTTGAAATTTTTTCTCTGGACAAGAAGCCTTTTCTTCACGCAGTCGAAGAAAAGCTCGGGAATAATAATAAATTTAAATATTTATAAAATATGCACTACTTATTACTTTATTATATAAATGTATTTATGTGTGTATGTATGTTTATATGTATATATATATATATATATATATATATATATATATATATATATATATATATATATATATATATATATATATATATATATATATATATATATATATATATGTCAATAGTATACGTATGTATGGCCATTTATGAACGTATATTACATATAGTGTTATAACAATCCCTCCCTTCCATTTCCATTCCCCTATTGTACTTAAATTTAGAATTGCTTTTTTTCCCTTTTTTCCTTTTTTCTTAAAAAAAAAAGCTTATAAAATCATTATCTTTTAAATAGGTGCTTTATATTATTTGCTAATTTGAAATGTATTTAATGGCTATATTAATGTTAATTTATAAAATGTTCTTTTATAAAATGAATATGCTGTATACATTTAGCTAATAAAACATAAAATAAAAAATAAATAAATAAATATGTATCTATATGAGTACCTACGTCAGTTAGGCTTCTCCAACCAAGTCAGAAAATAAGTCGTAAGCCCAGATACAGGCTATATTCGGCCTAGTTGGGTATGCGCTGAGCGTGGTCATGTGAATGTGGGCCGTTGTTTACTTCGCACCATTACTTGGTATGACCTTTTTAAATGTGTTTTATCATTATGTTTGAAATAAAATAAATAAATAAATAAATTTAGGTTACACCCATAATAGGTCAAATTTACACTTACGCAATGTAAGGCTTATTCGCAATAACATAAGGATCTCCGAGGATGTCTTTATTGGAAGGAGAGACGAATGAGTGGTTTCTTCTCCAGGCAGCCCAAGAAGAGCCAACCTGAGCAGGCGGAGCGTTTTCCGATACCATCTTTAGACGCCATAGATCTACGTCCAGGTAATAGGCCAATCTGAAATTGAGGAAACGGAATTTCAATAGGTACTTATAATAGATATTTTTACAGCTTTTTATGCTATAATAATATATATATTTTTACACTCTTTTTGAATCTTATTTATTTTTAAATATACTGGCAATCCACTTATTATACTCGTATCCTTTCTCAGGTAGATATGGACTATTTAAATGACCAAAAAGTATTTAACAAAAATGTTTCTCAGTGGGTTCAAATTTGATTTTGGCATTTTTTTTCTGGAAAGTGGGCGACAAAAGTAATTCCTTAAACGTTAGAAATAACACATTAAAATAAACAACGTTATTCCAAATGTTAATGCGCTTACAAACAGACCACAGCAAAATTGAAAACGCGTAATGGAAAACGCAATCACTCCGATAGAACCGCGAAGAACAGCACTTCTGGAGCCACGCCAGCCACGGCAATACTGGTAGCATGGCAGCGGCGATACTGATAACATAGAAGTAGAAGTACGATGACACTGTGCCTTTTTGGAATCTGATCTTTACGTCACGGAATTCATAGCGCACAAAACAAGGGTTTGACCAGTACTCTCTAAACCCCTTACACAGTTTGTGCGAAACGGATTGAAAGGCAAAACATATTTCACTCCAAAACCTTTTCCAATAATCCAGGAAGCTACCGATTGTATTTTGGAGCTCGATTCAGCCTCTAAGCAGTATCATTTTGCTGAAAGTCTCGAACGCACAGCTTTCCGTCCAGATTTACTCCCTATCTTAGAAGATGGCCCTCATTGTAGAATTAAAAGTTTGTGCAAATCAAATATCCCCAAAGAACAAAGTCCAAACTAAACCTGCATGTTCTGCATTTCAATCTGCATGTACAGTTTGAAAGTTAATAAATTAAATTTAAAAAAAGGAAAATAAATACAATGAACTTGCAAATCTTTCACTTGGAACGGTTTCACTGTTTAGCTTCATGTGGTGGAATTTTGCACTCGTGGTTTGCCAGTCAAATCTCTATGTCCTCTCTTAAAGATCTTGGTCTCTCAAGGAAAATAATCAATGCATTCGTAGAAAAAATCTTAAACTGCGATTTCCGCATCTCAAGTCTTATTACTTTGCCTTAGCCAAACCAGCTGACCCCTCGACTCTCTTCAGGTCCAAACAAAATTTTGGGCTAGCGCTTAAACTGCCCTCTCTGCTCTACGCCAACTCCAGAATAACCAAAAATTCGATTCTGTGCAATTCCAAAGATCCGGCAATATCGAAGCACGTAATAAGTGGCCGTAGTGATTCATATGATCTACAAGCCCGCGTAGACTTCCACAAAAAGTTCCTTACTGGAATCAGCCAGAATGGCACTGGTCTGGGGTATGGCAGTACAACCACGAGCGACGTGGACTTGAAGAAGTCTCTTTTGCGGGGAGATTACGACAGCAAGAGTATGGCTCATGCTATTGGCCTTCAATGCCAGAATGATTGGACAACAATTGGGGACTTTTGCATTCCTCCTCCAATGCACTGGAAGGTAATGCTCTATGACTGGACGCCAGAGATGCTGAAATTTTATTTGAATGCCTTTCAGCATACATTTCCAGACCCCAGTAACCTCGCTCGTTGGAGCTTTGCCGAGGATAGTTCTTGTCCCCTCTGTAGCAATACCCCTTGCACAGCTAGACACATTCTAGCTGGCTGCAAGGTGGCCTTAGATCAAGGACGGTACACTTACCGCCATGACAAAGTTCTCGCTGTTATTCGCGAGGTAATTAGTCTCTCAGTGGCTCGTGCCAACAGGGGTTTGACAGTATCCTCCAAACCCCCAATACAGTTTGTGCGGGATGGCTCTAAAGGCAAAAAACATTTAACTACAAAACCTTTCTCAATAATCGAGAAAGCTACAGATTGGATTCTGGAGGTTGATTCGGTCTCTAAGCAGTATAAATTCCCTGAAAGTCTCGGATGCACAGCCCTCCGTCCAGATATAACTCTTTACTCTCTATCTCGGAAGGTGGCTCTTATTGTAGAATTAACTGTTCCATGGGAATCAACTATCCCAAAAGACCACGAGTACAAATTAAATAAATACCATGACCTTGCAAATGCCGTAACCCGGAACGGCTTCACTGTTCACCTTCACGCGGTGGAAGTTGGCGCTCGTGGCCTGCCAGCTAAATCTCTATTTCACCTCTTTAAAGATCTTGGCCTTTCCAGAAAAATAATCAACTCTTTCTTAGAAAAATTATCTAAAACTGCGATTTGCGCATCTCAAATTCTATGGCTTCGAAGTGGGAGTGAATGGGTGGTAAGGTGAAGCTCACATGTGGCAAGACAGCTGTCCTAAACCTACCACAGCCGGTTCGTAAGTCCGGAATCCACTGCTCACCCCCCAGAAGTGTAAAAAAATTAGTATTATGATGGGCCCGACTCCGGTCGGTGAATTCCATGGCAGCTCCTTTTGTATTTATTTATAAGGGGAGTCAATGAATGGTTAAGGTATATGTTCACATGCGCTTCGCATAAGGTATATGTCCACCGTTGCTTTCCAAGAAGTCTATAATAAATAAATACAAACAAAGCTGCCATGGGATTCACCGACTGGAGTCGGACCCATCTTATTAACCATTCCTATACCCGACGGCATTTATTCTAGGGATGGTTGGGTCAACTCACTAAGAGTAAGAAGACATTGGTTGGGAATCTGCCACATATATAAACTGCTTAGGGGGTTCGTTGATAATCCGATCACCTTAGAAGTATCAGCCTGTTTTACCCGCCAATTACTGCCGTGCTAGGACCCATGTATTGTTCACGTTACGATTTACGCATCTTAAGTCTTATGACTTCGAAGGGGGAGAAAATGAACGGTTAAGGTATATGTTCAGATGCGGTTCGCATAAGGTATATGTTCACCGTTCCTCCCCAAAAAGTACCTAGTAATAACAAGATTAGATCATCATTAGATATATGTATGTACGAGCTGACCCGTGCCCACTTCGTTGGGCGGTAAAAATTTTTACTTGTGATTAAATTATGAGTGTGGTTCGGTTAGTACTGAGTGCTATGATTTATTTCCTGACTGCCAAAAGAAGGGTTATATTTTTACTGCATATGTATGTATGTATTTGCATGCCAATTTGAATATATTACCGTTATTTGTGAGTGTCTTCTTGTGAGTGTCTTACTTGTGAGTGTCTTATCTCTTTAACCATTTATGCAGTAAAAGGGAAATTATATGCATTAAAAGGGAAAAGTCTTTTGTCACTTGAGACGATAAACTTACTTATTTTGATATGAATTCATAATTGTTGATAATATGACCAATAAACATGACTTAACGATTTAAATTATTTTTTAAATATAAAAAACTACTTTTTGTGACTTAAATACAAAATTTAGACATATGATTTCCCTTACTTTTTTGTAGGCATTACTAAGCTCTACAACTTTTCTCTAGAACTCAATCATATATCTCTGATCGTTAAAGTAGCGTTCGTAAGAAACGTTTTCATTCGACAGTTTTTCGCCGAATTACTTTGTAAATCCAACGACCACGAAAAAGTCTTTTCATTTTTCGGATTAATATATAGCCATATGACACTCACAAATAACGTGGCTTTCTAATCGTAAAGGAATTTTCAAAATCGGTTCAGTAGATCCAGAGATTACTTCTTCCTACAACGTCACAAACTTTACCTCTTTATAATATTAGTATAGAAGTACCTATAGATTACGACACGCCACCGAATTGCACTATATTTTCTAAATTTATTATTTAATTATTATTTATTGTTGAGAAAATTTTCAAAATATATGTTGACGCTTAGAATTTAGATTTCGAATATCAATTTCTTAGATTTTTTCCTACTTACTTGACAGTTATCGTTATATTTTAGATAATTCACACTATATCTTTATAAATTATAGCCTATGTGTTATTCTGATGTGTAAGCTATATTATTGTAAAGTATCATCAAAATCTATTCAGTAGTTTTTGCGTGAAAGAGTAACAAACATCCATACATTCTAACAAACTTTCGCGTTTATAATATTAGTAGGATATTATAGACTAGAATAATAATGAACAATTTGGAATTATCTGTAAGGTAAATTATATTTTAGAAAATAAATAAATAAATAAATGATTATTATTAAACGTCTAGGGGGTGAGTGTTGGACTTTAGACTAAGGACCAACTGTGGTAGGTTTAATACAGCTGTCTCGGCAGAAGTGAGAGTTTATCTTACCACCCATTCACTCCCCCTTTGAAGCCATACAATTTGAGTTGTGGAAATTTCGGTTTTAGATATTTTTCTGGGATGGAGTCGACTGTTTTCCTACATCGTTAAAGAGGTGAATTGGAGATTTGGCTGGCAGGCCACGAACGCGAAGGTGAACAGCCAAGTCGTTCCAGGTGATGGCATTTGCGAAATTATGGTTTTTAATTACTACTAAATTGTGTAGTGGAAGCTTGGAACGCAATGCCAGAGGAAGTGATAAGTGTTGACTATTTAAGACTGATAGCTTTAAGAATAAACTGGACATTTTACTTAGTGCGAATCAGTTGCATTGTTTAACCCTTGGAGTAAATGGGTATTTTCATGGATGCATCTGTCTCTTTTGCAGGATTTTCGGCGACATCGACTTCAAGTACTATAACTACGAAACTACTACACCAATCATAAAAAGAACAACTGCACAATGATTGCATTGAAATTTCGAATATAGAATATTGAAATATCATTTTGTAAAACAATTAGATAATTATGAATAAATATGAGGTCAAAGAAGTGAAAAAAACGCGCGACCAGATTTGGTCGACTCGTACTCAACGGATAATTGTTTCGCGACCAGATTTGGTTGACTCATACTCAACGGGTTAAAACCAAGTGCTTATGATATACTTGCATCAGGCTTACGCTGCTAGTGTAAAATAATTAGAGTCAAAACAAGTTGACAACACCACAACCAGATGGGTAAAGGGATGCTCTCAAACCGCACGGCCAAGGTAGCTCTTCATGGAACAAACCTTGAAGTCACCACTACAAGAGGTTGCTCGCAGGGAGGCGTACTCTCGCCCCTACTATGGACTCTTGCAATAGATCAACTCCTGCATAGGATGGCAGAGGCCAGGATAGACACACAGGGCTATGCTGATGACCTAGTAGTCATTGTCCGGGGCTTCTGCTAAAACACGATCTCACACATGATGCAAAAAGCGTTTACAATCGTTAGCAATTGGTGCAGAGAGAACGAATTATCGGTCAACGCCGATAAGACCGTCCTCGTGCCATTTACTAACAAACGTCAACTAGGTGGACTAAAAATGCCAATTCTAAACCACAGGCAGATTCCTTTCTCCAAGGAAGTAAAGTATCTGGGAGTCACGCTCGACCAGAGACTCACCTGGAACAGCCACCTAGACAAAACAATTCAAAAAGCTAAAAGTGCTTTGGGTATAAGCAGAAGCTTAGATAGAAGATATTTCGCCCACTTTGAGTCGCACCTACGTTACGGCATCTCATTCTGGGCTCAGTGTACCATGGAATTTAGGCAGCATATTTTCTCCCTGCAGAAACGCGCAATAAGAATTCTAAATAACATGGACAGCTTTCAATCGTGTCGTGGATCATTCAGGAATCAAAATATACTCACCCTGCCATCACTATATTTATTTGAGTGCATCAAACTAGTAGCTAAAGACATATCTAAATTTAAGAAACCTGTAGAAGTACATAATCACTTGACTAGGTCGAGGAACAATCTACTATTACCTCGTCCGAACCTAGAAATTTTACGCAGAGACCCTAACTACGTGGGAATGTCCTTTTTTAATAAACTGCCACAAAACCTAAAAGACCTAATATGTAGGGAAAAGAAAATATTAGTTTTCTATTCGGAAGTCAGAAAGCTACTAATTTATAAGGAATTATATGACATAAATGAATTTTAATTATATTTTAATTTTAATAATCTTTAATAATCGTTTTAATGACAAATATGAATTTTAATAATTAATAATAATGAATTATAATAATAATCTTCTAGACTAAAAATACCACTTGTTCAATTATGCGTATATAATCTAGCAAACATGACTTCCATCTATATTTTTTTATCTACAAATTGAACTCTGTCTCTATCGTTATTAATTTATATCTGTATATGACGTGTATAATTTACAAAGTGAACTTTAGAACTGAACGGAAATGAAATCATGAAGGAATAAATTGTAAATAATATTAAATGTACCTAACACCTAGTTTTAGTTACGACAATCTGTAAAGATTTTTTGAAATAAATGAATTGACTGGCAGGGAAAAACTGGGGCCTTAACCCCAAGATCTCCCACTGGCTATACACTGCCATTGTCAGGCAGTGTATAGCCATAATCTCGTACGCCTCGGTGGTATGGTGCAACAAAGCCAACTAGAAAACTGTGATTACCAAACTAAACAATATCCAAAGGACGGCGTGCCTCATGACAACTGGCGCAATGTCCTCCACTCCTGGAGCAGCTCTAGATGCACTGCTGAAATTACCGCCTCTACACATTCACTTGCAAAAGGTGGCGAAAGCCAGCATGTACAGGCCCGAGAGAAGGTAAACTGGATCTCACAAGCACTAAGATCAGTTCTTGACTCAGTCAGTGAAAATCCAACCCTCAACATGGTATCAGACACCATGCTTCCACTGATAAATTTTGGAAAACTTTTAACAGTGGAACTGCCGCCCAGAGACGACTGGCTAAAAAGCCAACTGCAATGGGAAGCCGGTAGTCTTAAATGGTATACTGATGGGTCCAAATCGGGACTTGATGTAGGCTGTGGTATATATGGAGAGCGACCAAACTTCGAAAGAAGTGTAAACTTGGGGAAATACGCCTCCATATTCCAAGCGGAGGTATACGCCATTATTGAATGTGCGGATATCAACCTCCAAAAGAACTACGCCAACCACCGTATCTATATCCACTCGGATAGCAAAGCAGCTTTTATGGCACTAGCCTCGAATACCATTAATTCAAAGCTAGTGCAAAACTGCATATCACTACTGAATTCCCTGGGCGAAAAGAACAGGGTAATTCTAAGATGGGTTCCCGGCCATGCAGGAATCGAGGGAAATGAAAACGAAAAGAACAGGGTAATTCTAAGATGGGTTCCCGGCCATGCAGGAATCGAGGGAAATGAAAAAGCTGACGAACTTGCTAAGACGGGAGCAAAGGGAACGTTATACGGCCCTGAACCTTGCTGTGGCGTACCAAAAAGCCTTGCAAACCTAATGCTCAAACAAATATGTTTAGAACAATCCGTCAACCACTGGAACAACACGCCAGGGTTGAATCATTTCAAAGCGCTAATTAGGGCTTACGACCGTAAGACGGCCCGTGAGGCCCTATCGCTAAATAGGAACAATCTACGCATACTGGTGAGGGCGCTAACGGGGCATTGTGGCCTGAACAAACACATGTTTAACCTCAAGCTCAGAGACACAAAAATGTGCAGGTTCTGCCAGGGAGCAGAAGAAACTCCCCGGCTCCTCATGTGCGAGTGGGGCCCGCTGATGCGTAAAAGATACACCCACTTGGGTGGTCATTACCTCCAACCTGAGGAGGTAAACCAATCTGGCGCCAAAAGCCTGCTGCGGTTCTTAGATGACACAAGGCTTAGCGCAGAACTATAGTAGGTGGCGAACACAATAGATCAGCAATGGTCGCAGTGTTACAAGGCTCATAAAGACCTTAGAAAAGCCCCACTCAACAAAAAAGAAAAAAAAATAATAGTGTAAAATATAATAATAATATTATTAATAATTTAATTTGTACTCGTGGTCTTTAGGGATATTTGATTTCAGAAAAGTGGATGGTCTGCTGTGGGAAAGTGGACGATCCGAGGATTCTCCGGGCCGTGGTGCTGTATATAGCCAGCCTATAGCCAGACAAGTAAGATCCACTTTGGGTGGTGCAGCTGATAAATGCATTACCCAGTGAAGTGGACATTGGTTTCGATTGCGTTTCTTCGTGAACTAAAATCTGAAATTAGTTTATGTGAACGAGACAGGGCAATACGGTAGAGCGGAATGTGAAATGAACGGTTGTCACGAAGAGATAAAGCATTTGAATCTAACACCCGTACGAAATGTGTTCAAATTTATTCGGACGAGTATAATTTCGACAGGTAGTTTATATCGACGATCGTTCGTTTCATATTCCGCTCTAACGTATTGCTCTATTTCGTTCGCTTGAACTTATATCAGTTTTTGTTCACAAAGAAACACAATTGGGCCCTTACCTACTCTACATGGACTAAACTTAATTTCTAGATACTCAAGAATAAACTTACATTTGAACTTGTATTTAATTTACATACAATCATAAAGGGTCAATACTTGTACGTATAATTAGAGATTACTCTTAAATGATTCAGTAAATAAATAAATAAATAAATACCTACTTTTTTTTCCAGTATGTCTAAAAAATCACAATATCGTAGATAAAACTCATTAAAATATATTTAATTATTGTTTCCCTTTAGGAAAAGTGGAGTATGAGTCCATGAGCGTTATTTTTTCAGAGGTTTGAAGTTAGCAGTACATACCTTGGTAAATCCCGAAGGGCGTAGTACAGCTGTAGGGATATAGCATTCTTGTGCTGGTTGGCAGGTTGTTGGTATAATTTCGAGGGTAGTAATCCGGCGCGTTCGAGCTGTTTCGGTGCAACAGCGAGTACGGAGGCCAAACCCGCTAGAGCTTCGTGAAGAGCTGGAAGAAAACCATCAAGATTAGAAAATAATATTAAATTAAACATTTTTTTTGTGTTTTTGTCCGGGCAAATTCTCTTGATATCTACTTCTGGAGCCACGTCTGTTACAGAACGTCGGCTATTACAACTTTATTGACCACTGCTCCAAGATAATAATAATAAATACAAACGGAGCTGCCATGGAATTCACCGACCGGAGTCGGGCCCATCATAATACTATTTTTTTACACTTCTGGGGGGTGAGCAGTGGATTCCGGACTTACGAACCGGCTGTGGTAGGTTTAGGACAGCTGTCTTGCCACATGTGAGCGTTCACCTTACCACCCATTCACTCCCCCTTCGAAGCCATAGAATTTGAGATGCGCAAATCGCAGTTTTAGATAATTTTTCTAAGAAAGAGTTGATTATTTTTCTGGAAAGGCCAAGATCTTTAAAGAGGTGAAATAGAGATTTAGCTGGCAGGCCACGAGCGCCAACTTCCACCGCGTGAAGGTGAACAGTGAAGCCGTTCCGGGTTACGGCATTTGCAAGATCATGGTATTTATTTAATTTGTACTCGTGGTCTTTTGGGATAGTTGATTCCCATGGAACAGTTAATTCTACAATAAGAGCCACCTTCCGAGATAGAGAGTAAAGAGTTATATCTGGACGGAGGGCTGTGCATCCGAGACTTTCAGGGAATTTATACTGCTTAGAGACCGAATCAACCTCCAGAATCCAATCTGTAGCTTTCTCGATTATTGAGAAAGGTTTTGTTGTTAAATGTTTTTTGCCTTTAGAGCCATCCCGCATAAACTGTATTGGGGGTTTGGAGGATACTGTCAAACCCTTGTTGGCACGAGCCACTGAGAGACTAATTACCTCGCGAATAACAGCGAGAACTTTGTCATGGCGGTAAGTGTACCGTCCTTGATCTAAGGCCACCTTGCAGCCAGCTAGAATGTGTCTAGCTGTGCAAGGGACATGCTACAGAGGGGACAAGAACTATCCTCGGCAAAGCTCCAACGAGCGAGGTTACTGGGGTCTGGAAGATATCTGAAAAAATCCACGTAAATTTTGGAGCAAAGATGTTCCTCTTTGTCCCGCTCGGAGCCAGCTAACGTGGATTTGATGGCAGTAGCCAGGTGGCGGCTGCCATCAATGGTTCTCGTGTGTACTGATACTCCAAGGTGCATGAACTTGCTCATCCTCCTGTGAGCTATGCCAAATAAAATTGGCCACAGTATCTATCACAGCAATGGGTCAAGAGTCCTTTGGTCCGGTGAAAACTGGGATCTTTGGAATTAGGATGACAGCTGCTTGGCCGAAATTCTGGGCGACTACACCGCTAATCCATATCTGTCGGAATATGGATCCTAAATATTGCAATAGGCAGGGGCACTTTTTATAAACTAAGTAAGAGGTTCAATTTAAAAAGATAATTATACATAATTCGGTAAGAAACCCAATTTATGGTATAAAGGAGTTTGAAAATTCTGAGTTTATTTTTCATGTTGATGATTAATGAAATGCTAAAGTTTTAAACATAATGGTATTATGATAGCTGACATTCTAATTTTCATATAATTTGATAAACATCTATTAATTAAAAAAAAAATACGAAGGCATATTGCTGGATTGACAATAAAATATATATTTTTTGATTATTCTACATAGAATTTGGTTTTCTATTTTAATATATTATTCTCCCTGACTCTTAAATCACATTAGTATATTTTGATTATTTGTATGTAGGTAATATTGAATATAATATTCCAGCGATGACAACTATCACGATAGTTATGTTTTTAATAATTAAATTTTTAGCATTTAATTTTGTGACGCATCCAAGTGTAGGAATGCCTATCTACTGGAGTAGTTAATTGTATTGTATTGTATTGTATTGTAAATACCATCGGGCTAGAATAAAGAAATAAAAATTCCTAACCCGAGTATCTGTTGGCATCTCTGAGCATGTGCGTATTCGCCATGAGGAGTGCAGTCATCTCAGTGTGCTTGACGGACATAACAACTTCGTGGGCATCCAAGAAGTTGGGGATGGTGATTTCGTTGCAGGTGAAGGCCTGGACGGTTCCCGACTCGCAGAAGTTGACCAGTCTGACGGGGCAGGTCTTGTCGAAGATGGAGCCCCTCCAAAAGTTCTCCTTCAGGTCTCCGAGGCCCAGCGTCTGCAGCATTCGACTCGCAACTTTGTAGGATTCCCGGCCACCGATATGCTGAAAAGAAAAATAACAATGAATATGAACCACAGAGCAATATAGCGTAATAGGGCAACACTTCTGATAAGAATTAGATAAGATGCCAATGTAGCAGTCTTTAGACACAGCATCATCTGATATGTCAGTATACTAATCCACTTCGGCTTTGATAGATTTAGGCAGCTGCAAAAGTTCCTGCCAGTAGAAACAAAGCTCACCCTCTTTCAGGCCTTACTATTATACTAAGGATCATTGTTATCTGGATGAAAAGGATATCATCTCAGAAACCGAAGAGATCACGAGCATTATTATCATACGTCAAGGACGTGACAGATCAAATAAAAAGATGCTTACTAAATTCGATACAAAAACGATCTTAAAATTGACCCAAAATATAGCTCGATCTCTGAGGCCTGTAAAGGAATACCAATGTAAACCCTGGGTGTGTATAAAACGGGTTGTATAATGTGTATGTAAAAGATGGACAAACGAAACAGCCCATAGCCACTCGACTGATAAAACATATTAAAACTATTAAAAACATCCAGCGAGAAAAGTCGCGATCTGCGAACATATATTGGATAGCGGAACTAACCACTGGGTGCAGTTTCAAAATCCCATTGTGTAGTCCAAAGAACAATTTTTATTTCCCCGCATGATTCGGGAAACTATTAAAATAAAAAGAACCCCGAACTTAAATAGAGATGACAGTTTCAAACTCTACTATATGGAACCCTCTTTTTAAAATGTTTTCAATGCGCGTCGCCGATCACAAGGACATAAGGCAAGATACAGTGAGTGTTGGGTGCACGGTGGATTTTCAAAATTCGTACGCGCCGAACCCGCCGCCCCACCACTGTAAAATTGTTACTTTGCAGATTATAATCTGCAAAGTAACAGCAGCAGTTTGTGTGACTTTTTAACAGTTTGCCGCCTATCCGCAGAATAACGGATGACGATTGGCAGCACTTCAGTTTATACTGGACAACGGTGGTTGCAACATCGCCGAAACGTCGGGTGCTACAAACTTTACATGGTAAATATGTTTTTATCCTATTCATAATGTCAAACCACCCCGATAGTCTTCAAATTCATAACCTTAACAAATTAGACCGTCTCTTACTGACCGTCGTCTCCATCTTTAATCTGCGCAAGTTCACATATCATAGTATCGTAATAGGGTTAAATTCCTGTGGATTCGCGAATGCAGAAAAGTGCATACCCTCTCTGTTCTTTAAACTGTCCACAATGATCTAACATAAAACGCAAATCACTCATTTGAGCAGTCATTGTCTCACACGCCAAGTCAGGATAAGACATGTCTATTTGTAGGTTATGTCTATTTAACATATTCTTCATTCTTACACAATTCTTCATTCTTCACTCACTCTTTCGCCGATCATGCAGTTCGTCTTTGGAAACAGCTCATCTCACTTATTATTAGTGATACAGTAGAACCTTGCTTATCCGAGGTAGTGTGGACCGAGGTTACCTCGGATAATTGAAAACTCGGATAAAACGAACTCTGTCGGAAATCATGGGGAAAATACGATAATGTTTAAAATTAATGAAAACGTAGTCAATGAAGTAAACGAATACATCTCTTACATTTTTAAATGTAGTCAGTTAAAAATGTAATACAATACATACATAACTAAATTATAAAATACAGTACTGCTTAGTAAAAGTGGGGTGACGTTGGGGGGTAAAAAAAAATGTCTGGCCATGGCATTATCGCCCTCGGTCAAGCGGAAGTCGGTTAATCGAGGGTTGGGATAACCGCGGCCCTATTGTACTTAGCTTTCCACTTTTTAAACGTTGTTCAAAAATCACTATCTATCCTAATAAAGCTTACTCCACTTATACCCTTGTTCCCATCTCTTTCCCTCCCTAGATATTCTGCTATTTTTGTTTACTTCTTTAATATACTATTTATTTTTACTGCTACCTCCACAAATGTATTGAAACTAAATTGCCGGTTAGCTGTAAGAACTTACATAGACAATAAGTCTACTATGGTAAACAAATTAATATATAAACAATGCAGAATTTTGGTAATTGTATTGTATTGTATTAGATATTGTAATGATCTAATATCGCTAACTTGCTAGGGTGTTGATAGAACACCCAGTAGTCTGTCTGTCTGTCTGTCTTCCAGACAGAGGAGTTAATGGGCCCTTGCTGAGGTGGCCACGAAGACCCATTCTGTTCAGGGTTGGTCACACTCACGGGTCAACACCTATCCGACGGCCGACGGTAGGACTCTGGCCTTATGATCAGTTTCCCCTAGGAATCAAACTTCTGGCGCTTCTGGACGGTCTGCGCACCGTGCGGCGTAAGCCAATCGATTGTGCACTCTGACTAACAGTCGGGGGAGTCTGGAAGCAGTACTGTTTCCTATAGAGCGGGGGTGGTTGCGGACCTTACGGCGACTGCTCTTGAAACGACCATCGGCTATCCGATCCTGGGCGAACAGCCGGGCAAAGGACGCTGTGGTCCGCGATAGATTCGGTATACACCGTTTCACCGCTTCGTAAGGGAGAGGACCGCGCAAGCGACCTCGAACTCGTAAGGGCGTGAGTGTCGGCCCACCAGGTAACATTCCTGGCTATCACGCGGTTAAGGCGTTGGCCTCTTACGGGCTTGTGACGTAACTAGATAGTGGACTGTTTTTGTCCTCAAGTCTTCTACGCTCACTCCAGGGAGATAGAACGAACAATCGTTAAAACTTCCTGTGGTGACGGGCTCGCCCGTTGTAGTCGACAACCCTTGTTGTTGTCTTCCAGACAGACGCTCTGGCGGTATTAAGTTCTGCCAGCAGTACTAATTTTATGGGAAAATTTGTATGGACTTTCTTCACTGGTCCTACTGGCAGGCCCGACTTTTCGTGCATAAGGAATGTTGGTAGAAGTATAAAAATTTACCTTTTCTTTCCTTATCTCGTTTTGACAGTTTAATATATTATGTATGTATATATGGATTTCTTTATATATATATATATATATATATATATATATATATATATATATATATATATATATATATATATATATATATATATATATATATATATATATATATATATATATATATATATATATATATATATATATATATATATATATATATATATATATATATATATATATATATATATATATATATAAATATATATATATAAAAATATTTATTTATATGCTTTTAACTTTAGATATGCATATAATGCATAATATTTGCTATAATTTAAAATTTCATTTTAATTTTTTTGTATCTTATTGTGCTTCAACTTTCGCTTATCCTTCTTTTCACATCAGCATGTTGGTTGACTGGAAGATATTGTTATGTAGCAATAAGTCCGCCATTGTACCATCTTTTAATTGTGCAATAAAGAGTTTTTATTTCATTTCATTTCATACTGTCGTAATCGTCTCCAAAATGTTGGCGACTTCATGTGTTTTCGCTATTGTATCCATCGAAATATGTCGCTTAATATGTCGAAATATGTATCCCCAAGTCTGGCAGCCATTTTGACCATACTAGTCGCAGCGACGTTATTTAAAAACTCCTTAGGAGAGAATGAGATTCAATACGTATTACTTAAAATTGCATCCTGCTAGCGGCCTAGAAATCATCAAATAAACAAAAATCGCGCATCCTATCAGTAGCACGTTGAGTCCAGCTAGCAGGACGCTGGACTTTCTATCATTAATGATTCCGTGCGGCTTGAGCCTGATGGCCTGCCTGTGATTTCATACGTCGGCTCAACTCACGGCTCAGCTCCCGTCCAGTAGCCTCATCGAAAATACTCTAAGCTGGAAGGGCCGCTGTGAACTCTGCCTGCGGCTGTAATCTACAGTCGTAGACAGCTGGGATCGGAGGTAACGTGGCATTCAGAACCCGCATGTATCCAGAAGAAACCATCGCTAGTACATAGTATTTATCGAATAGAATTATCTCTAAGGAGGGAGGTGAGTTAGTTTATAAATCTACTTATAGTATTACCTTTTCTTTTAAATTCTTCTGAATCTCATTGATAATCAGCTGATGAGGTAGGATGACATCAGCCATATTAGACCAGTCGTCTCCTAACAGCGAACCTGAAAAAACACCATATTTTCATATGTAGAAAATTGGAATGGAGATTTTCAGTTTTTATATGGAATAAGACTATGCGGAGTTTTAATATAAGATAATCTATTACGGCCTCTGTAAGTAGGTGACGGTATTGTAAGTTGGAGCTCCCGAGATGCGCTCCATATCTTTGAGGCCCAAGCTACATAGCGGCTGAATTCCCAAGGGCCAGGCTACCGATCGACGTACCCCCCGCGCCCCTCGAATTCATTGCGTTCACGCAGTAAACTTAACAAATATAAGCTTTCTTTTGAGACACCCTGTAAAACAGCCTTGCTGTGCAGCATGATAAGCACATTATTGTAGTTGTACTGTTGTACCAAAAGTATTTTTGTAAAACACCGTTTATAATCGCCTTTTTGTGCTGCAACAAAGAAAATAAGTAAAACAACTTTCTATTCTTCCTTTGTCTGAAGATACGAACGATAGTATTTCCTCAAGCGAGAGAATAACACAGCAACATCGTAACTCTGAAAGCTAAGCGTATGTAGCTAGAGAATAACAAAAACAAGCGAAACTACGCCTCCGGCTGGAGCCGAGAACAAGTTGGAAAGCAAACGGAACTGTTAGACGGCTACTTGGCAAAGTCGCGAACGTAAGCTCCAACGTTATGTGCACTGCGGTTAATTTTGCCTTTGCACTTTGCAGATACGTATAAAAACCGGAGTGGAAGATATAAACGTAAACATTTCATACTTCGGAAAGCTTACATGATCCCAAGAACACCCCGTGTTGGAAACATAGATAAAGAGCATGATGTAAACCATTCTCGAACATTGACATCTTTAAAACGCTTTACTTTTCTTATGTTCGTAGCACCTTAGAGTTCGCATCTCAGATTTGGAATCCGCAATATGGCGTCTATAAAATAGGGTGGAGGGCGTCCAAAGACTTTTTATTAGATACCTGGACTATCGTGAGCACTTGGGACTTGGAACTTACGAGAGCAGGCTGAACTATTTCAGTATGTGTTCACTGGAAGACCGCCGCACAGCGGCTGATATGACATTATTGCATAAAATAATTCATAACAAAATTGATAGCCCTCATTTGGTAAAGAAACTGTCGTTATTGGTTTCGCCACGAAGGGTTCGCTCTCCTCGTACGTTCGAAATCCCTCGTGTGACCACTAGTTACGCCTAAAACTCTGTTATGCACCGCTTGAAGACCACATATAACAGTCGATTCGAAGATATCGACATTTTTTACCTAAATCAACCTAAATTCAGCGAGGCTGTCCTTAGCTCACTAGGCGTCTAGGAAGTGATTATATAGTGAGTATACAAATTGTTTCAAAACACTCGGAGCGAAAATGAGAATATCAAAGAGTATAATTTGAATACCTATATCCTATCCTACATATATTTCATCCCTCTCCTTTCCTATCCTTGCAATAGTTCGATTGTAATTTAATTTAATTTAATTTAGTGCAATGCAAAATTTGATTTACCGTCTAAGAAAATAATGTAGGAAACAATTAATCGGCCAGCGAAACACTGTATTAGAATAATTAGTAATAATTAATGAAGCGCTGTATGTTTCCCGAAAATAAAATAAAAATAAATGATATAGTCAGTAGATAGAATGCCGTATCTCGGATGCCGTATGTCGTGGTCGGCCTGTAAGTTCTGTCTCACAATATTTAAAAAAATATAGAACTCAGATGTTTTAAAAATCGGTTGTGTCCCCTAAGCTTTCCCGGCAAGTAGCCATGGACTTATGGAAAAAATGAGCGTCATGTCTCTTCGCGAGGTTAACCTGATTGAAAGGACAGTCAACGACGTTAAACAAGTTCAAGTACACGACAAAGCATTACACAAGTTCGATTACACGATCAGTATATTCACGCAAATATTCAATGTGTTTTCGGCCCATCAAGGCACGTGTATACCAAATTGAAAGTCTCTAAATCCAATATTCCGAGATTGAAATATAACTAGGGTGGACTGATTTAGCCACAACTCTTGCAATGACGAAATGATAGCAATAGCAAATTTCAGGTCAGTCGGATTAAGCGTTTAGACGCTATCGTAGAGGAATACACACAGACATACAATCTGGAATGGTCTCAATCTTTTCAGGGGGCTCAAAATAGATACTCCGTCTTCATCTCAATTTTTTTTTGCGCGTTCGCAGTACTTTCCCTCTTAGTCGGTCGGTGGTTGGGATAGTAATATATATTAGTCTATCCTGGACAACGGCGGTTGCAACATCGCCGAAACGCCAAATGCTAAATTCATGGGGTAAATTCGTTTCTATTTTAATTTATTTTATTTTATAGCAAACTTACAGGTAGTAAATATATGATACTAGTATTTTAAAAACATATTCAAACGAAACAAATTTACTATCCTATGAATAGTTTGCAATGCTTGCATTACAAATTAACATAGAAATAACATGAACACGTTGATAGTAGAAAAAAATATAATAAAGCTAATAATAATATAAGGGTAAGAAAAGTAATAATTAAATAAGTTGTTAATAAGGTTATTTGGATACAGCGAAATAGAAGTATGAGGAATTGGATAATAATATTTATTATACATAATATGATATAATACAATAGTATGTTATAATATAATAATCATATAATAGAGTACATTAGGATGGCAGTTAGTGAAATCTCAAGAAGTATGAGATAGGCTAGGTGTGATCGAATCTTTTATTATATTAATGGAATCATAAAATACATCTAATCCTTTACACGATTTATCATAAACGCGACACATTCTGGTAAGAGGTTTTCCTGTTTATACAGTTATATTGCATTCTATTTTCACATGTTTGACGGTCATACAATGTCAAATCTCTGTAGTTCCATCAATTTTTCCATCAAGATAGCGCGTATAGAGTAACGATCCTAACTCAGCCATCGCGTTACAACACTACGGTCATGCACCGGAGTGGTGCCTTAAAAATCTCCCTCAGGTTTGTGTACAAGGTTTTTTTTTTTTTTTTTCTCTTTATTTGAAAAAACAACAGATTTACATCAGTCTTACGTACTAGAGATAATATTACATTAAGTTATTTGATATAAATCTAAAAACGTTTTCTACTTATTGATAATTTACCTATTTTGTTATACTCTTCTAATACCTTAAATATTTTATTTTAATTTCAGTTTGGTGTTTTTTTTTTAATCCGTTATTTTTGCAGAGGCGAGTTGCTTGAATTGTGATTTACTAAGAAGCATACCATCAAAGCAATTTACAATTTTCACATATGAGTGCATTATACGGGGCACCGGCGAGAATAGAGCGTTATTGGTTGAACAATGCGGCGGGCGGAAGACATCACAACGACGAGTTCTGTGGGTCGACGGAACGTTCAGCGGGAAACAACTGAGCAGATCAGGGCAGTCGAGTTTATGGGTAAAGAGTGAATTAATGAGGAGAAGATCTGTAAGAGTACGTCTCGTCTTCAGAGATTGACATTTAAAAAAGTGTGTTTGGGCGTTGTAATCGGCGAATTCTATTTCGTGAAAGAATTTAAAACGCATCCACCTCAGAACCGTTTTCTGAACTCTTTCAATGTCAGAAACATATTGTTCATAACATGGATTCCAAATCACGCTGCCAAACTCCAATCTACTCCGGACAAGCGATGTAAACAGGAGCATAACAACGCGGAAATCCTTGAAAGGCTTCGTTACCCTCCAAATGAATCCCAGCAACTGGTAACATTTGGAAGTCATTAGCTCGATATGAGTATTAAAGCTAAGTTTACTATTAAATGTTATACCCAAGTCAGTGAATTCAGAAACTCTTTCCAGTTTATGCGCGTTAATATCATATTGGTAATGTGTAGGCCGATGAGATCTAGAAAAAGACATGGTTTTGCATTTATTTAGGTTTAAGTACAGTTTATTCGTTACGCAACATTCTTGTAAATTTATTAGCTCGGCTTGAATACCATAGCAGTCATCAGCAGAAGCAATAGTATTGAAAATTTTAAGGTCATCAGCATAAAGTAAGAATTACGATTTCTTGAAACATTTTCCGATGTCGTTGATAAACAGCGTGAATAATACAGGCCTTAAATGGCTTCCCTGTGGCACACCGGAGGTGACGTCGATGGCTTTCGACAAATGTCCGTTTACTTGGACTAATTGGGATCGATTCGATAAGTATGATTCCATCCATCGTAGCAAAGAACCGTGAAGGTTTGATAATAATAAACGATAATTTTTGAATATCACGGGTGTATGTTGCCGATTTAGTCCTGTTTTTTTACGCGTTCGTCTGTTTGACGACCAATTGAATAACACCCCTTTTGGGGCGCCCAGCGATTTTTTTTTATAAATGACATAGCAAATAATTTTGTAATTTTGGGCGTTAATGAAGCTGTGAAATTATCGCATACAGCCTTCGGCAAAAAAAATATGTCGGAAAGGACAGTTTATGATGGTTTAAACATTTTAAAGAGGAAGAAGATTAAGATGACAAAGATGATGCCAGATCTGGACGCCTAAGATAGATAGATAGATAGATAGATCTAAGCACTTCAATGAACGTTGAAACATTGCAA
This sequence comes from Micropterix aruncella, assembly GCA_944548615.1. Taxonomy (NCBI): domain Eukaryota; kingdom Metazoa; phylum Arthropoda; class Insecta; order Lepidoptera; family Micropterigidae; genus Micropterix; species Micropterix aruncella. The sequence goes on from OX155959.1 coordinate 715,268, forward strand.
AAATCAAGGAAATCGTTCTTTAAACCGAAGAATTACCATTAGAGTAATCACCGAAGTTAATATCTCTATTTTTTTCTATTATTTCTTATTATTGCTACAGAATTAAAAATCCTGTTACCGAAGAGGGGTGTCCTGAAAACCAGGTGTAGCAGATCTGATGGCATTCCCATTTGCGGCGTTTGTGAAATTTGTCACTTCTTTTTATGTAAAGTAAATTTATTAAGTATGTTCACGATGAAACAAATGAAATAAATACAATAAAATAAAACAGAAGATATACAGAAATATGCCAATGATCAAATTGGTATACAAAACGCAGAATTTCTCACCGAGTAGATGCACGGGAATGGATCCGTCTGCGTCCATGGATCCGTTGATGTGTTGAAGTCGCAGGGCTACATATTTTTGTAGCTTAATGTACAGAGGTTCGATTTCTTCCCAGAGCTCCTTGGCGCGAGTGAAAGCACCTGGATATTCCGCCATCATCTCCCAGTAGTCTTCCACATTATCAAAGCCTAAAAAAGTGTAAATACGTAAATATAAAAGGTGTGCGATATGCAGACATGAAGAACACTGCTCTCTGCACAAATGGCCTAAAAAGTGTTGAATATGGGTTGTGACAGACAAAAGGAATTTCTCTTTAGTTAATATTGGAAGCCTTACAAACAATTCTGCTATAATTATATACGGACTAGCTGTTGCCCTTGGCTTCGGTTCGCGTAAAGTTTCGGAATTATTGCAGTATAGGTACCTTTCTCAGAAATCGAAAAACAAAGAAATACTACTAGGTTAGATCATTGTAATGCTAAATGTAAAAGAAAAAAGCTTCGGACGCGTAAATTTTCGAAACCAAATTTACATACAAAAAAAAAAAAAATTTTTTTTTACCTCAGTTTTTAAGGTTGTTTTAAAAAAACCTAACCTAACCTAACCTAACCTACCGCCAAATAGGTGTTTATGTATTATTTTTTTAAAAAACTACCGAAATGTATGGGTTTGGCGCTTTTCTGAATGCCTATATCTCGCTTATTTATTGAGACCGAATAAATATTATTGCAGATTCGGAATCAGCGTGGTGAATATAGTCTGGTGACGTTAAAAAATCAACAATCTAGAAGAGGTACCTATACTGCAATAATACCAAAGTTTCGATTCGATTTGGTAGGGAGGCGTTTATTTGCCTTTTTAGACGCTGCCTTTAGATATATAGTGCAAGACGTCCCCCTCAGATGCACGCTACCACGTGACATGATACCTGGGAATGACCATATATGATGAATTTTAGTTTTATGAATTGTTTGAAAAATATAAGCATTAATTTTAAAAAAACTTTCTAAGCGAGTGATTCGATAAGAAACCAATTTACAAAAAGTTTCTCATTGCCTTAGTAGACAACTGATTTCAGGCGCGATTACTCCTACGATGTAAGCGTGAGCATGTTTTATTTTAATTTCATTATATTGACTGGTTAATTCTCTAGCCTCGCGCTTTGTCACATTTTTAATTTAGGCCCTAAATTAATTACAACTAATAAAAACGTGAGAGCGCTCTGAGAGTTACGCTAAATATGCTTTGCCATTAACACCCCTATACCACCACTGCGCAAAGATAATTATTCTGCGCTAGCGCTGCGATAGAAAGTTTAGTATGCGCCCGGTCGCTGGCGCTAGCGGACGTTGAATATGTGCCTGACGCTTCGTCAACGCTGGATTTTTATTGGTCGAACCGTACAAAATTGACTCCACCTATTTCTTCACGTGTCCGCCCATTTCGGATATTTCCGCCCATTTCGGATGACTCATGTCGCCTTAAAGGCAGCGTCTAAAAAGGCAAATACACGCCACCCTACAAATATTAACCCCTGGGTGGCCACGCACACCGATTGACGTTTTTCGTATTATTAGGAATGTATCCGTATTTATTCAATTATCAGCTCGATTTCTTCCTCCACAGCGGTAAAAGTCTATAATTGAAGCATGCCATTGAATAAGCCACCGTTATATAAAGACTGATTCATTTAAAAGTACTTTTTTGTCTATGGATTTTTTGACAGATGAAGCGTGAGTTGTGATAACCTTTTATGGTATTTTTATTCAGTATAGTTTGACATTTCATCATGGAAAGACGCCCCGCCCCGCACAGCGTCTACAAATTATTCAGCTGTATTACGAAAATCAGCGTTCTGCGAGGAATGTGTTTCGTGCACTTAGAGAAACTTATGGACCACATAAACGACCCACCAAACGCACGATTCGCTATACCATCGAAAAGTTTGAAAACCAATTTACATTATTAGATAATACACGACCCAATAGACCACATCCAGCAAGTAGTGAAGAAAATATTGCGGCGGTAGCTGAGAGTGTACGCGATGACCGCGAACAATCGATCCGGCGCCGTTCGCAACAACTTGGCTTGTAGTATGCAACAACTTGGCGTATTTTACTTAAGTATATTGATTTAAAAGCATACAAAATTCAACTTGTGCAACAATTGAAGCCGACTGACCTACTGAATCGTCGCCGATTCAGTCTTTGGGCTCTTGAAAAGCTTGAAGAAAATCAACTGTTTTCGATAAAATTTTTGTGATGAGGCACATTTCTGGCTTAACGGATATGTCAACAAACAAAATTGCCGTATTTAGTCCGAAGAGCAACCTGAAGAGATTCAAGAGCTGCCATTACATCCAGATAAAACAACGGTTTGGTGTGGTTTATGGGCCGGTGGAATCATCGGTCCATATTTCTTCAAAAACGAGGCCGGCCAGAACGTAACTGTCAATGGTGACCGTTATCGTGCCATGATAACATACTATTTGTTTCCTGAAATTGAAGCCCGTGATCTCCAGGATATATGGTACCAACAAGACGGCGCCACTTGCAACACAGCACGTGAAACCATGGCTTTATTGCGTGAACAATTTGGTGAACAGTTAATTTCGCGCTTCGGACCGGTGAGCTGGCCGCCTAGATCCTGTGAATTCACACCCCTAGACTTTTTCCTTTGGGGCTATGTAAAGTCCAAAGTCTATATTGATAAGCCGAGTACGATTGAGCAACTGGAAGCCAACATTACTAGCGTTATTCGCCAAATACCAATCGAAATGCTCGGATGGGTCATCAAAAATTGGAACGACAGAATGGACTATGTTAACCGAAGTTACGGCCAACATTTGAAGGTAATATTTAAAAAATTAATGTAAAGAATAGTTCTTTTGTATATTAATAACAATTACCCGATAAATTTATTTTTATTATATTTTTTTTTGTTTTGAAAAAAAGGACCTCCAAATGAATCACCTTTATAAGTAGTATGCTTGCACACACCTTCTGCAAACAAATTTTCGAGGGCTTCGAAAATTTTGCGTGAAATCACTGGATTCCGAAAGGTTAATAAATCGATAAGCCGCGAGCAACAGCTATTTATAAATAAATAAATGCAATGTACATGAGGATCGTTGTTATATACAGCTGTCGTACGTAAAGTACATTTAATTCGGTCAATAATTGGTCTGATGGATAGCGGAACGGTATACTATAAATAAATAACGGTAAATATCGTAGGTTGCCCCACAAGTAACCTACTTCGTATGATGTTTTATTTACATTAGCAGTAGACGGTAATTCCGGGGCGAACGCAACACTGCAGAAGCTCTCGTAGAAACACGACGCGTTAAGTCAGAGCTTCGTGCGGTTTTCTGAAGCCAGGTCAACCTAGATTGCGATTTATAGGAGCATATAATTAAGTCTCACCGTTGTTTCGGGAGGCGTTCTTTAACAAAGGCAATATTTCAGCGGCGTATTTTGTCTCGTCTGGCAATTTGCGCTCCCAGGAAGCCTTGGCGGACAGACGCAGGTGGCGGTCGCGCGATGTTGCCATGGTAGACTGCAATTCTGAAAATGATCAATAAAAAATTATTAGTTGTTACTAGTAGGGAGCTAATGGGCACTTGCTGAGTTGGCCACGAAGACCCATTCTGTTCAGGGTTGGTCACACTCACGGGTCAACACCTATCCAACGGCCCCCACGCATGAAGTGCGAGCCTGGGTAGGACTCTGGCCTTATGGTTAGTTTCCCCTGGGAATCAACCTTCCGGCGCTTCTGGACGGTCTGCGCACTGTGCGGCATAAGCCAATCGATTCCGCACTCTGACTAACAGTCGGGGGAGTCTGGAAGCAGTACCGTTTCCTATAGAGCGGGGGTGGTTGCGAACCTTACGGCGACTGCTCTTGAAACGACCATCGGCTATCCGATCCTGGGTGAACAGCCGGGCAAAGGATGCCGTGGTCTGCGATAGATTCGGTATACATCGTTTCACCGCTTCGTAAGGGAGAGGACCGCGCAAGCGACCTCGAACTCGTAACCAATCGAGAGACTGTAAACCCGCTGGGTGAGTGTAAACCGCGCGTGAGTGTAAACCCGCTGGGTAACACTCCTGGCTATCTCGCGGTTAAGGCGTTGGCCTCTTACGGGTTTGTGGCGGAGCTAGACGGTGGACTGTTTTTGTCCTAAGTCTTCTGCGCTCACTCCAGGGAGATAGAATGACTAATCGTTAAAACTACCTGAGGTGACGGGCTCGCCCGCTGTAGTCGACAACCCTAGTTGGTAAGGAACTAATGGGCCCAGTGCAGTTGGGCCATTATGACCCATGTGTTGACCTCACTCACAAGTCAGCACCCACCTAGTAGCCTCTCAGTAGAAGTTCGAGTCCGGGTAGGACTCTGTGCCTGCGGGCCGGTTTCCCCTGGGAATCTTTCTTCGGGCGCTCATTGACGGTTCGCGCACCGTGCGGCGTCAGCCAATCGATTGTGCAATCCGACTGATAACCGCGGGTATCTAGAACCTATAAAGCGGAGATGGCTGTCCGCCGCTCTTGAAACGACCAATCAGCCACCCAATCCCAAATGACAGCCGAGCAAAGGACGCCGTGGTCCGCGACAAATTCGGTAGATTCCGAATTACCGCTAACATAAGGTAGAATACCGCGCAAGCGACCACGAAACTGTAACCAGGCGGGAGGCCAGTAAAATTCGCCCAAAACTGGTAGCGAGGGCGCGTGGAAGCCCGCCGGGTTGCGGTTTGGTGTTGGATTCTCGCGGGCCAGTTGGCGGAGCCAAATAGTAGATTATCTACGTCTGCAAGTCTTCTACACCCATTCCAGGCTGAAATAACGATTATATATTCTTATACCAGCCTGGGGTGACGGGTTCGCCCGTTGTAATAGACACCTCCCGATGTACCTAAGCCGGCAGGCCATATAACCTGCTCGTTATCTTGAATCGGTTCAACTCACGGTTTAACTTCATCCGGAAGCCTCCTCGAAGACGGTCGAGCCTGAAATGGACTATGTTTCCCCTGTCGCGGCTGTGTCGTGGACATGAGATTGGTTCAATCGGGGGATTACCCTAAGGCACTGCTGGGCGGTTTGCGCTTCGTGCGGCATCAGCCAATAGACTGTGCACTGGCGGATAACCCAAGCGGGGCAGGGAACGGTATTATACGTTTTACAAGCAGCGAGGGTGGATGCTGACCTGATGTCAGCTGTTTTTGAAACCATCAGTTGGCCACACGATTCCGACCGGCAGACGTGAAAAAGGCGCTTCGGTCAGCGATAAATTCGAACTGAATAACCGCTAGCATCAGTTAGAGGCCGGAACTTCGAATCTTCGAACCTGCGACCAGTCTGGTGGACGGAGAAATCCGGCCAAATCTGGTAATGAGGGCGCGACGCTGCCCGCTGGATTCGCTTCCTAGTGCCATGCTGTAAGGCCTTCGACTCTCAAGGACATGGCGTAGCTAGACTGTGTTGTACCCAAGTCTCTGCGATCACCTCGCGGTTCAAAGAATGATCCATATCGTTAAAACTTTCTGGGATTGCGGGTTTGCCTGTAGGTAGTAGTTGAAAAATCTGGGATGACACAATTCATAGAGCCATCAGGCGGTGACTACAGAATCAGTCCCCCCTCCCGCTAGGAAAATAAAAAAAGAAGAGGCAGATCATGAACCCTCGGACCAACGGCGTCACGACGCTATCGCAAAGCTCTCTTCAAACTTTAAACTGCTGTAGTCATTTTGCGTCATTACTTAATATATCAAGCAAAAACTTCCTATTCTAGACATAGTTTGTGAAGGGTTTCATTTATCACGGGACGAATTCAATTAAATGAATTTGCTTGTTTTTCTCACCTGCCAGGGTACAGTTTTTAGGTTGGTCAACTTTGCAGTCGTAGTCCGTCGCGTTCTCCAACTCGTGACGAACGGTACCAGAAAACGTCACCAACTGTGGACAAATGAAAACGTGTGGAAATAAGTTAGTTGTTCCATAACATCTGTAAATATTCTTTTGTTACATAAATATAGGAAATGGATCAATAACACAAAATATTGCCCTAATGTCCTAAATCCGTTTTTTTTCCAAACCAGTTCATAGGAATTCCTACACTTGGTTATGTCAAAAACTAACAAAAATAACAAGTATAATATTTAAATATATACCTATTAAGGTATAAGGTATGAACGTCGGTATTGCAAGGTATGAACGTTGAACAAGCGCAGATTTCTCTAGGATAGAAGAAACAACATTTTCCAATATTTTCAATCAAAATTCTTACATAATTTCGTAGAATTTTCATGTGGACAATTTATTTATTTATTTATTTATTTAGGTACATAGGATTAGGTATACAGTTCATTCATAGGTCATGTAATCTTATAATAATTATATAAATTATTTAATAATTAATATAGGGAGGTTTAACACATCTTACATGACCTTTACTGCCAATAGCACATCTAACTAGGCGATAATTTGGCCCGTCTCTAGATGTGCATATTTTTATGCAATTTTAAGAAATGAAGTGTTTTTTTTTTAAATAAATTATTTGGACCCACCACCTGTATATACACATAACTATACCAATTTTATAAAAAATATAGCTATGTAATAAATATCTACATTTATAGTTGTAATTTAATAAAATTTAATTAAGAAAAATAGATAAGTGATACTAAATAAATTGTCGTGCGTTGCAAAGAAGTTGATCAGATTTTACATATCCCTTGTTAAGTAGCCATCTATTAAGGTTTGCTTTAAATATTTTTATGTTAGGATAATTTTTCATGTCTTCACTAAGGGAATTATATAATTTTGGGGCTATGTAGAATATATGTCTCTGGGCAAATGTTGTCCTGACTGACGGAAGTATATAATTGATACTCGCGGACATTCTTGTGTTCAGATTGTTTTGAGTTCGGGCGTGGTCATCTCTAGATTTGTAGAATGCAAGAAGCGCTTGCTTAATGAATAACTGTTTAGCTGATAGCACATGGGATTGGGAAAATAACAAGGCAGATGGATGACGCCGGTTTTTCCTGTGAATTACTCTCAATAATAATTTCTGCGCTTTTGTCAATCTATCCAGATTATCATTAGTAGTAGCGCCCCATGCCGCGACTCCGTAGGACAAAATACTCTGACACAAGGCCATGTATACCATTCTTATGGTTGTTTTGGACAGAATGTTGCGCAGCCGAAGAAATACATAAACCAGCTTTCTATTTCTCGAACTCAAATTTGCAATCTGATTTTCCCAACATAGCTTCTCATCTACCGTTATGCCTAAGTAGGAGACTGTTGCAGATTTGCTTAATTTAGTACATACACATCTATTCTTATCCAAGCATTTGTCGGTATGAATGGCAAGTGTTTGGTTGAGAACCTGGCTGGGATTTCCCCGCAAGCTGAAAGTGATAAATTTTGATTTCGCAGCATTTAGCGTTAAAATATGGTTGTCGATCCGAGTTTTAGCCAGTTCCAAGTTACTTTGAGCTTTGAAGAATGTATCATTCCAATTATTAGTCGCAGTAAGAAGGACAGTGTCGTCCGCGAAGGATACAATTCTACCATTAACAGGTAATTCGTACAATTCGTTGATATAGATTAAAAAGAGAATTGGACCCAAAACACTACCTTGAGGGACACCGAATGACACGTTAGTCGCTTCGCTTATTTGTCGACCAATTACTGTGCTCTGAGTCCTCCCGTCTAGGTAACTCCAAACCCATTTTAAGGCCACCCCATCGATTCCGTAGTCAGTTAGTTTTTTTCGAGGATTACATGGGAAACTGTGTCAAAAGCCTTTGACAGGTCAAGGAAAGTGGCAATTACCTTTTTTCCTTTGTCTATGTTTTTCACTATATATTGTATGACAGCATTGATGGCCTCACTGGTTCCCCGACCCTGTCTAAAGCCATACTGATTATTAGATAGCAGCTTCTGTGTCTCTAGATATTGTGTTCTTCTATGTTTGAATATTTTTTCATACACTTTAGAAACCACACTGAGGAGGGAGATAGGGCGATAATTTCCTATATCTTCTTTTTTGCCACTTTTAAATATTGGTTTTATTATCGCTTTTTTCAGCCATGTTGGAAATATACCAGTCAAGAAACTGAGGTTTATTAGATGAGCAAGGGGCTCGGATAATGTTTCTGCAGATAGTACTAAATAATCAAACAAATATTGGATAATTTCACAAATTATCATAAGGCAAGATATTTTAAAGAAGAAACACAAATACAAACAATAGTCAATAGCCAAAAGTTAGAAGGAAAAAAAACGCAATTGTAAAATAGTCAATAATACAAAGAATAGGGAATGATAATAGTCAATTAGGTCAATAGAGCTGCGAAAAATTGATATTGTCGAAATCCTCAATGCTATAAATGGGGTTTTTAATTAAAATATCCTGTACCTTTTTCTTAAAGAGAACCTCCCCAAGGCCCCTGATGTGTAATGGAAGTTTGTTGCAGAATAAGTAAGATTAGCAGAGAAAGCTATTCCGAACCTTACTCAGTCGCACCTTAAAATGACGCAAGTCCTCTTTAATGCGCGTATTCTGCGAATGAATATTTGAGTTATTTGTGGTAATCCCAAACGTAATTCTTAGGGTAATTAATAAAAAACCCTTTGGTTATCCTTGAAATAAATTGTTTTAGGAGCTCGAAGTATTCGATTCAGTTCGATTCAAGTTCGATACTCGCCATTTAAATTCGAAAGTAATCCTGCTGCACAAGAATTTTAATCATCAAGATAAACGTTTTTCATTCTACCATTAGTCGACAACTCGAGCAAAAACGAGCTTAAAGCACAGGATACCGAAGACACGTACAACTTTTACACAAATATATTTCTGCTCCATAGCTCCTCGACTACTCAATAAAATAGGTAGAAATGTTTTCAATGAAAAAATGACACCTGGTACGAAACAACAAATAACAATTTTGATAATAAATGCGGGGTGATTTTTTTTATTTATTTATTTATTTAAGAAATAATTACTATAAAACATTGATTTTGCTTACAACAATAACAGGAACCAAATGTCAAAACCATAACCTTTTGCTTCTTTGATTCTGTCACCCAACTCGGACTAGCCCGTTCTAGAGTGGACAGGGCTCTAATATTACAAAATAATATGTAAAAGTTTTAATAAAATGCTAATAGAAATAAATTACCCTAAAATGTTTTGCCTTAATTTAAATGGGCACAATATTTTTCAAATAGATATATGGTCTTATATCTGTACTTTTAGTTTAAAATGCATAACGTAGATTTAATATCATTTTTTAACATTTTACTGACAATTTGAATATTACGATGAATAATTTTACTACGTATCTTTTCGAATTACTAACTACTTTAAATATTAGGCTTCTATTTTGATTATTTATATTTATAGTATGACAATCTAGTAGTTAATTCTTGACTAGCTATGTATGTTCAGTAAAGAGTAGTAACGAGACTTACTACCTAACCCAATTATTTTGACACGTCCATTAGGAGCGGTCTTTAGCCGTCAATTGTACACGACGAAAATGTAAATTTAAATGTGGTCCTCAAAAAAAAACGCTATTCCATTATATAATCGGCATTAAAGGGAATATAACATTCTATTAAATAGAGAATAACAAACAGAATCGTATTGAAACTAAAATAAAGAGAAAGATAAAGTTATAAGAAACAAAAGAAATAAAGTGTCATTAATATTTAATATACTTTATGTTAAGTAATATAAAATTTAATATAAAAATACTTAGTCCAAAAAAGTACAATTAAGTTTCAAAACAATATATAGAAAGAAACAGAGATAATAGGTACTTTTATTTTAAAATAAAATAAAATAATAATGATAAACGCTTTATTCATAAGAAAGCTAGGCAATATTCTAGAGGCAATAAACTCGCCTTTTCTTGAAATATATATTGACTATTATTGGACTTAAAGACTTGATATTTGGTACACAGATGCCTTGTTGGGCTGAAATAACATTGTGAAATTGTGGTTGGAATATGTACAAGCTACACTAATAATATTTCCATTCCGCCATACATTTTAATCAAATATTAACGCAGAGCTGCCCGAGGATAGCCGAGAAACGAACCGCGCCACTCGAGGCCGTTGTCTAACGAAACCCAAACGAGAGACATCCGGCCGAGAGGGGGCAGTCATCGATTTTATATCTGAAATTATTATTCAGATGAAATCAGTCTTTGGCTACTTGCTGGGAAAGTCTTGGGGTGACACAACCGTTTTCTATGTACTTGTAATCCTGACTATTATTAATCCTACCGGTTAACTGCAATTAACAGGCTCAACATGTCTTAAATGAATTTTAATATATTCTATTAAATAGATTATCGTTTCTGTCAGAGTTTCTAAATCTTTATAATAAAAACATATAGTTATGTAGTAATATAAATTGATGATTTATAAATTATATTTAATAATTATACTTAATTTATTTTGTATATTATTAATACATATTAATACTTATTAATACATATATAAATGAACATTAATTTTTATCATGTTTTATAAGAAAATAACATTGACAATTTTCATGACATTTTCTTACGATTTTTTATTAGGTAATTAAGATATTTCTGTTACATTAAGTATGATTTTGTTTATTTATATAAATATAATACTATAGATTTCTTAGGATAATTAAAATAAATTGTCTACCTTGGAACAGGCGGCAGCCTAGTTAGGTTAAGACTTTTGTATATTGAATGTACTCATAATTTGAACTCAATAAATGATTTGAAATTTGACAGTGATATTAGTCTCATTTGACTGTATATTTATTCGTAATTCTTTAATTTATTTTCTGACCCTTATTGCATTACATAGATTTTGATTATTTATACTTGATTAAAATTTTGATATTTTTAGATATTTTTTTTTCAATTATTTTTTTTTGATTGATTTTTTATTTGTAGTTTTTAATTCTTATTTTTATATTTTGATAATTTTATTCAAGAAGTTTTTAAATGTTAGTTTTATTCTACAACTCTTTTAGGATGATTTATAGTTTCCTAATTTTCTAGTTTTTTTTATTATTGTTACAAATTACTGTATTTTTTTAATTTATTTAATATTTTTTTTTATATTTTTGTTTTAGAATTTCTGATTTTTCAAAATGTAAGCAGATTTTTTAATATACTTTTTTTATAATTTCATGTGTAGGTAATTGAAAATGTAATTTTATTTGTAATAACATTATTGGAAATGTAATTACTATACTCAAATCGGGTTATTGAACATAAATACTTACTTACTTACTAACGACAAAGTTTATGTATTAACGATAATTTGAAATAAATAAAGGTAGAAAATTGCGGTATTGTATAATTATTAAACGTAATACAATGTCGAAACAAATATCGCAAAGTTACTAAGATCTTTTGATGCGCACTTTGTATTAAATTGAAGCTAGACTCGAGACCACCGAGGCGGATGCATAATAAGTACAAACGCGGTTGAGTTCTTTGACGATTTGTGTCTTTGGTTCGCCTGTGGGGCGGCCACGCGAGGCTAAATGGGCATGCGTTAAGCCTGTCAATAAGGCGAAGATCATTCCGAGGCATGCCGAAGACAGATTGGACGAGCGATAATATGGGAATGCCTGGACTGCGTCTGCGCACACACCGACGCCGAAGCATCGGCCAATGTATGGATCGCAGGGGCTAACAGCAGTTGTACGGTGTCGACTACAACGGGCGAACCGGTCACCCCATGCTGATATAACGATATGTGATGGTTCTTTTGGCCGTGAGATGAGCGCAGAAGACTTAGGACGAAAAACAATGAACTGTCTAGTTACGCCACTAGCCCGTCAAAGGCCAACGGGCAGCCTCGCCGCCTGACTACCAGTTTGGAAGGATATCTCAGTCTGGAATTAGCTTTCAGGATACCTCCTGCCTCCTGACTGGTTACAGGATCAAGATGGCTTGCGCGGTTTTCTCTTACGTAGCGGTGATACGGTGTCTACCGATTTGTCGCGGCGGACCACGGCACCCTTTGCCCGGCTGATTCACCCGGGATCGGGTGGCCGAACGGTCGTTTCAAGAGCAGTTGCCGTAAGGTTAATAACTACCCCCGCTCTATAGGAAACCATACTGTTTCCAGACTCCCCCGGCTGTCGGTCGGAATGCACAATCGTTTGGCTGACGCCGCACGGTGCGTAAACCGTCCAAGAGCGCCCGTAGGTTGACTCTTGGGGAGACTGGTCTGCAGGCCAGCGTCCTACCCTGGCTCGCACTTCTGCGTGGATCCTGTCGGATGGGTGTTGACCCGTGAGTGTGGCCGACCCTACACATGGCTCTTAGTGGCCAAACTACAACAGGGCCCATTAGCCCCAGCTCCTCTTAGCTCCCAAGGGTCTAACAGCAACTTGGGTTGCCGAAAAGAGCGGGCGAGCCAGTCACCTCAGCGAATCGAGAGACTGGAGTAAGCTGGTCACAATTGGAAGGGCGGAGTGTAAGCCCGCCGGGTAACACTCCTGGCTATCTCGCGGTTAAGACGTTGGCCTCTTACGGCTTGTGGCGTAGCTAGATGGTGGACTGTTTTGTCCTCAAGTCTTCTGCGCTCACTCCAAAGAGATAGAACGACTAATCGTTAAAACTTCTTGAGGTGACGGGCTCGCCCGCTGTAGTCGACAACCCTAGTTGCGGGGAGTCTTGGGGTGAAATAACCGATTATTTTAAACTTTGGCTGGGGTGATATAATATATTAGGTCTGATAAATGATCTAAATAAGGCATAAAGACATGCGAGTTACTCGCGTCGGTGTGGACGTCGCACGGCTCGGAATATCACAGACAGATGATTGATCGTAAGCTGCGGTTGTGCTGTAATAATTGTAAGTACGAGCGAGGCAATCAGTTAAATCCAATAAGACATATGGCAAGTGACGCTAAAGCATTTGGAATTCATACGCGGTGCTATATTGACATGCTGCATTGAGTAGTGTGTGTCCACATACGAACGAGCACTGGAAGTTCAATATCTTTTGGTTTTTCATTCTTTAACATATCGTCGCCTTACAATTATAACCCGATAACTCGAATGTAGTAGTTCTGAGATAAACGCGTTTTAATTACTTTACATTACATTTACGTCGTGTCCAATTGGCGGCTAAAAACCGCTCTTGGACGTGAAAGTATCATTACTACTTTAATCTTTACTTAACATACATATATTAATTTAAAAATATATATATAGTATCTAAGAAACTTTGGAACCTACTAAAAGTTATTCGTCGTAGAATCGTATTACAAAACAAATTAAAGGCTTATTTAATAAAATAGTCAATAGTTCTAATGGCTACCTAGTAAACACACAATAAATAAAAGTCAGTTAAAAAGTTGAATTATCAAAGCAGAAGCCTAACAATTTAAATAGTGAATAAATCGAATATATACGTACTAAAAACTGTACATAGTAACATCCAAAGTAGTGAGTAAATTGTTAAATAATCAAACTAAAGCTAAATCTTACATTTAAATACTAAAAGTACATATATAATCATCATTCAAATTGGTACAATATTTGCAAAGTCATGGCTCTCGAATTCGGTCAGATTATAGTTTTTTTTAAAGTTTCAACTCGTCCAACATTTTATATTTTTATCTTTTTTAAATCGTATTCCGTGTTTTATGTTCCCTATCTATCCAACTATCGTATCATACATTCGATAGACGATTTTTTTTACAAGGACTGGAGAAAATCAAAATTATATAAAAAACGAGTTATCTAGTTATTGAAAAATGTACATTCTCACTACGGGTTAATATTTCAGTGAGACACAATGTGATATTTGAGATTTTATTTAAGAATCAGGTGTTATTGTGTTATGTTTTTAATTACGGATACTAGATAGGCCAACAAAACTAACACTGTTATCTCACCATCAACAAAAAATACGAACAGAACCTACAGGAAAGGAATAAAAACAAAATATTCGAACAGAAACTACAGGATTAGAATACAAACAAAATATACAAAAAAAAAGATTTCAAAAAATACAAATAAGGTTGCAGACACAGAAAACGTCTTCATCCTCATCTATAATTTCATCCATATCTTTAGTTTCATATTGTGGTAGACTTCATATAGAGGACAAACAATTAAAAAAAAACATTAAGGAGATGCTGATAGGCCACCCTTTCTATAATCTGACCGAATTCGAGGGCCATGACTTTCCAAATATTGTACCAATTTGAATGATAATTATATAATATGTACTTCTAGTATTTAAATTTAAGATTTAGCTTTAGTTTGATTATTTAACAATTTACTTACTACTTTGGATGTTACTATGTACAGTTTTTAGTACGTATATATTTGATTTATTGACTATTTCAATTGTTAGGCTTCTGCTTTGATTATTCAACTTTTTAACTGACTATTTTAATTATTGTGTGTTTAGTAGGTAGCCATTGACTATTCATTAATTTGTCTTGTAATACGATTCTACGACGAATAACTTTTAGTAGGTTCCAAAGTTTCTTAGATACTATATATTTTTAAAAATTAATATATGTATGTAACGTAAAGATTAAAGTGGTAATGACACTTACTACTTAAAACACAAATATTTTGACACGTCCAAGAGCGGTTTTTAGCTACCAATTGGACACGACGTAAATGTAATGTAATGTAATGTAAAGGTAAAATGTTTTATAGGCTGGAGGTTTCATTGTGAATAGCATGAAATCCTGATATTTTAGTTTAGTAATTTTAATTGGTTGTCCATACAAAAGTTGCAATGGGAAATGCAATGCACGATGACATCTTTTATTGAAGTCGAGACGTCTGAATTCCCAGTCAAAAGATTCTTTAAACTCGCAATGAAAGGCTGTGATTTCTTCAATTTTAACCGGCACAATTTTGCCAGTGTACAGGAACTGCATTGTCACCTTTTTTTCGGATAGTCAACTTGTCCTTTACAAGAACACCACCTGTCAAGCGTTCTCAGTGGCGCAACGTTATGTACTGACAGATGTCATTCGACTAGTTGTCCGCGCGCTAAAACTAGATAAGTGGAGATATCGAGTTTTTGCGCTACGAAAGGAGACAACTAGGGTTGTCGACTACAGCGGGAGAGCCCGTCACCTCAGGAAGTTTTAACGATTAGTCGTTCTATCTCCCTGTAGTGAGCGCAGAAGACTTGGACAAAACAGTCCACCGTCTAGCCCGTAAGCAGCCGTCTGACGTGCGCAGACCGTCCAGGAGCGCCACAAGGTTGATTCCCAGGGGAAACTAACCATAAGGCCAGAGTCCTACCCCGGCTCGCAAAGTGACAACCTAACAGTCGCCCTCTCCCCCCCCCCCCCCCTTGGTGGGACAATTTCAACCACAGCCTATTTAGCTCTTGCCATTACCACATGCCTGCATGCCAAACTTTGGCTCAATCAATGGCGATTAAGGGTTTGGTCGCTATTGTAGAGGAATACACACAGACAGACTTCCACCTGGAAATGGTCTTAATACTCCCAGGGGGGCTCAAATAGATATTTCCGTCCTACGCTTCCCTTCTGCGTTGGTTGATAGTTCGGGAAAGTAAGAAAGTATGTTGTGCGAGTTAAACAAGTTGTAAATTGCTCTCCAGAGTAAATGTAAAATCCCTTCCGCTTATAAAACTAAGAATAAGAATAAGAATAAATTTATTTTCGTAAGTAATTTTCCAAAAACATTATTCACAAAGTCTGCCTAACTAGGCCGAAGCCCGAAACTGAACGATATCACCATACCATTGTCGCAAAAAGTGAAAGATCTTGGTCTAATTATCGATCAACATTTCCCCTGGTAACCACACGTGGACGAGGTATAAAGTCGTAAAATATTTGCTAGTTTTCACCCTCTGCAAACACTCAGGAGATTTCTTCCTATGGACACAAAAAAATCTCTTGCACAGTCTCTCTTACCTTTCCTTGACTATGCAGATGTGGCTTATCTCGATTTATCAGAGAAACTGCTCAACAAACTTGAACGTTTGCAAAATGTATGCATACGATTCATCTTCGGTCTACATATGTATGATCACGTGTCCGACTATAGGGCACAGTTGAAGTGGTTGCCAGTACGCCAAAGAAGAAATGTTCATATACTTGCTCTCCTATATCGTGTACTCTCCCATTTAGCACCATCCTATCTCCACGAGCTTTTTGAACCACTAAGTTCCCACGGTCTCGTACTTCGGTCAGCCTCTGACAGTTTATTAAAAATTCCGAGTCATAATAGTGATTTCTATTCCTATTCTTTCTGTGTCCATGGTGCAAGACTCTGGAACGATCTCCCAGCAAATATACGAAACTCGCCTTCTTTACCATCGTTTAAGATTCACCTTAAGGATTACTACCTTTCTAAGAAGTAACCAGTTCTTCCCTTTCTCTCCTCTTCCTCTCCCAATTTCCTCTCCTCGGGCATTATTAGTTTTAAATTCTTCCACTTGTCTGTATGTTATGTAATAATCTTTATTGTCACAATGCGCGCATGTACCGCTGTGTTTAGGTTAGTTGTAAGACATTGCCATGTGGCAATAAGCTCGCCCTTTTGTATACTAATTAAGTGCAAATAAAGAGTTTATTATTATTATTATTATAAAAATGGGTTCATTTTGTTCGAAGATATGAATCCATCATCTCCAAAACTATTCCAAACTTTCCTTGACTTTCCTTTTCTTAAATGTCACTTTTAACAGTATACGAACGTTCTAATCGGCTATTAAAACTTATTATGACATAATAACATATGACCAAATTTCCATTACGCCGTCACTTACCGTCACGCTGGGCTACCGTAAAACGCGCCATTTAATAAGAACAATGGCTTTCGTCCTGAATTGTGTCGTGTCGAAGCGTACCAATAAATACCTAAATTTATTATCGATGTCAGCGAGCGACACAGTTCGGTCGGTGTTGCGTTATGCCGGGTTGAGGCGGTTGCTATTTTTAACGCAGCGCATGCATCGCGCATAAAACAAGCATGCGCGATTGAGTTTTTTACTATTGAAAACAACGATTTGTTTATTTTCAGATCGCGGTAAGCTTCCCTAAAATATTTAGTTGTATCATTGATTATGCATCAATTTTTTTTAATTATTTATTATGTATTTTACTATTACGATTATTATTAATTTACCAAATTTGGTTGCACATCAGAACACCGTTGACTACGTAACGACCAATATCGGCGGCTTGCTCCCGGAGCGCACAATAATATTATTTTCTAATTCGAACGCATCCTAAAATCCATACCAAATATAGAGAATCTAATAAAGATCACGATAGTATTTACAATTTCTAAATAGGGTTCCGTCTCTTTCCGTAAGACAAAAACAAGTTAGAAATGCCGAGTTTTTTTCACTTTTTAGAATTTCTCATATTTATTTATAATTATCTAATAGTTTTACAAAATGAGATTTCAATATTATATATACGAAATTTCAATGCAATCATTGCACAGTTATTCTTTTTATGATTTCTATAGTAGTTCCATAGTTATAGTACATTTTGTCGAGCGCCGCGATATTGCAAGAAATTCCAATAAATTGCTGCGGTCTGCCATGAAATTATGCCGCTACTCGAAGGATTAATATTATTATTTTTTTCTGAGACTTTTTTGATTAAATTAGTACAAATTTTACAAATTTTAGTTAAATGTGATATTCTCATTATATTATATTTGTTTCGTTTTTTTTAAAGTTATTTTTGTATATTACTTTTTCTGCTATTAAACAAACATTGAAGACATTTGACCTTATTTCGCTTATGTTTAAAATGCTTGCCCTGGAACAATTGCTTGCGTTTTTGTTGCAATTGCTCGCAATTGCAAAATTATGTTTAAAATACTTGCTTGTGGGTTTGTTAATTTTTAAGTTAATTGTTTTGTTTGATTTGTATTACGCTTGTTGAAAACTATGTACAATACTGACAAACTATGTCAATAAACTTGATGAAGATACCCTAGATCTTTTGAAAGTAAACGAACTTATTTCAGATACAGATGTTCGGCAAGTATAATACGGCGTAATGTTAAGAGGCCGTACACGAAATTTTGCGCATTTCGTGAATTTACGTAATTTTGCAGACGTGAATTTAAGGTTAAAATACTGTATTTCTTTAAGTTTTATTGCACAACATAAAAGATCATTTATAATATTGTCTAATGAGTGAGCTACTTTTTTGAATATTATTATAGAATTTTGATTAATTGACCTTAAACCGGCGACTGTTTGTGAATTTTTGCTGTAAGAGGTTTAGAATATAACATATTTACGAATCGTTTTGACATCTAAACGGTATGAAAAAATTACAATGTATTGTTGTGGAAGTACTCTATATAATAAGTGAATCACTTTTTACTACTTTCATATAAAATTGTTGATAAAAAAAATATTTAACTTTGTCAATTTTTTTAGAAAATGGGCGAAGAATTGCTTTTGATTTTGGCCTTTTAAAACTCTCGTTCATAAAATAAAAACAACAGAAATAAACTTTAGTTCAATGTCAATCCATTTCCTCAAAAAAAAATGCAAAACATTAATTAAAATTGGCAATAAAGTCTTTTAAAACAATCTAATTCTCGCGTTATGATACTCGCCTATGATACAATTCACGCCTCAAGTCAGCTAGTCCCCGCCGAGCGCTTCCAAAGGGTGGACGTATCTCTTTGGCTCCGAAAATCCTACCTACCTATAGTTATATTATACCATTGATTATAGAGGTATCACGGCACACATCGATTTCGTACACGGCCTCTTAACAATAAACTATAAAAATATATTTTTTTTCAAAAAAAAATGCTTATAATATAAATTAATAGGACTATTTCATTTTTCTGAATATTTCTTGGTATTTTTTGCTTAAAAATAAACTTATTATTTAACCAGATAAGGCGGTTATATTTTATATTTTCTTTTATATTAATGTATTTAATAGGTTGAGTGAAATTAGATTTTGTTCACATTGTAATTAATAATGTTAGTTAATAAAATTTAATAAAGGCCATTTCTGAAGATTTTTATTTTCTTATTATTGTATCGAAGCAAATCAAAATAAAAGCATTCCATTTGAAACCTTATATATTACTACTTTATATTTGTGCAAAATTTTAACATTCGATCTTTATTTATTTATTCGATAAAAAGTTATCGAATTTTGATCCGAAAGAGACTTTTATTTTCCATGAAATGAACAGGGCCTATTTCTTTGAAAAAAATATTTACAGCGTTTTTTATCGATAGCGCATCCATCGTGCATGAATCACGCACACTGTTCAGCTGAGTCCTTCTTCCACGTACCCGTGCATGCCCCCGCTACTTACTTACATACTCTCCGTCTCCGGCAACATGTGCTGCCCTTTATAAATAAACCCGAGCGGTAAACATGCGGAACGAGCTACTTTCCGATGTGGAGCACAGCTTTTGGAGTTTTTTTTGCAGACACGTGTTTAATTAACAACACTGAAGTGGGGCAATGCAAGTTAGAGGATATATTGCACTTTTCCCTCAGGGTTGCCAGAATTGGCTCGTTTGTTTTAAAATAAGTTGGGTTTAAAAAAAGGGTCGTAACTGGATTTGACTCGGGGTTTGAGGGAGGTGGAGAGGGGGGGGGTCTCTCTATACATATATTTTATATGTATAGAGATTTTCCAAAATTTATTCCTTCTATGCGTTGCATTCAATTATAAATTTAGTCAAATCGACAGATTATTATATTTTATTTTATTTTTATTTTTCAGAAAACTTACAGCGTTTTATACTTAATGCCAACACATATTATACGAATCTAAGGCCAATTCAAAGTTTTCACAATTAAACTAAATCTATTGTTACAGCGCAAAGAGTTAGGAAAAAAACAGGTTTAAGTAAGGGGAAAGGGATAGGGAACTAACTTCTAGTTTTACAATACAATACAAAACAATACAATCAACTACACCAGTAGATAGGCATTCCTACACTTGGATGCGTCACAAAATGAAATGCTAAAAATGTAATTATTAAAAACATAAATATCGCGATAGTTATCATGGCTGTAATATTATATTCAATATTACCTACATACAAATAATCAAAATATACTAATGTGATTTAAGAGTCAGGGAGAATAATATATTAAAATAAAAATGCAAATTCTATGTAGAATAATCAAAAAATATATATTTTATTGTCAATCCAGCAATATGCCTTCGTATTTTTCATTAAAAATTAATACATATATAATGAATTATATGAAAATTAGAATGTCAGCTATCATAATACCATTATGTTTAAAATTTTACGCATTTCATTAATCATCAACATGGAAAATAAACTCAGAATTTTCAAACTCCCTTATACCATAAATTGGGTTTCTTACCAAATTATGTATAATTATCTTTTTAAATTGGTCCTCTCCGAGGCTTTTCATTTGCTCTGGAATCTTATTATAGAAGGACAAATTTTGGTGAGTAAAACTGTATCGCACTTTGCTAAGTCGCTGTCGGTTTATGTGGAGATTGGATTTATTCCTCGTATCGTGATGATGAAAATCACTATTCACCGGAGCTTCTGTTAGGTGTCTACGAGCGTACATAATATTTTGGTAGATTGTTCTGCGTTCGCCTGATTAAACTAAGTTAAATTGCAAAACACGAGTAGCGTAATTAAATATGCGTACTTCGTACAACCTGTCAATGCAAATGGTGATGGAATAAAATATAGGATTCAAATAACATGCTCGTCTTTTATTAACTCGCAAATTTGTCATAATATTGGATCCAACATTGAACAAAGGCCCGGTTGTTAGCTTAGTGGTTATAGGTCGCCTGACCTAACTTTGTAAGGTTCCGCGGTAGATTCCCGGCTGGGTCACCACTTTCCGTTGGGATAAAATTAACGGAATTGCATTTCAATTCTGTTGACTGTATGCAATAACAAGACACACACTTACATTACATTACATTACATTTTCGTCGTGTCCAATTGACGGCTAAAGACCGCTCTTGGACGTGTCAAAATAATTTGGTTAGGTAGTAAGTCTCGTTACTACTCTTGGTACTGAACATACATAGGTAGTCAAGAATTAACTACTAGCTAGATTGTCAAACTATAAATATAAATAATCAAAATAGAAGCATAATATTTGAAGTAGTTAGTAATTTGAAAAGATACGTAGTAAAGTTATTCATCGTAATATTCAAATTGTCAGTAAACTGTTAAATAATCAAATTAAATCTACGTTATGCATTTTAAACTAAAAGTACATATATAAGATCAACTTGCGGTGTCGACTACAACGGGCGAGCCCGTCACCACAGGACGTTTTAACGATTTTCTCGTTCTGTCGCCCTGCAGTGAACGTAGAAGACTTTGGACAGAAACAAATCCAACGTCCCTACGTCACAACCCGCAAGAAGCCAACGCCTTACCGCGAGATAGCCAGTGTTACCTAGCGGGCCGACCCTCGCGCCCTTGCTTCCAATTGTGACCAGATTTCTCCGGTCTCTCGATTGGTTCCGAGTTCGAGGTCGCTTGCGCGGTCCTCTCCATTACGAAGCGGTGAAACGGTGTGCACCGAATCTATCGCGGACCAAGGCGTCCTTTGCCCGACTCTGAACCGGGATCGGATGGCCAATGGTCATTTCAAGAGCAGTCGCCGTAAGGTAGACAACCACCCCCGCTCTATAGGAAACAATACAGTTCCCAGAATCCCCCGATTGTTAGTCGGAGAGCACAGTCGATTGGCTTGCGCCGCTCGGTGCGCAGACCGTCCAGGAGCGCCAGAGGTTTGATTCCCAGGGGAGACTGGTTGACCCAGTGTCCTACCCAGGCTCGCACCCCATGCGTGGAGGCCATCGGATGGGTGTTGACCCGTGAGTGTGACCGACCCTGAACACATGGGTCGTCGTGGCCACCTCATCATGGGCCCATTAGCTACCAAAATATATAAGATCATATAAAATAATCACACAATAAGGCTCTACTTTTTTACGTAATTTAAATGGGCACAATATTTGAAAAATCATTGCCCTCAAATTCGGTCAGATTATAGAAAGGGTGGCCTGTCAGCATCTCCTTGATGTTTTTTTTAAATTTTATGTCCTCCAGCTGTTTAAATTTTGTAGGGAGTAGATTGTAAAATTTAATGCTAAGATACAAGTAGCTTTTCTGCACTTTTGTTGTAAGAGATTGTCGTATGATAACAAACCTGGCCATGAGGAAATTTCACAATAAAAAGTGGAAACACACAGACAAAGCCACGAGGAATCGCTGTGATGTGGAAGGCCGCGCCGCACCGCGTAGAATAACAGTTGTATGCATATTGCCGTTATACTATCTAACGAAAGCCACTAAAGCTTCGTTTAAATCCGGGCAGCTGCTGTATGATTACTTACCTCATCGAGTTGTAGAATAATACCGCTTTACACGAAAAGTAGACCTCAAATAGGTAAAAAAATAAAAATGGTTTCCGGGGTCTTCCACAGCGAAAATATAAATGGTTTACTTCGGACCGTCACTTTACTTCGTGTGATTACAGAACGAAATCGGTACCTTTTGATTTACTGCATGTATTTCATTAAAATATAATATATGATAATCTTTAGTAATAGGTGTTATACAATAGACCTAAAACAATATTAAAAATTTGATGCAATCCTTTGAAAAAATGAAAAAGCCTTTTTTGATTGTGTTGCTTGTTTTAAAAAAGGTCGATTTACTCAAAGTAATGTCCTCTTTGCCCTATCTTTTCAGTATTATTTATAATTTTATACTTCATTGGGTATCTGGCAAATAAAACTCAGCATTCTATGTCAAACGAAACTTTAGCTATGCATGGTTAAATATCAATACTTACGCGGCGCTCTTGTCAAACGAAACTTTAGATGTCATAGCTAAAGTTTCGTTTGACAAGAGCGCTTATGCATGGTTAAATATCAATACTTACGCGGCGCTCTTGTCATCTATCTGTCTGAGAGCCCTTTTGAATTACTGCACGTATTTCTTTGAAATATTTTGTTATAATCATTACTGATAGTAATAAGTGTTTCACATTAGACCATAATAACAGGCGTTTCGCATAATTATAATAATACTGCAAATCGGACATTCTTGTGAGTGAATCGATCTTTTTTTAAACGAGCTAAACAAAAAAAAAATACGTGTGGCACTCGGGGACTGCCACGGTAAAGCTATTGCATAGCATTTTTAACAACTTATGCAATTATAATTATTTATTTATTTTATTTTTTCTGATATCAGATAACTGCGCTCTATCGGAAAACGTTGAAATTATTCCGAATCATTTGCGGAAGCAAATGATTCGGAATAATTTAAACGTCTTTCGATAGAGCGCCGCGCACGAATTTTTTATTCAATAAAGCAAAAAAACCGAATTATTCGAAAAAAAATCGTAGATAAAAAGATAGATAATTAAATTATCTTTAAAATGGTGCAGGTTTCATAATAATACGCCAGATAGTATTTGCGTAGTAGTCGTTTTTGTGTTCGGTTAGACCTAATTTCACAAATTAATTACACCATGTAATATAAACAAAAAATCTAAAATATTCAAAGCTAAGAATATTAGGAAAATGTTCTTGTTTGACATATATTTTTTCGAATCGTAAGCAGTACTCGTTTAGACGTAATTATCAGTTTAAAATCATTAATTTTCGTTAAGAAATTTCTTCATTCGGTCGCCGCGCTTGCCTAGGCCCGCGATAAAAGCTATGCAATAGCTTAAAAAATCTGCTGATTTTGACGTGACAACGTCGTATAAATCGATGGAGCCTGCTGCACGCACGAAAAAACATGACTCATGCGGCGTTACCTCGCTCCGAGGCGTTCCATTTATTATATTTATTATTCAATATAAATGCTGCCATCTACCGGTTGCGACAAGAATTATTTACTAACCTCAGTCTAAAATAGTACGAATGAAAATCACTAGATTGATTTAAATTCTTGACATAATTTTATATGTATTCTTGATATACGGAAGGTTATTACTGAACGGACAATTTTCTTGTGGGTACAACGAAGTGCAACGAAATAAGCAACTTTTATTTAAAAAAAAAAAAAGTATGAAAAGCTATCATTACGATGCGCTATCTAGCGGTTGGTAAAATGTCGCTGATATTGTTTATTTACGATGTTTATTTCTAACCTACCGCTAGATGGCGCAGCGTGCTCAAACGCTTCTCAAACCGTTATTTAACAGTTTGAGATTTCAAACTTTCAAATTAAAAAAAACAATAAACTTTAAACAATAAACAATTATAAAATTATACTGCTATACAATAATACATTTACATGTTGTAGACAAATCGGTGAGTATAAAAGCATATATTTTTGGGTGTTTGTAATAAACAATATCAGAATCTTAAATGAAACTGCTTCAAATGCAACCATTCCATCAGTATTTTCTTATGACGTTGTCACGTTCAACTATCGTCAGTAAACCGACTTTACAGACAACCGTTTTTTTTTTCAAAGAGAGTAGGTACCTACTAAGTTTTTAATATTGTTTTAAACCTACTGTGAAGCTCCTATTACTAAAATGTTATTTCAAAAAAATACCTGCAGTAATTCAATATCGGTTTATTTTTTTTTTTTTACTTACAAGGCATTTTTCTTTTTTGTGGAACCCGCCTTGTTGCCTATTGGCACCATCTTCTAGGTGGGCATTTGTAGCATCACGCAGTCAAACACTCAGGCGGTCACCCATCCCAGTATTGACCGCGCCCGCCGCTGCTTAATTTCGGTAACAACGAAGAGAACCGGTGACAACGGGGCTAGGGACGCTACATTCTGTAACCACATTAAGTAAAATGATGGTCCGAAAAGAACCATTTATCTTTTCTGAGCCCCAGAAGATCAATTTCTTTTCTCACGTATTTGAGAGCTACTTTCGTGGAAAGCGGTATTATTCTGCAAGTCGATGAGCTAAGTAATCATACAGCGGGCGCCTATACCACAGTATACCACATGTGCCTATACTATAAAGCCGATTTCACCTCGCAGGAGTATGATGGAGAACTCATGATGCAGTTGACCAGAACAACTGGTTTACATTGGATAATAAGAAGTAGACGATAGTAACGTGACCGAAGTATTCCGTTTCCGTTATTCAATCGTCGTCTGCAGCTCCAGCTCGTTTCTAACTTTAGTTTAGTAAATGCATAACTGAACTGAGATTTAAATAAAAAAGTAAACATAGGTAATTTTTAAAACGTTTTCAAAGGCTCCGTCTACATTGTGAATCTAACATGAACGCATCGTGAATAAATTAAGTGAAGTCAATAAAGACCAACGTGACATGATTACCTTGTTCCACTGATCAGTGTCCAAGAGCGTATCGCCAGGGTTGGCAATCAGCTCAACCTTCCTCTTCAGGAGGGACTCCTCGTGCTGATCGTTCTTGGCTTCTCGCACCTCATACACCTGTGTCCTGGCAAAGTCGCCGAACGCCTTCTCGGCTTCCATCTGCAATTAAACGAAACCAACGTTGATAGGTGCTAATCGAATAACAGATCATCTCTAAAAAAATAAGTCGCATCACTTGCTTTATGCAGATGATACAAAAATATTCAAAATTGTTAAAGGTCTTGGTGATTGTGAAGATTTGCAACAGGATTTATTAAGCTTTGAGAACTATTGTAAGGATAATCAACTAATTTTAAATACGGATAAATGTAACGTCATAACATTCACCCGAAAGCATCATCCAATCATTTATGATTACAAAATATCCAGTAATAACTTAACCCCGCGAGTTACCAACATTCGAGATCTAGGCATTACCCTGGATTCCAAACTGCACTTTAACCTTCACATTGATAAGATCGTAGCTAAGGCTTTTAAACAACTCGGACTGATTCTGCGCATAAGTAAACCTTTTACCAGAGGCAACACCATTAAAATACTCTACAATGCATTTGTTCGTAGTGTCCTAGAATTCGGAAGTGTAGTTTGGAGTCCCCAGTATGCTGTTCACGTAGATAGGATTGAGAGGATACAAAAGAAATGTTTAAAATCATTAGACTTTCGGACAGGTAGCCCCTGCACCGACTACGCAGAGAGAGTAACAACACACAAAATGCATTTTCTGTATTCAAGACGAAAATTCTTAGACAGGATTTTCGTATATAAAATTATTCATAACCACATCAACTCTGCACCCCCTTTGGAAAAAAATCTTTTTAAAATCCCGCTGTCTTCCTCCTCACGTTCAAAAGATACTTTCTATATTCCCTCTTTTCATTCAAACTAAGCAAAAAATACCTTCTTCAGACGGTCTTGCATGTGTTATAATGAAGTTTTGAACGACATAGATATATTCTCAGTGTCATTAATTACTTTTAGGAAACAACTGAGTGATTTGTTGTTGCATGAGTTTTAGTTTACAGCTAATAATTTAGGTACTCGTACTAAATGAAAATAGTTTGATCCGACTAGAAATTTACATTGTTGTTGCTACATTTACAAGTTTTGTTAAAATTAATGGTAATGTAGGTCTATTTGTTTAAGTGTATTTGATAAAACGATTGTTTATGACTGTTTTTTACAACATACATAGTCCTTTATACATAGTTTTTTATAACAAACATAGTCCTGTTCAGTAGTCAAGCGCAGATAGTTACACTTTAGAGCCAGCTAGGAAAAATGAGTTTTTTTTTCTAAGGCAGGCATAATTTCTAATAAACTATTTCTAGGTTCTTGATTTGAGGTTTTATTTTCAACGCGATAAGGTTTTTTTTTTTAAATTGACGACAAATTTAATTTAAATACCAAAAATGAACACCTTCCGCTCATTGCAAAATCTAATTGATCGTCCAAAAAAAAGCTAATTTACAGTACATATTTTCTGTAAATAAATAGTACCTATTACTTTGATATATTTCAAACATATAGAAGAGAAAAGTATAAAAATGAGTCATTATGGAGCAGCCTTAATATGCATTACTTGTTTTTCAGATTCACTGGCTACATATATAATTCTAAGAAAACTGAAGGTTTTTCTGTTGCCCTAGCTATGTTCTATTCTATTAATAATCTACTCTTTCTTTTTCATGTGTCATCTATACAATGAGACAATC
The DNA here is from genome assembly GCA_944548615.1 of Micropterix aruncella. Taxonomy (NCBI): domain Eukaryota; kingdom Metazoa; phylum Arthropoda; class Insecta; order Lepidoptera; family Micropterigidae; genus Micropterix; species Micropterix aruncella. The sequence goes on from OX155959.1 coordinate 742,694, forward strand.
CAAAAGAATTAAAATATATATATTTGTATGACAAAAATAGTATCGAAAAGTGTCTTTTTCTTTTTTTTTGCGGTTATTTCCAGGACAGAAACTCATAGAACTATATATTACTTTCAGTTATATGCCTTTTTCAATTATCACCCTAACTATCGGTTTTAGAGTATGTCAGCCTTCATAGTAATACAGGGTCTGTATCGAAAGACCTGGTCATTTGCATGTGATGTGGATGTATCTTTCGACAAGCGAAGTTTCGTCTCGGGTCGCTGTAAGTAATATCACAAAAGGATTCTGCGTTAGGTCACCGTCAATATTCCGCTCCGTTTAACATTCAAGGAATTTGCACATTATTATGTGGGTGAATGTCATGCATGATTGAATTTGGGCATGCATTTGGGCGTGGATTCCTACAGTTGTGTTCGTGCGTCCGAGAAAAGGAAATCGGAATATAGGGAGGCAGCAAGCACGGTGGTAGAGAGAGAGTGAGAGAGAGAGTATCTACTCTTATCGAAATCAAGAATCTGTGAGTATTCTCCCGTCTGATAGTGAATAAGACACGTATAATATACACAGATTATATAGATTATTATGGTGTCTCACTCTGATTAGCAAAGTGAGTTGTGTTTCAATTTTATTTGTAGTAGTTCTTTTTTTTATGATTATAATTTTATAAAATCGAAGACTATCGCGGTTGTTTGACATTATAAATAGGATAGAAAACGAATTTACCGCGTGAAATTTGTAGCACCCGACGTTTCGGTGACGTTGACGTTGCAGCCGCCGTTGTCCAGGGTAGACTGGACAACGGCGGCTGCAACGTCACCGATACGTCGGGTGCTACAAATTTCACGCGGTAAATTCGATTATAATTTTGACTACTAGTTTTACGTATATTTTGTAATGATTCTTACTTCCTGATTATCTTCTCCATTAATATGTAGCGTGACTAATTTGATTGAATTTTATTCAGCATTTTGAAAGAATCTTTAGGTCACGGTTACCCAAGAAAAAAGTCAAATCATAGGTCTACTTAAATTATTGATGTTCACTATAAGTATTAATTTCATTAGTAAAGTAAAGTTACGATACGATAAGTAAAGTTAAGCTAACTCATCCCCATCAAAACTATGTATAATTATTTGAACGTAGTCAAAACTCCAATATATTACTTAAGAGATTTGGATAATGCTGAATCCATATTCCAAGAGTATCATGCTGTAAAATAAAGGAAATTATCCTGATGGTTGACAGCTGCCAAAGAGCGTAATTCTTATTTTTCTCGAAAGACTATATTACTGGATTAGAACATTAATTTTTAAAAATACATTTTTGATATACGGTTATCTATTTTCTTACTATTATGTTATTTCTGTGTTGAATATGGTTATAGACATTGTTCTCTTTATTGAATCAGCATGTTTTTAATTATTACATTACTTTTAATTATTCTCATACCGATTATTATTTACTTAAATTAATTTATATGGTCACAAATATAACGATAATATATTATAAAAAAATTATTACATTACTGAGAATTTGAGACTTAATGACGTGTAGGAATGCCTACATACTGGGGTAGAACGAAATAGTATTGTATTGTATTGAATTCCTATGTTATACAAGTTTTGTTATACGTTTAACTGTTATAATACGACCTGGAAATAATGAAGACTGAACTATGAACTCTGTGGTTGAAGAGTAGGACTCTCATGTCGGAGCTCCTGTGTTCGAATCCAGCTGACTTTTATCAGATGAATTGGTTAATGCTATTTCTTAAAGCTTTTCAACATCTTCAGATATTTTTCCAGTATTCAGTCTTCTGTAAATCTTGTCATTTAATTTCTGACACTTATCTATGCAAATGTTATTTCATTTATTTTATTTTTATTTATTTTATTTACATATACATATACATTCAAATTCATCAGCACAACAGAAAATGAAATGACAATTTAGACAATGCCGTCGTATGCTTTTAAAGTTATATACGCATGATACATAATCTGTCTGAGCCCAGGTAACATAGCGCATACATTAAACGCAAATGATAATCTTTCTATTATGCTAAGCAAAGAGCAGCCGAGCCCGTCTTGCTAGGCACCCCTGTGTTAGCTCACTTCGGGAGTCACACCACTTGAGTGCCACGGTTGTATCAGGAAAGATCTAAAATATATATATATATATATTTATTATTTCTTTTTGAATTTATAATCATTATTAATATTATTATTATTTTTTATTTTATTAGAAGAAGACGAAGAAGACATATAGCATGTTGTCCGTAATATCGGTTTGCACCTTGATGAAATACTATTATTTGACACTGACGTAAAGAAAAAAAACTCAATATTGTTTCCTCGACTCAAGTATCTTTGCCGAATTACAAAAACGAGGGGTGTCAATCACAACGGGCGAACCCGTCACCCCAGGGTTATTATAACCTTGTATATTCTCAAATGGATAACAGCGTAAAAGACTTTTGCGGACAAAAAACAATCCATAGCCAAGCGACGTTAACGGCTTATATGAGCATAACGTCTTACAGCGAGGTACTGGGTAGAGGACCCAGCGGGCCGACATCGCCCCCTTACTACCAGATTTGCTCGGATCTCTTTATCCTCCAGTCACAGATTCGCTTGCGCGGCCTCTACCAGGTAGAGGCTGCGAGGTCCTGATGTTAGCGGTAATTCAGTTCAAATTTGTCGCGGACCGTGGCGCTCTTTGTTAGGCGATATCACACGGAATGGATGGCTAACGTTTCAAAGGTGCCTGACTGAAAATAAAGGTGTCTTTAAAATCAATAACAACATATCTATCTTATATATAATTTAAAACCTCTGTCTTCTCACGGGCGCACTCTGAGATCTGAAGACAATCTACTGCTCTCGATCCGTGGTCACAGTAATGATATCTTCTCGCACTCCTTTTGAAGTGCGAGAAGTGAAGCCCGTTTCTGGAATGCTTTACCCGCGCGTATAACGATAACACCGAGTTTGTTTGGCTTCAAACGCAGGCTCAAAGAACACTTAAATCCAAGCTTATAAACTTTTCCCTATTTTCCCTTTCCTTTGCGTGCCCAGCGTTATTGTAGGTTTATTGTTTTTTTTCTTAAATTTATTGTTTTTCTGCTGCATTTGAATTGCCTTTCTGCTGAATGTACGAATTGCCTTTATAAATTAAATTTATTAATCTTATCTTATTTTTACCGCAGAACATCTGTTCCATTAGGTTAAGGTTAGCTGTAGGATATTGGTTTTAGACAATAAGCTCGCCTTTTTGGTTAATTAAATAAATCATTTTATTATTATTATTATTGTTATCAATATTTAATAGCTTCTTTAACGATTTAAGTTATTCTTCGCTTGCACTTGCCACTGTTGCATTGTCTAAGTGTATACTTACTTTACTCTTTCATTAGATTATAACATACTAGCTGACCCGTGCCCACTTCGTTGGGCGGTAACAATTTTTACTTGTGATGAAATTATGAGTGGGGTCGGTTAGTACCGAGTGCTATGATTTATTTCCTGACTGCCAAAAGAAGGGTTATATTTTTACAGCATATGTATGTATGTAATTGCATGCCAATTTGACTATATTATTACGGTTATTTGTGAGTGTCTTTTTGTGAGTGTCTTATTTGTGAGTGTCTTATCTCTTTAACCATTTATGCAGTAAAACGGAAATTATATGCAGAAAAATGTAAAAGTCTTTTGTTTTAAATACTTGAGACGATAAATTTACTTATTTTGATAAGAATTCATAATTGTTGATAATAAGACCAATAAATATGACCTAACGATTTAAATTATTTTTTAAATATAAAATACTACTTTTAGAGACTTAAATATAAAAGTTAGGCATATGATGTCGCTGACTTTTTTGTAGGCATTATCAAGCTCTACAACTTTTCTCTAGAACTTAATCATATATCTCTCATTGTTATGGCAACGTTAGTTAGAAACGTTTTCGTTCGACCGCTTATTCTCCGACTTACTTTGCAAATCCGACCACCACGAAAAAGACTATTCATTTTTCTGATTAATATATAGCATATGACACTCACAAATAACGTGGCTTTCTATTCATCAAAGAATTTTCAAAATCGGTTCAGTAGATCCAGAGATTACTTCCATAACGTCACAAACTTTACCTCTTTATAATATTGGTATAGATGTATTCTCCTTCATTGAAAACAACATGACTGCATAAGGGAAAACAATTTATTTAGGATCGCTACCGCAGTTTGCCAACGAACCCCTACAGGTGTCACGTGGTGTTGCGTATTTCCATCACGATTTTGTCGTGCTGTTATGGCGCAAGATCCCCTTTCATAAATATGCGACCCTCTCAAAACTCGGAAAGTTTTCGCGAAACAAAAACTAATTTCATCGCCAGCGCGTACTGTCAAACTACGCGCTTTTCGGGGCGCTTGAAGGCAATGCGCAACATTTTATTCATTTTCATTTAACACGAAAAACTACTATTACATCAAATGGTGGTGAACGGCTAAGTGCAGCTTGGGCCACAAGATCCATTTTGTTCTCGAATCGCCTCAACTTACGATTCAGCTCCTATTCAGAAGCCTCCTCGAGTGGAAGGCTACCCCGGGTAAGACTCCCGTGTCTCAGGCCTCAGAGCTGGTGAACCGGTTTCTCCCGGAGGGATTGCATCCCGGCGCCACTGGACGGTTCGCGCACCGGCCGGCGAAGCCAATCGGCTGTGCATTCTGACTAATTTCTGAAGGGGTTTGGAGACTATGGTAATATACTGTTTCCTAAGCAGCGGGGGTGGATGTGGACCTGTTGTCATACCACTCTTGAAATGACATTGGGCCACTCGACCCCGTGTGGCACTACGGGCAAAGAACGCCCAGGTCCGCGATAAATTCAAACTGAATTACCGCTGTAATACAACAGGTAGAGGTTGCGTAAGAGACTTCAGACCCGTAACCAGTCGGAAGGACGGAGGTATCCTGAAGGATAGTTCCAGACGGAGATATCCTGCCAAAACTGGTAGTTAGGTAGGGTGAGGCTGCCCGGTGGATACCTTTCCCGGTGCCTCGTCGTAAGGCGTTGGACTCTAACGCGTTGCTGGTGAACTAGACAGCAGATTGTCTTCTACGCTCCAACAGATTGTCTTCTGCCACCAAGTCTTCTACGCTCATTCAACGGCTAAAAGAACGATCTATATCGTTATACCAGCCTGGGGTGACAGGTTCGCCCGTTGTAGTCGACACCGCCCTCCTATTACATCAAATCGATGTCTGTAGTCTTTCGCTTGACCTTGGACACTACAGTGCTCTATAGAATCTTAGAGATGGTCGCTCCGAGATATCTCTTGAGCAGGTACAATGCTCTATCAGCTCGCGTGCGGCCCTCTGAGATCTGAAGATAACCTACTGCTCTCTATCCCTGGTCACAGTAGATATTTCTACTGCCACTCTTTCTCCGTACATGGAGCCCGTCTGTGGAATGCCTTATCCAGACCTCTAAGAACAGCAACAAATGTGTATTACTTTAAAAGCCAGCTTAAATAATACTTTAAACACGCGGTCATACATTTCACTCGTCCCGTACCTCCCCCTTACCTTCGTCATTTTACCTTATTTGCTTTTTTAAAATTTATTTATTGAAATTATCAAAATAACCCTTTACAATGGTTGACTGTAAGATATCGCTATAGCGATAAGTCCGCCATTTGTGCATAAATTGTCTTTTTTATAAAACCAGCGTAATATTCATTAAGTTATGTTTTTATAGCACAATTAAGTTATTCTATTCTTATTCTATTCTACAATAAGTATAATATTAAAACAGATGGCAAAAACTTTCCTCTTTCATTCACTGGCGAGTGCTGCCCAACTGGGATATACCCGTTCCAGGGCAAGCAATTTATATAATTACATTTAAAACGAGGGTAGATGAAAACCAAACACAATAAAAAAAATAATAATTAAAAAATATATATAATAATAATAAATATATATAATAATAAAAAAATACAATATTATATAGGAAATAGAAATACTAAATACATTAGAATACACATAGGTATACACACATACATACATATATATACAATATATGTTAGGTCAGCTTCAACTTATTATACTACATCGATCATGGCATGGATAGATAAACGCTCTTCTTGCAACAGCCATTTATTTATTTTGCTTTTAAACAAATGACAATTGGGGCTGGTTTTTATGTCACTGCTTAATTTATTGTGAAGTCTTGTAGCTATGAAAGAGTAGTGTCGCTGTCCGAAAGTCGTCTTCATCCTAGATACATTCAAATTATCACTCAGGAGTTGTCTGGAGTTGATGTTTCATTTTCTTATGGATTTTAATGTTCTGTTACATTTCATATGAGCTGCCTTTATACGTGATTTTAAAATAGTTTTATCGTATTTTTACTGCAAAACGTGTTTTCCCATTAGGTTAAGGTTAGCTGTAAGATATTGTTTCAACGCAAAACGCTCGCCGATTTGTTTCATCAAATGAAGCGATTTATTATTACTACTACAGTGTCCGAAAGCAAAAGGATGTTGTCTGTCCGTGGACACTTTAGTGTCCAGCACTCCAGGTTGAGAAAAAGTTATCTGTCTCTTTTTTCAATGTAATTTATGTCTATAGAGCAAACGAACGTTGTCTGTCCGTGGACACTTTAGTGTCCAGCACTCCAGGTTGAGAAAAGTTATCTGTCTCTGTTTTCAATGTAATTAATGTCTATCTCCTTCTTCCTTAAAATGCTTATGTTTGCCGTTGGAGAACTGGATTCTATTCAGAAATGAATCAGCGAAAATATTTCAAACCGACTGACGCATTTTCTTCTCGATATCATACTGTGACAATTATAATTTAAATAAATTGAAACTAACAGGGGTATGAATTAATATGAAGCGTAGCGGTATTGGCGTGACGGTAGTAACCGTATCGTAATGTTAAAACATAATGTCATTTCATTACGTCGCGACCTTGGGGTCTCGCTTCTAACATGGCAGCATGTAGTAGCACAGTATACCGGACAGTAGCTTCTTTAAATATGGGTATCATATTCATATTCATTTTATTCGTATACTGGTATGCAAGTCAGATACAGATTCAGAACATTCATACATATTAGCAAACAAACATTTTTTTTATCGTAAAGAAAAGATAAAATAAACAAAACAAAACGAAGAAAAAACACAAGAATAATGTAAAAAGAGGAAATACGAGACAAAATGCAGAGATCATTAAATACTTTAGCCACCAAAGCATTTTAGATTTCTCGAGTAATATTCCTCCAGTGAGTAAAACGTCTTATCTGTAAGGTACCTCTTAACCATTCAGGCCCCGATTGGCCGATATCGGCCACAACACGATTCAGCGTGACGGCCCCGTTTTAATTTTATTTTAATTTAATTTGTTTTATTTTATTATGTTTTATTAGGTTAGTATATTTTATAATAATTATGGGTAAAGTGGTTTGGCAGTAATTAATGTTTTGGTTAGACAGTTCATAATTCAATTTTTTTACTAATTTTTACTAAATTTTTTTGAGACATCAACTTGCAAATCGGCTGAGGGGCCGAGGCCTGAAGGATTAAGGCGTCTTTTAAACACGTCAAGAGATTGAGCCTGCCTAATGTGCTCGTTGAGTTTGTTGTAAACCGCTGGGCCGGCGATATAGGCTAGTCTCTCCGACTTGGATAATGCATGACTTACCGAACGTAGCATGCTACAGGATCTTGTTGGATATATTGAGTTGTCAACCACAACGGGCGAACCCGTCACCGCAGGACGTTTTAACGATTGTTCGTTCTATCGACCGTGCAGTGAGCGTAGAAGACTTGGGACATAACAATCCACCGTCAAGCTACGCCACAACCCGTTAGAGTCCAACGCCTTACCGCGAGTAGCCAGGTATGTTACCTGGCGGGCGGCACTCGCGCCCTAACTACCAATTTTGACCAGATTTCTCCGGTCTCTCGATTGGTTCCGAGTTCGAGGTCGCTTGCGCGGTCCTCTCCCTTACGAAGCGGAGAAACGGAGTGAACCGAATCTATAGCGGACCAAGGCGTCCTTTGCCCGACTCTGAACCGGGATCGGATGGCCAATGGTCATTTCAAGAGCAGTCGCCGTAAGGTAGACAACTACCCCCGCTCTATAGGAAACAATACAGTTCCCAGACTCCCCCGATTGTTAGTCGGAGAGCACAATCGATTGGCTTGCGCCGCTCGGTGCGCAGACCGTCCAGGAGCGCCAGAGGATTGATTCCCAGGGGAGACTGGTTGACCCAGTGTCCTACCCAGGCTCCGCTCCCCATGCGTGGAGGCCATCGGATGGGTGTTGACCCGTGAGTGTGACCGATCCTGAAACAGAATGGGTCTTCGTGGCCAACTCAGCAAGGGCCCATTAGCGCCCATTAGATCTTGTTGGATAGTGATGATGCACACCATTCACTTCAAAATCGGCTAGATTTCTGCGAACGAACAGCGCTACTTCCATTATATAAATGGACGGCAGCGCCGTGATGCAGAGATCTCTAAACAGAGGCCTAGCTGGCGTATCAAGTGCCACACGCGCTTTTGTGCGGACTGCACGCTTCTGCATGACGAAAGCCCTCTGCCTGTCGGCTGCTCGCCCCCATAACTCCGCTTGCTCCGCTATCCATTAGGTTCGCGCATCAACTTTGCTCCGCGCATCTGCAACTGTTATAAGAGACGGTGCGCGCATCAACTCAAGAACAACGAGTGCTTCGCAATTTATATTTAAACGTGAACATGTCGCCGCCAGAATTTATTAAAATTTCTCATCTCGCAGATCTTACAGCACTGTATAATTTCTATAGCACTGTGTATAATATAGCTGTGTATAATAATAATATAGCTGCATAATAATATCTCACTGTATAATAATATAGCACAGATATTAAAGCAAGACATTTCTCTTCGGCCGACTCCATAGCGATGGATTTGCGTTTTCTGAACGCCGAACGTGATGCGCGAGACGTACCCACCAAGTACCAACGTCTTACTTTGCTCGCGTCCACGAACACACTGCGCTCCTATTTGTGTTCGCAGCATTTACCGCCACCGCGTGGAGCGCTCGCCGCGGAGCGTGCAACGTTGCACGTTCCAGGAGCGCGAACGTATCCACTACTGGAGCAGTTGCCGATGCGCGAAGCAGAGTTGTTGCGCGAACCTAGTGGATATCTATCTTGAGAACAACATTGCAATCGTAGCGAATACGTCACAAGTCGTTAGGGCTCGGATATGGCAGCCAGATGTTCGCTACTCTGCCCCAACGGTTCGAAAAAGAAGCCAGCCTTTACCTACGCGTAACGCTAACCACAGGCATTCGTCGAGACGTACCTCTCTGCCCACATTCCTCGCACCTTCATACCGCAATGCCCTGTAGCTCGAGAGTAACGCTACTCAGTATACACACGGTTATAGTCGGACACATAAATCACGTTGAAGCTACAGTGTATTGTTATTTCTGTATTAAGCTTAAGGAAAACATTGATACATATAATCGAGAGATCGAGTTCCAACCAAATTCGTTGTAATTCAATAAAATTATGATTCACACATCGTTATTCTGCATAATAATATTATAAAGAGGTAAAGTTTGTGACGTTGTAGGAAGTAATCTCTGGATCTACAGAACCGATTTTGAAAATTCTTATACCAATAGAAAGCCACGTTATTTGTGAGTGTCATAGGCTACATATTAATCCGAATAATAAAAAGACTTTTTCGTTGTAGTCGTATTTCCAAAGTAAGTCGAACGAAAATGTTTCTAACGATCGCTACCTTAACGATGAGAGATATATGATTAAGTTCTAGAGAAAAGTTGTAGAGCTTGATAATGCCTACAAAAAAGACAGCGACAGCATATGTCTAACTTTTATAATTAGGTAACAAAAAGTAGTATTTTATATTTTAAAAATAATTTAAATCGTTAGGTCATGTTTATTGGTCATATTATCAACAATTATGAATTCATATCAAAATAAGTAAATTTATCGTCTCAAGTGTTTAAAACAAAAGACTTTTCCCTTTCACTGCATATAATTTCACTTTTACTGCATAAATGGTTAAAGAGATAAGACACCCACAAATAAGACACTCACAAGAAGACACTCACAAATAACGGTAATATAGTCAAATTGGCATGCAAATACATATGTACATACATATGCAGTAAAAATATAACCCTTCTTTCGGCAGTCAGGAAATAAATCATAGCATTCAGTACTAACCAAACCACACTCATATTTTCATCACAAGTAAAAAGTTTTACCTCCCAACGAAGTGGGCACGGGTCAGCTAGTTCTGCATAAAACCGTAATAGCAGAATGGCATTGTAAGAATCACTCCAATATTTTTTTCAATCCAGAAGACCGGAGCAATATTCGGGTCCTAATCCTATCACAAAGGGTAGGCAAGTTTGTAATTATAGTGTAAGGTTGACTCTCACGCAGGTCATAGAAAAGCGGCATATCACGTATTTGTATACATATTGCTAGTAGTAAATAAAAGGAAAATTCCGTCCTATAGAGCATTGAGGGCAGACGTCAGAGGTTTCAGTCGTAGGCCGCGTGATTCAGTGGTAGAACACAATTTTTAGGATTATATTTATTTTATTACCCGTCTCCTGAGGGAGTGAGTTATAACCACATCGAGTCATTCTGTCCCCCATGGGGACAGAAGTGAATGTAAAAGACTATGACAGTACACTCCACAGTTAAGCTACACCAACCACGTAACCGTCCCGCGTTGCCGCGAAGTACTGGGAAGAGGACTCAGCGGGCGAACCTCGCTCCCTTACTGCAGGTGCAGACGGATATCTCCATCCTCCAGTCTAGCCACAGGTTAGAAATCGCTTGCGCGGCCTCTACCTGGTGTCAGCGGTAATTCAGTTCTAATTTATTGCGGACCGACGCACCCTTTGCTCGTCAGTATCACACAAGATCAGATGGCCAACGGATCGGTTCAATAATAGATGACATCAGGTCAACAAATACCCCCGCTGCTTAGGAGACGTACGTTTTGAGACTCCTCCGGTTATTCGCCGGAGTGCACAGTCGATTGGCTGACGCCGCACGGTGTGAAATCGCCTAGTTCCGCACGAGGTTTTCACCTGGTTCAGGACCTCCGATCCCAACTGTTTACTATTGTATGTTACGGCCATATGCAGAGCTCCCAGCGGCCATTCCAGGTAAGTCCCTCTTCGAGGAGGTTACCGGATGGGAGCTGTGGGTAAACATTAAAAATACAGATAGGAATCAGGCCCAAGCTGCACTGTCCCGCTAGGTGTAGATATGTGATCTTACACTCTCTTTCAAATGACAGTTAAAAAAACATCAGGTAGAGAGAGCATCATAAATAATGTTGTAGAAAAGCTCGTTGGCTTGAAACGCCTAGAGTATCCTTTTTGGTTCTTTGCACCGACTTAACAACCGAATACTGCTCACTTATTTATTGAACCCTATAAATATATGTATAATACCATAGTTACCCTATAATATATTTATATAGTTTAACCCTAGAAAATTCATGCCAAGTGTATATATACATAATATTTGGTGGTTCACGCTAGAGCAATGGCTGCCGGTTTTAAGTACCTACTAACAATATTGAAAAGTTCCCGCCCTAAAGGTGAAGTTTTCATTGTTTCTTACAGGCAACATTGCCATATTAAAGTGTCTAAATTCAAATGTCGATGTACCAACTGTCAATAATACGCTGTTATTTGTTTCTTTTACTAGACTTTTCATCGTGCATGTCAGTGTGGTTTAGCAACATAGAAAAAAAATGAATAAAGTCAAAAAGAAACTGAAAAATGTACCTTCACAAAAAAGGCTAATGGCGAAGCAGAGCCATAGCAGTTTGCAAGAGACAACAGAAGGATTGTATCCATTGTATACGACTGTAAACAAGTTAATATATAAAAAAAGAATAAAAACCACGACTGCCGTTATAGAAAGTGAACTATTGTATTTATAACTATTGCTATCACGGTTTTTAATTAAATATTTGTGGTTTATGTATTTATCAATATGGATACATGTATATTTCCGGAATGTACTCAATTAGACCTTTCATTTGACATTAAACACGATATATTTATGTGAATTTATTGACACTTGGATATTTCGTCAAGTATTTTTTGACATTTTGACAGTTTAGGTACCCTATGACACTCGGGATGATATAATGATTCTAACAATATCACACACTTCTAAATCGGTTCAAGCGTTTAGAAGTTATGGTGGAATAAAGAAACGGAAAACATACATAGACGAATCCCGTACAAATAACTCCTTTTGGGCAGTCGTATAAAAAGAGCGTCTCAATTCAAACATGGTCAGTGGGTTGTTTCCACCTAAAGCGGGCGGACCCGTCACCTGAGGAAGGTATAACGATAACGATCGTTCTGTCAATCTGGAATCTGGAATCCAAAGAAGGCTAAGCTGACCCTGTAATGCAACAAGGCGATGGCCTCCGCGTATTGGGATTCAAAGGGAATAGCCATGATGGATACCCTACGAAAACGTCTAGCTATAAAATCTGAATATCAAGTTTGCAATAAGAAATAAAAAGACTGTCAGTGTTGTTCCATCGAGATAATGCCCGTGTTCTCCATCGGCACAAACAATGGCTGACATCCTTACACGTAGTTTTGATTTGCTAACCACATCCTCTATATTTTCCTGATTTGGCTCCAAAGGACTTCCATCTCTTTCTCATTCCTAGTTTGGAAAAGGTTAAGAGCAAAGTTTTGGAGACACATCTGGATTAAGAATAGCTCTTTTCTCCCGTTCAAAAATTGTGGAACTCATAAGAAAAAAAATAAAAAGAAAAGGTTGCGGATCCCCGCGGTTAATATTTTCCGACTATTCCGCGGTCGTTCGTAATAATGTCACGGGACGAATCGAATGGCTTCATCTCGCAGGGAAACAGCCAACGTCTGCCTTTAGATCAACCGAATTTGTGTAGGCATTTACATTCTATGTAGGTCGGTTATATATTGTGTAAGTCACAGCAGTCCTGATTGTACATTACATTACAATTGACAAGATACATTCAAATTTAGTAGGATTGAAATTAGCATTTATTAGATTTTGGATCAAATCCCAGATCTTTTAAGACAAACAAGAACATTTGTAGTACTTTACTTGTAATACAAGTAAAGTACTACAAATGATCCAGAACCTAACGGAAAATCGGGTACCTCGATGAAATATATGTTTTTGAATAGCTTAGACCTCCAGGATGATGGTTGATTATGAGCAAAAATCGCTCAATACATGGGAAGGGGGTCAAATCGCTCTCATCAATTTTGTTTACACTAATAAATACTAAATTACATCAAGCGACCAGAAACGGTACTAATGTAAAAATATAGTTCGATAGAGTTCATACAAATGAGTATAGAGGACGTTAAATTTATATAATTATTTGAGGTGTCAATGATTATGAAAGATGCATTGCATCAGTGTATCAAATATAAAGAAGATATTTAATAAAATCAGTCTTATTTTGTTGTTATGTTCGATACTTTACTCGTCCTCTCTATCTTGTTATTAGAAATAATTTGTTCGCGCTGCAAAGTACGTTATTTTAGGGAATAACGTTCTTCGTTAAAACAATATTCGTTGAATCAAAATTCAATATACGGAAGCTCCATTAAGGCCCCGCCCGTTGATGCATGTTATCTCTATTTATCTCATCCAGACCTTTCATTTGATACTAAACACGATGTAATCTTCTTAATTTAATGACAACTCGACATTTGGACAATTATTTATTTGACATTTGGACAATTTAGGTACCTACTAGGTATATGACACCCGGGATGACATTACGATTCTATCGATACCACACACTTTTAAATCATACAGTACCGTGCGAATTAATTGGAACAAATAGTATTTTTCTTCGAAAAGTGCTTAATTGGTTATAAACATCCAAAAACAGTACTGGTAGTTATAGATTGTTAGTTTGAATATAGAATGTGCGCAAGAATGCAAACAAGAAATGTTTATTTCAGCTATATTGAAGCTATCCTAAGTTATGCCATTACAATCTGGGGAAATTGTTATGCTTGTCATAGGGAACCTATATTTATACTCCAAAAGAGAGCAGTGCGAATAATTGCAAAGGTGAAAAGGGAAGAATCGTGTCGACCCATTTTTAAAAGGTTAAGAATCCTCACCTTATCCTCACTCTATCTCTTTAAGTTACTGACTGAGTTTTTTAAGAATAAAGATGATAGCTTCCCTCTATCTTTAGTAGCTGCAACCGCAAACACACCTCTCTCTCTCTTAATAACACATTATAAAAAGTTTTCAGATACACATACTAAAAATACGAGAAATAAATTAAACATTTTTATACCATGTACTATATTAAACACAGCAAGGCAAGACACAAAATACTCCGGGCCATATTACTTTAACAGGCTACCGGAAAGTTTAAAAACAATTCATGTGGAAAGCTTACTCAAAAAATTACTTACTTCTTAGACAAAGCTTTTTACTCGATCGTTGAGTTTGTTAATTTTAAATAATTTTTCAAATTTTTTGGCCATTTTTTTTTTGACAATTTTAAGTAGCATTTTTTAGTTATTCTGACTTTTTCTGATTTTTATTTCTTGATTATTTTAATTTGTTGTTTTAGTAAATAAATCTTTAAAATGATTTTGATGTCCTAAAAGCAATAATGAAGTAACTCTATGTACGTGGTGATAAATTTAGATATTGTAAAAACGGACTAATAGACTGTAAATTAAATGTACCTAGATATTAAGTTTCTACAATCTGTTAAGATTTTTTAGGAAATAAATTGAAATTGAAATTGACATGTGTCCTCCTTTTGAGCTGATCACACCGTTCACTCTTGTAAATATAGAATTTATCAGGTTTGACAGCTTCCTTTAAGTTCATTATCGTGATACCAGACTTGAATTACTGCACTGATCATGTTGGTTTTTGTTGTTCAATCCATCTTGGGGAGCCGTTTTTTTACAAATGGCCCAGGGGTTTTCGATCGGATTAAGATCGAGGGAGTTTCCGCGCCATTCACAATTTTGGTTTTGGTTTAGGATTCACTTCCCAAATCACGTCCAATTTTGGTTGGAATATCTCATATACAAGCGACACAAATAATATATAAAGCCTGCTATGTTAAAGAAAATCCTACACCATTTTTGGAAAAATACTATTATTTTAATATCATGAATTGGTGCGGGCGGGGGGGGGGGGGGGTTGTGCTCGGGGGCTTGTCTATTTACCGGAAAAGTCTTGGGGGTGACATTTTGTTATAAAAGATAGATTTTAACATTTACTCACAGAATAATAAGTACTGTAAGCGATACATTACTTCTCGCAGTAAGCGCTTCTTATACTGCATATATGACCAGAAGTGATGATATGCGTTTTTTTCATGTTATTTTACCATGCAATGCCGATTTCGCCGTAATATTTTGCAATATTTAAGTAACACTTCCAAATCGTAGAAGACCTTTTCCACGAACAATGTGTTTAAGTTGATTAAAAATATATTTAATTATAGAATCACTCCATTGCAATTGATTATTACTGAAAGGGAGCTATACGCTAATATTTTACAATCTTACCATTGATTGTCTATCGTATAAGAATGCTCAATGCCGTACTGCAATTTTGCAGCTAGGATTTTACTACGAAACGTATCGTGTAGATGGCACGCATAGTTTCTAAAATCGATTTATAGGTCCTTATATATCGATGGTTTCAAATATTGATTAATTTTAACGTTCAGCATGGGAGCGTTCGCGGTATGGCAGTATAGCGGCGCAATATAGATGGCGTTCTAAACACGCCTATACGGTATCCTATCTCGAAATACAAAATAAATATAATAATAAACAAATATTTAAATTATAGCTGTTATTATTTTGATTAATTTATATAATTTTTTTATTTTTTTATTTTTAAAAATGTTTTTTTTAATACGTAATAATTACGCAGTTTAATGTTCAGATAGACTAAAAGAAGGCATTCTTCCTCTCCGTAATATTTCTGAGATGTAATCAGCATATATAAAAACTGCCATAGATGGCACAAATAATTTAACGTTATTATAGGATGAATAAGGTAAACGAGTAATATTTTTTGTATTTTTTTTATTTTTTTATTTTATTATTGTTAAGGAAACAAACAGCTTTTACAAAACATTGGGTACAAAATTATTAAGTTTCAAAGATAATGCTAACAACATGTTTCGACATAAATATTAATAATTTAAACACTTAACAGTTTTCTATGAAGAATACACTCACATAAAAGGAGGTGGGAATTGGGAAGGAGGGAGTCCTATAAGTAAATACAATTTTATGTGAATACACGTTCCATAATGTATACATATTATTGTCATACATATTATTTAAATATATTCTTGAATACATATTATTAATATTATATTATATAGTGCGATTACAATGTTACGTCAACACCGTCTTTAATTATTGATTTTTAAGAGCGATAAATGACGAATTGAATACGTCAATATCGCCGAGCTGCGTATTATAAATTTTAGATACTCTATAAATAAAACAGTTTTGTGCATAATTAGTGCCAACCTGCGGCAGGTGGAACAACTCCGTTTGGCGAGTGAGTCGCGATGGTACACGAAAAGATACCATTCCAAGAAGAACCGAACAATCAATGTAACCTGTCAACAATTTATGGAAAAACACTACATTTGCACATTTTCTTCTTGATTGTAGTGATTGAAGACCATGAAAGCTAGCTGCTTCGCTGTAATTGGGAAAGGACAAAAAGAAACGATAATTCAAATGTTTCAAGAACAAATTTTGAATAGGTACGTTCAATTCTTTTTACGTGAACATTATAGCTTGGAGACCCTATTTGAGACGCATATTCGAGGTGACTGCGGACAAATGCGTTGTATAAGAGTAAGAGAGAATGTTTAACTTAGAACTGTTTTGAAGATCGAAGAACGAATCCTAACATACTATATGCTTTTTAGTGATGTTATCTATGTGATAGTTAAATAATAACTTACTATCTAAAAAACATTTAGATCCCGGATTGCATTCTTCTTGGTTATCGAGAAACCGTTTACAGTGTAATTAAATGGTAAAATATTGTTTTTCCGCGCAAAACTAACGGTAGCACATTTCGCAGCATTCAGAAATAAGCGATTCGAGGCGCAATAAAGAGATAGTCTATCTAGATCATCCTGGACAAATTGACAATCGTTACGGGAATTAGCAGGTGCGTACATTTTCAAATCGCTGGTTAAATTATAGCAGGTTAAAATCGATCATCATCGTCATCGTTATCACTGGTTACATTCTTTGGTGTTTATAATCAGTCTTTTATTAATTAAATTAAAAACATTCATTATCAATTATTATACATGGCGAAGTAAATTGCTATAAGTTTCCCGGCATTCAACGACTGGAAATGCAATTGTATTAGAATTCCGTTAACTTTATTCCAACGGAAAATGGTGACCCATCCGGTAATCAAACCAGGAACCTTACAATGTAAGATCAGGTGACCTAAGCACTGTTGTCACCACATGCATGTCGCCGGCGCATAACGTTTGCCGAAACGTATTATAGAGTTGATCAATCTAAAACCATATACTCTTCAGATGATCTCTACAGAGAATATAACGTGCTAGATGTACCACAACTATACGTGAAAACGGCGCTCTGTTACTATCAAACTAATTTAGAGACCGCAATAAGAACCCAGCAAACAATCTGCACGCGGCAATCCCGAACTATACATTTTGACGTCCCTCGAATGCAGACGACTTTTGGGCAGAGGCATTTTGTGTACATAGCCCCCAGGATCTTTAATATGCTAGATGAAGATTTAAAAATGTATGTGCCGAAGTCTTCTTCTTCTTTTAAAGCCAAAATTGATTCCTGGCTAAAATATGACGCCCGGCAAAATATCCACAAATTAATATACCGAGACAATTATCCCTGACATGTCTTATTATTATTATTATTTTCTTTGACTTTTTTTATTTTTATTTATTACGATTACTTATTCATAAATTTTGGTGACTATTGTTTGATATCATTTGACATTTTATTTTATTTTTCTTTTATTAACACGATTATTTATTTTTCTGTTTTATTTCCTATTGTGATCATTAGTTAGTGATTATTAGTTATAATTTCTTTTCCTTTTAATTTTTTTTTTTATTCATTGCCGAATAAATGTGATATAAAAACTAGAGAGCTAGCTGCCCTGGAACAAGTCCTGGCACTTAGTTGGGCAGCAGCAGTACTTAAATGCTAATGCTCATATCGGCAGTGTTTAATTTTAATTTTAATTTTAATTATATATAATTTTTTAAATTGATATGATTATTAGTGATACTTGTGCACTTGTAAATGAATTGTTAAATTAAATAAATAAATAAATAAATAAATAAATGATCGTACGATAACACGATGCTTTCCAACCCTTCCTATGTGAGCTAACCATTTTTGGTTAGACGCTTTCCGCGCTGTGCTAACTGTAATATTTATTCATTATTATCTTAATTGTTTTACGAGATAATGTTGTAACGTTATAATATTTCAAATTTCAATGTGATCATTTTGCAGTTATTCTTTTTACGATCCGTATAGTAGTTTAAAAGTTATGCGCAAAACTATCCCGGGCAGAAATTTTACCCCGCCATAGGAGGGGTTAAAAAAGACTTACACAATGAATGAATGAGTTTCGCGTTATGTGTCTGATGAAATATACAAGTTTGTGGGTTTTCAAATGTGACCGTAATGTTTATCTTTTTACTGAATGCTGTAAAAGACCATGATTCCGCGTAGTAAAAAGGGCCGAGGAAGATGTCACAATGCATACACGGAATTTTAGGGTAAAGGTCCTGGGGTGTTCCTCAAGGATCTTTACTAGGTCCTTTGCTTTTTATCATTTTTATCAACGATATTGACAGGTGTTTCCGTTATTCACACCTTCTTAGCTTCGCCGATGATATGAAGATTTTCAAGACGATTCTATCTCCTGTCGACACTCTACTACTTCAAGCCGACCTTGAACGCCTCGAGCGCTATTGTACCTGGAACCACTTAGATTTAAATCCATCCAAATGTAGTGTGGTCACTTTTACTCGAAAGCGAAATATTGTATTACACGACTATGTCCTAAAAGGTACCAAGTTACAAAGGGACTCTATCATTCGTGACCTCGGTGTGTACCACGACTCCAAGCTGCTCTTCGACACTCATGTAGACAAAATAGTTAAAAAGGCTTCCAGAGCTCTTGGATTCGTTATGCGTAGTACCAAAGATTTTAAATCCATTAAAACTCTTAAAATTCTTTACTGTACTCTGGTGCGTAGCAACCTGGAATATGCATCTCAAATATGGAACCCTATGTACTTTAAATACTCCAATCGCATCGAGGGCATCCAAAGGAAGTTCCTTAAATACTTATGTTTCCGTACCAAAGACAAATACAGTTCAGACGACTATGTCAAATTATGTAAAAAACACCACCTGCTTCCACTAGCAAAACGGCGAGAAATCGGTGACCTCACTTTTTTGCAAAAAATTGCCCAAGGTTCTTTAGATTGTACCGAACTTTTATCATACCTATCTTTTAATGCCCCGGTTAAATCCATGAGACACACCATCCCAATTCGGCTACCTGTTGTTACATCTAATTACATGCAAAACACCTATATGTGGCGTGCGAGTAACAACCTCAATAAACTGATTTGCGGCGACGTTGATATCGATCTATTTAACACTAGTGTTGTATCAGCGAGACGTATCCTCAGCAACAATTTCTTTTAGTACCTACTCTTCTGCTTTTCTTTATTGTTATTATTTTTTTTGTATTCGATTTCTCGATTGTGTTTTTTTTTGCCTTCTTGTCCCTTTTTGTTTAATTTTTATTTGCGTTTTGTAAATTTATAGTACCGGACCCTGCCAAGCGTTTTTGTTGGCAATTCCATATTCTCCAAACTGTTTCTAAATGTGAGAACCTGTTATTGGCTATCATTTATTATTTAAGTTGTTATTTAATATTTTATATGGCTGTTGGTTTTCCTTAAAATAAATAAATAAATAAATAAATATATGATTTGGTCATTAAGGATGCTCGTCGTGCTTGCAACGAATCTCCAAACTGTGGTCCCATGTCGATGACTTAGCTTTCTAGGACTTCATGTTATAGCTCGCTCCCGGCGTTGTAATAATTCGTCTTTTGGAGAATCTACATGTTGGAAACTTGAAATTTCTGTATTTCGCGCATGGACAACTGTATGTCCCGTGTTCGCCAAGCCATCCGTCAGAAAGTCATCATTTTTGTTAATTTACGCTCCGGAATCAAAACTAAAAACACAGTTTACCATAATATTTTGTGTTGAATGTGAACTGCATTTATATTTTATCATGTAAATTAAACATATTGAATTTATTTTAATTACCGACTTTCATTAAATTACTAAACGAAACTAAAACCGTACATTAATCGGCCATAATATATTTTAATGAATTGGATTTGGAAGGTTGATTAAAATTAATAAACGCGTATGAAGAGTTACAATCAAATCAATTTTAGGTGGTACGAAGATCACCGGGTCATTTAGTACTTAACCCGTTGAGTATGAGTCAACCAAATCTGGTCGCGAAACAATTATCCGTTGAGTACGAGTCGACCAAATCTGGTCGCGCGTTTTTTTCACTTCTTTGACGTTCTCATATTTATTCATAATTATCTAATTGTTTTACAAAATGATATTTCAATATTCTATATTCGAAATTTCAATGCAATCATTGTGCAGTTGTTCTTTTTATGATTGGTGTAGTAGTTTCGTAGTTATAGTACTTTAAGTCGATGTCGCCGAAAATCCTGCAAAAGAGACAGATGCATCCATGACAATACCCATTTACTCCAAGGGTTAATAAAAACAAGTAATCCTGGATTTTACTACATTGTACCACGTGTAAATTATTAATAGCAACACATGGTACATTTTAATCATCTGTGAGTGATATATTAAAATATTATTATTCGTGACTTCGTCCTATAGACACGGCCCGGTGGCATAGTAGTTAGGTTCCCTGATCTTACATAGTATGGTTACGAGTTCGACTCCATGTAACGCGTATCTTGTTATTGCTTTAGATTAAGTTTAGATCGACTGGTAATGGAATTGTAATAGAAATCCGTTAATTCCGATCGGAAAATGGTGACCCATCCGTGAATAGAACCCGGACCTCACAATGTAAGATCAGGCGACCTAAGCTTTATGCCACCGGTCTATACAAGGCAAGTGCCTCTATATAATTTGAAACACAAATGTTAATAACCACATGTTCCATTTTGCATTGCATATATCCTTTACCAGTTTCTTAAAATGTTTGGTTGGTATGAAATATTACTTGCCTCTAAATCTATAAAACTGCTGAGGACTTGCTACTTTTTACGTTTGAATATGGTCTGGGAGTTTGATTCATTTTAAACCCGTGAAAACAGAACTTCGCAGCTTTGGAGGTTTTTAGGGCAGATTGTACTAGAATTAGCGCCACTGTCAGAGTTGAAGGGAAAGAATCCAAGGAAATTGACATTAACAGAGGAGTGCGGCAGGGCTGCATTTTGTCGCTGACTCTTTTTAACATCTTCTCTGGAGCGATCATGGCGGAAGCTCTGGAGGGCTTGAACTGTGGTGTTAAAATAAATGGCCGCCTCATCAACAACTTGAGGTATGCTGATGACACTGTTTTGATAGCATCTACGGAAGCCGAGCTACAGGAAATTGTTGACCGAGTAAATGTTGACTGAGTGTAGTGTCAAAGCTGGTCTCAGGATGAATGTCAGCAAGACTAAGTCTATGGTCATTTCTAATAATCCCAATATCCAACCTAGCATATTTGTGGCGGGCCAAAAACTACAACATATTGATAAATATGTAGGAGCCTGTCGCTCCACATACCCACAACAAAAAAGTAATTTCACAGAATAGAAACCGCAGACTCGCTCAAACCTACACGAGCTAGCTGCAGTTAATTTCCAACTAAATTCGGCAATTATTGCATAGCCAAGCGACAAATGTCAACCCCACTCGTAGCTATTACATCATCACTCACTGTATAAAACGTGGTACATTTCAATCGATCGATATCATTCCCTTGGTGGACAAGTATCGAGCTACACCTCTGCATCATTCCCTTGGTGGACGAGTACACGGTTACAAATCATTCCTTGGCGGACAAGTACACGACTGCAGTTATCGCGCTACACTTCATTATCAAGCAGTACCTGCATTATCCGCGACACCAATCGTCAAGCCTCGCTCCTCGACCACACACATCCGACACACTACTACGGCTTCACCTCGCGCCCACACTACGACACAACAGCGAAATAACAACAAGGCGTTAAGAACTGGCGACTTCAACCTTTAACCTTCTGATTAAATACTTCTACTTCGACATCTACGACTTTCATTCACGGAGAAAACTTCATGGTGAGATGCACCCTTCGCTCACAAACAATTGGAGTCTAGTGAAGGGTGGCCACTCACACATTGGTGACCAGACGTGATAAATACCTTGGCACCTGGCTTACACAAAACTGGGACAGTGAAGTGGAGATCAAGACTCGCATCTAAATTGCACGCAGCGCCTTTGGAAATATGAAAAAGGTCCTTTGCAATCGAAGCCTGAAAATCCCACTTCAAATATATTGTCTCCTCCAGTGCTACATCTGGCCTATACTTCTATACGGATGTGAGGCCTGGACTATTAAGGAACATCTCAGGAAACGTATGCTTCTTCTTTTCGAAATGTGGGCATACAGGAGCATGATGTCGATATCTTGGACTCAGAAAGTCACCAATGAGGAAGTTCTACGGCGTGTTAGCCGAACCCGCAAGCTATGGCAGACCATTAAACAGCGCAAAGCTGCGAACTGGGTCACGTGCATAGGCACGACAGATACGAACTACTGCAACTCATTATGATGGAAAAAGTTGCATTTGGATTTCTAATTTCTACGCCTGGAGACGGGTTGTCGAAATGAATATCCTTATTTACTTATATTTAGGTAGCATCTTAGATACTTAAACCTTTTCCTGATTAATATGTGATTTCATGGTTATTGAAAATCGACCAATAGTGTTTATTATATATTGTCTAGTACATATTATCAATCTATTGTATATGTATACAAAGAAAAAGTACATAGCTCATTAAAATTTGCTGATTTGAATTTTGAAATAAATCTCATTTATATTTGTATACATTCTTGTCCAATTGGCGGATCATCCACTCTTGGAGGTTCCAATATTGTATCACCTTGGCAAAGTATACATACGTACAAAATATGAACCTATACAATTCAAGTTGTGAACACTAGATGTAACAAGGTTGTTATTCAGAATGAATTATTATTATAATAGATATTACTTGTACTATTATTGAGAATTTCAATATTAACATTACATATAATTTCGGTAGGTGCTTTATAGATACGTATACACTTTTGGAAGAATTGTAATTGAATTGCAAAGTCAAAGCTTGTCAAAGATGCAAAAACTTGAGAACCGTTGGCAAGCAACCGAGCCAGCGGTTGAGAACCTGACAGACAAAAGCAACGCGCAATCTTCCGTGAATGTTTTACATACAAAGAAAAGGAAAAAAAAGAGGGCGGTATATAATCACACGCGAGTCATGTTTTAAAGGAGACGCTACTTTGTGCGGAGGCCAGGTGGCGGTCTTTTTATAAATAGGAAAAAAGTGTAAAATTCTTAACGAGTACAATACATCCAGATAGTGAAAGTTACAGAAGTAATATTATGATTAAATATTAAAAAGCATTTTTTGAAGGAAAAAAAGTGATGATAAATTCAATTACTGTATTAAATATACTTAAATCATTTAATCGATTTGTGTTTAAGGAAATGAATTTCAATAACTGGGTGAAATTTTAAATGCTTCATAAGATTCTAAAGTTTTTTGCAATTGATTGAAAAAATTCAAAGATCTCACTAAACTTGTTGTATAGCTCTGGAATCACCGAACTTAATTAATAATTATTAGTTAATATTCATAGAATATTAGGCAACAGAAATAGCTAAAATAATAACATAGTAATAACCATAAATATAACAAAAATATTTTTTCACTGAAGACTAATAGAACTGTTCAGTTCTTCAGCGAAAACATTTATCTTAATTAATGCATTGTATTATTTCAATAAGGATCCAGGAAGTATGTAACAATTGAAATATTGTCATTGTAGTTCATTATTTTGATGTTATTTGAATAATTAAAAAAAAAATTGCTTCAAATATTAAAAAAAAAGTTTATCCTTTGCGTGTTGATTTTATACTCTTCAGTGGCATACATAAAAAAATACAATGAATGACTTGAAATAATAATGAATACAATAAATTAAAAGAAATCTGACGAATCACAAAAAACACGTCAATTGTAACGTCACAAATCGAGACTCGGATTGCGAGTTGAATGTTAAAAAAACATAATTGCATGCAGATACGGTCTTTTAACCTGTTCTCTGCCGTATTCCCTATAGGGTAAGGTAAATTATTAATAACGCCGGGCGCCACGTACCCTTTGGAGAACGGCCGACCGGTCAGCCGTATTTGCGGGATTTAGATCCTAATACACGTTCTATGCGAGGTAACACCGACCTCTAATCCTTTTTATCAACCAATAAATAATATAAAGAGAGACGTAAGTAATCATATTTCAAAGTGTAAGTAGACCTACGCTTGTAAACAAGTTGGCAGCGCGTAAACAAGTGCCGTGTTGTTTGTGATATTGGATCGAAAATCGAAAAGGAAAGTATATTTTATCATTTGACTTAAGTTTATAAGGTTTATTATAATATTAACGTAAGAGTATCAGAAATATAGAAAAATATAGACATACATGTGATTTTACCGGTACTCAAAAGTCAAGTATTTATTTCGATGGACCGAACATGCATTTTTTTATTTAACTTACAGGAAAATTATTCGGCTTTACGTAAATGTAAATATAACATTTTTATTCAAAGATTCAGTTGCATAAAAAAAATGCATGTCCGACGCGCGACTGCAGTTCACTATTTAAGAGCGATTGGTATTGAATATACATATCATCTTGAAAATTTTCCTTCATCTTCACTATTCGATATCATCTTGAAAATTAATTTCATTAATACTATCGTCAATATTAAATACTGTGACGTTTGTTGAAGAATAATAGATGTGCTGCCATCTATTGTCAGGTACGTATATTACTATGTTGCGAAAAGTTTCTAATTTTGAAATATTCTGCTTAGATGGTGGCATCAATTCATTTATAAAAATATACCGCATTTTGTTAACGCTCGATTTTACTACCCATCAATTTTATTAAATACTGGTCGGTACATCGGGTAAGAGAGTCACCGTATCGACATAAAATTTCGATAAATATATAAATACATTATGTAAGTTAAAAGACATGATACACATTTTTTATTATTTGTGTAAATTACAATGATTTGCTAAAATAATTTTACAATAATTATAAAATATCAATACTAAAATGAAAGGACAAAATATTACACATTTATACATTTACACTTACATCGTGTCCAATTAACGGTTAAAAACCGCTCTTGGACGTGTCAAAATATGTACCTAAGGTAGATAAGATATGTATGTAAGTCTCATTACTACTCTAATCTTTACTTAACATGCATAGGTTGTCAAGAATTTAGCTATTAGATTTAAAAAAAAATGTATCTAAGAATCTATGGAACCTACTAAAAGTTATTCATCGTAGAGTTTGTTTGTTTGTTTCTACTATTTATTGTGACATTTCACAATATGCGGGTTTATTGCCATATGACAATCTCTTACAACCAACCCTACTATGAAGTGTTTCTATGCATGTGCGCTTGTAATATGTGTGTAAGTGTGTGTTTGTTATTGCATTCGATCGACAGAATTTAAAATCAGAAGTCTTATTACAAAACAAGATAAAGGCTTATTAATTAAAATAGTCAATAATTCGAA
Organism: Micropterix aruncella; assembly: GCA_944548615.1. Taxonomy (NCBI): domain Eukaryota; kingdom Metazoa; phylum Arthropoda; class Insecta; order Lepidoptera; family Micropterigidae; genus Micropterix; species Micropterix aruncella. The sequence continues at coordinate 768,758 of OX155959.1, forward strand.
TGGGTACCTACTAAAAGCCATTCATCACCTTTACTAAAATAGTCACTAAAGAGTTAAAGAATCAAAACAGGAGCCCAACAATTGAAATAGCCAATAATTAGAATCGATACGTACTAAAAGTTATTCATAGTAACATTCAAAGTATCAAACTAAAGCTAAATCATACAATTTAAAACTAAGAGTACAAATATGATTATCATTTAAATTGGTACAATATTTGCAAAGTCGTGGCCCCTAAATTCGGTTAGATCATAGAAAGAGACGTAATAATATTAAGACAACATATATCCGAAATGTAATAATATAAACATACAAGAAATATAAGGCTTAGTTATATTTATTTATTTATTTATTCATTTTATTTTTCGGAAAACTTACAGCGATTTATGCGTCTACGCTCTAAAAATGCAAAATGTCTGCCTAATTCGTTGACAAAATACATATTACTTTGTTTTTCGCTGAAATATGTGAAGTTTTCCGCGTATTTATAAATTAATGTGGTTATTTTTTTCGAGAAATCATCAAAAATTTTATTGGTTTTTATGAGTTAATATCTAAATATTTTTGTATGTAAATAAGCAAAACGCAATATTACCTTTGATAGAGAATCTAATAAAGATCACGATAGCGTTTACAATTTCTAAATAGGGTAGCGTATTTTTCCGTAAGACAAGTACAAGTTAAAAATGCCGAGTTTTTTTCACTTTTTCGATTTTCTCATATTTATTCATAATTATATAATTGTTTTACAAAATGAGATTTTAATATTCTATATACTAAATTTCAATGCGATCAATGCACGTTTATTCATTTTATGATTGCCATAGTACTTCCATAGTTATACTACTTTTTGTCGAGCGCGGCGATATTGCAAGAAATTCTAATAAATTGCCGCGGTCTGCCATGAAAGTATGCCGCTACTCGAGGGGTTAATGCTAACACATATTATACGAATCTAAGGAATAATATTAAAAGTTTTTACAACTAAACTAAATCTTTTGTTACAGCGTAAGGAGCTATGAAAAAAATGCAGTTTTAAGTAAGGGGAAAGGGACAGGGATTACGATATAATAATTAAGTATAAGTATATACATGATACAGCCTTTATGTGTTTTTGAAAATATAATATTCCTGATTATGACAACGGAATTATTACATACAATGGAAAAGGTTGTTAACCGCGCGCAAGGAGCGACGTACGTATACGTAATAATATATGCGACTACACAGGACGTAGTCTGACTTGAAGAGATGAGGGGGACGCGCCGCCCGTCGTATCACTTGGTCCATACAATAAGGCTTTTGAATGGAGCCCATTAGCTTTAGGCCATTTTCCGCACACCTCGGAGCTGGCGTAAAAAAACGCACTCTCGACGCGGCGGGCGGGGCGGGGCCACGTCTCGGAATTCCGAATGACAACACACTGTGAGACCAAATAGGCTATGGCGCAGGGGCTCCCAAAGTGTGTGTCGCGGCACCCCGGAGTGCCGCGAAGAGGAGTGCCTCCAAACTGCTCAGGTCGTCAGAATATTTGTTGACGCGTCTAGTGGTCGCTGGTGGTCGCTGTATAGTTGTGAATCGGATGAGAAAGCTGTACCTACGGGATTCAAAGACGTTTCGTCCGGTGCATAGCCCGACGCGAACATCTCGCACTTGACTCTTACCGTGATAGGCTATAGCATTTTAATATGCTGTCGCTTGAGGATCGGCGAACTGCTGCGGATATGACTGCGCTACATGACATCGTCAATGGGACGCTGGATAGCCCATACATAGTTTCGAGCATCGCTCTGAAGGTGCCGCAACGTAAAATCCGATCTATACAGTTATTCGAGCCCCGAGACGACATTCTAACTACACGCGCAATTCAATGCTTAACCAATTGCCACGTACGTATAATGATAAATTCACAGGGCTTGACATTTACAGCAGAAACAAAATTAGCTTCAAATCGGCAGTACGAACCGCCCCTGAAGCTGCAGCGACAACTGCCAGTAATTATTGATTGGTAATATATATGTATAAATATAATATAACTTATATATGTATTCCCATTTACTTATTTTGAATTTATGTTGTATAAGTATGATTTATATGTTTGCGGTTAACTCTACAACTTTCGCGGTCATTTGATTAATAACTATTTACGGATGTATTGTATTTTTTGTTTCATAATTTAGTTTGTAAAATATTTTTCAAATAATTTCGAACGGCGTAAGTTATAATCGGCATAAGAACATGTTTTTTTTAAGAATTATGTATCTAATTATGAGTTCATGCTGTTACTTACCTAAATAAATAAAATAAAAATAAAATAAATAAAATACACATTTTTCCTGAATACGGATCAATTTTAGATGGAAAAAAACTGATAATGCAAGTACTAATGATAGAGGATCGGCAAAAGGTCTGCGAGGTAACAAGCGGAAATGCTCCAAATACGAAGACAGCTACTTGGGTTTCGACTTCAATTCATTAAAGGTCAACGATGAAGAAGAGTATTGTTTGCTGATGATACTTCTTTGACGTTTAAAATTAGTCGACAATTGTACAATTATGACGAAGTTAACAATACACTCTCAAAAGTTGTCCATTGGTTTAATGTAAATAATCTACTATTAAATGAAAAAAAAACCAAAGTGATTATATTTTCTACACCTAATGTTAAGCAGGTACAAACCAATGTAGAAATAAGTTTAGCTCTGCAGCATACGCAGTTAAAACAATAAGGCGGCTGACTGATGTAGATACAGCAAGAATAGTATACTTTAGTTACTTTCATAGCATTATGTCCTATGGGATTCTTCTCTGGGGAAGCTGTGCGGACATCAATAACATCTTTATACTACAGAAACGTGCTGTAAGAGCTATATATAAACTTGGTCCGAGTTTCACTTAGAGAAAAATTCAAAGAGATAACTATTTTTACTGTTGCATCACAATATATATACGAAAATCTGTTGTATGTCCACAAGAATATTGACAAGTTAAAAAAAAAAGCGACACTCATAATGTTAATACTAGACATAAGCATAACCTTGTTGTACGTGCTACTCGTCTCCACAAAATAAGCAATTCTTTTTGGGACAATGTATACGCTTCTATAACAAACTTCCTCATACTATTAGAGAACTGTCTGTAAATAAGTTTAAAGCTACCATCAAAGCAAAATTGTATAAAAAAGCATACTATACAATACCTGATTATGTAAATGACAAAACGGTTTGGGAGTGAGGCTTGGACGCATCATAAGAACATAAATTAAAAATAATATTTAATTGTGTCTATATGAATAAAAAACATTTTGATTTTGATTTTGATTGCGGCTGGGGGTGTCAACACAACGGGCGTAAACGTCTCGCCCTAACTAGAGATGTTAACCTCAATGGGCGAAACCGTAATCTCAGAAAGCTTTAACCAGATTAGATCGTTCTATCTCCCGTGAGATGAGCGTATAAGACTTAGGAAGAAAACTGTCTAGTTACGCCACTCGCCTGTAAGAAGCTAACGCTTGCGAGATAACTAGGTTAATCACCCAGCGGGCTGACACTCGCGCCCTTACTATCAGGTTCGAGGTTGCTTGCGCGGTTCTCTCCCTTACGTGGAGGTTATACGGTATCTACCGAATCTATCGCAGACCACGGCATCCTTTGCCCCGGCTGTTCACCCGGTATCGAGTAGCCGATTGGTCGTTTCAAGAGCAGTTGCAGTAAGGTTAATAACTACTCCCGCTCTTTAGGAAACAATACTGTTCCTAGACTACCCAGCCATCAGTTGGAATGCACAATCGATTGGCCGACGCCGCCCGATGCGCAAACCGCCAGGAGCGCCTGAAGGTTGAGACCTAAGGGAAACTGGCTCGTAGCCGGAGTCCAACCCGGGCTCGCACTTTCGCGTGCAGGCTGCCGGGTGGATGTTGACCCGTGAGTTTGCCTGACCCTTATACAACATGGGTCTTAGTGGCCGAACTGCAACAGGACCCATTCACCCTAGGGAGTTTTAACGAAATTCCCTATTAAGTGAACGTAAACACAGCGGACAAAGACAGTCCACTGTCTAACGCCAGCGACAAACCCGTGAGAGTCCAACGCCTTAAAGCGAGGCACTGGGAATTAAATCAGCGTGCCGACGTCATGCCCTCACTACCAGATTTGGACGGATTTCTCCGTCCTCCAGTCTGGCCATAGAATCGAAGTCGCTTGCGCGGCCTCTACCTGATGTTAGCGGTAATTCGCAGTTCCAATTTATTGTGGACCGAGGCACCGTTTGCCCGTAAAGCTCATGCGGGATCGTGTGTTCAACGGATTGCTTCTTAGGTAGCTGCTATCAGGTCAACAACCACCCCTGCAGCAGAAAACGTACGTTTCCAGACCCCCCCCCCCAAATTATTCGCCGGAATGCACAGTCGATTGGCCAATGCCGCACGATGCGAAAACCGCCCAGCAACGCCCGAGGTCTTCCCACAGAGGATCAGATCTACCTGTCTACAACATAGCCGAGACAGGGTTTACAGAGGCTACCAAATAGGCATTGAACCGTGAGATGAGCCGACCCAAAATGACGAACAGGTCATAATATGGATAAACATATATTTTTTTCGTAACATTACAATATATCCCTTTAGCTAGTAATTTAATAAGGTCACGTTTTCACTTCACAGAAGCATCTACTGTGAAGTTGAAACGTGATATGTGAGTGATAACGGTCGTTATGATGAAGCCTGACACTGGAAACTATTCAGTGCATTTTTGTTACCGGAGTCAACTTTTAATATGATACCGATTCAGTTAAAGTGATTAAAGGGGTTGTTTTTGTGGGCGAGTTTGGAGGCTAAAGACCAGATAGTGATTTTATCGTATCTAATTGTTTTATTTTTGTGAACTTTGGGAAATTAAAAATGCGAATTTATTTACGGGATTGAAAATGATTTAGTGCGCTAATTCAGTGAACAGCGCAGGGCCACCCGACACTTACAAAATATAAATGCTGGGTGGTAAAATAATAACAAATCTTTCGTGGGGGAGAGGACCGCGCAAGCGACCTCGAACTCGTAACCAATCGAGAGACTGGAGTAATCTGGTCACAATTGGAAGTAAGGGTGCCTCTTACGGGCTCGTGGCGTAGCTAGACGGTGGATTGTTTTGTCCCCAAGTCTTCTGCGCTCACTTCCAGGGAGATAGAACGACTAATCGTTAAAAGTTCTTGAGGTGACGGGCTCGCCCGCTGTAGTCGACAACTCTAGTTGTGCCTTCCCTATTGATAGTAGCTATAAGGACGCCAGAGTCCGCAGGACATCAAACGATTTGAAAACAGATATGATATAATATTATTATGTATTATTTATCTCCCCATGGAGCATGGAATAATAAACAATGGAGGAACGGAAAGACTCGGCAAGTACAATATAAAAAGTATTCAGGGAGACGGAGAAGCTGCGCGAAAGAGCAATTTGTAAAAGAGAAAAGAAAAGCATTACTCTGCTCTCCCTCGCCCTATTTACCGGCTCCCTCGTTCACTTCCTCTTAAGCCCTAGCCCACTTTCAGAATTGGCCTTTGGTAGTTTAAAACCGGTCGATTATTCTCATAATCCCACTCATAATCGAGCAGGCCTTCTTATCCCCCCGGTAGACCAGGTCAGAGTAACTCTTGGCTGGGGTGATACAACTAAAGTTGTCAACTTCAACGGGCGAACCCGTCACCTCAGGAAGTTTTATCATGCCCTAAAGTGTTTAAATCTAATTTATAAATAATATAAAGACTACAAAGGATTCAGAACAGCTGTAGAACTCGTCCAACCTTTTGAAAGCATGTGTGGATGCCAATTTTATTTTTCTTTGGATAGTATTTGAGTGGTTTCAACTAAACGGTAGCAGCATAATTTCCCCCTCGAGTAGCGGCATAATTTCATGGCTCATTTGGAAGACTTCGAACTTTTTGAGGTCCGATTGTAGTAACGTCCACGTTTCCGATCCATAAAGAAGAATGGGACGAACCAACGTTCGGTATAGTGGTACTTTGGTTTTGATGGTAATATTCGTTCGCTTCCATATGCACCACTTGAGCGAGGCGAATGTTGCTGTTGCCTGACCGATCCGGCTATGGACATCGGCCGTCGATGCCACTTTCTTTTCCGTAACCAACGATCCTAAATACTTGAATTGTGGGACCTGTTCGATTTGGGTTCAATCGAGGTAAACGCTGGCTTTGGAACCGTCCGTAGTGAGCACTTTGGTATTATCCGCATTGATTTTCAATCCATATGATTGAGCAATTCCGGATAGGTCATATAAAATGTCCGTTGCTTCGGCATCAGTGTCGGCGAAAACGGCGCTATCATCGGCGAACATCAAATCGGTTATAAAGTTTGATTCGTCGTATCTAACTACGCGTCGACCGTCGAATGCTCTCCGCATAATCGCGTCGATCACCACGTTAAAAAGTAGCGGCGATGCGACGTCTCCTTGTCGAACACCAGTTTAATAATAATAATTCTCCATAATACAACTAGTTTTATTTTTTGAAGCTCATCTGTTTGCTAATTCTTTCACGAAAAATTAGCTGTGACTTTTACGAATCGAAATATATTATAATAATTTAAAATTCATCACAAAGTTTCCCGTTGTTGAGCCGACCCAAATTTTAAAGTTTAATTTAAGAGCGGTGTTGGAAAATCGGACAATTCATAAAAGTCAAAGATCAACTATTCTTGGGTGTGCTTTCTTGACTGTATAATTAATTAAGTAGGGTATTCGATTTCTCAATTCCATAGCACGTTTTGGCTACCCTTCTGCGACGACGACATTCAGTTGGCGTTGATAGCATTGTCCGGCGAAACTAATAGCAATTTATTTGATTATCTACAATAACATTGATAATGAATGGTTTTTTATAAAGGATTGGCTCATTATTAAAACCCATTATTTAACCAGTCATAACAGTAATAGTATTCAATTATTCGTGCCTTCCATCGCATTTTTGTACAGGCTGATTACATAACAAATACGGAGAGATAGAATGCCATCTATTAGTCTATCTGAACTTTATAGTGCATAATTATTACGTATTTAAACCTGGATATCTAATTAAAAATTGACATCTTTATGTAAATAATATTAAAATAATTAGAGCAAGATTTAAAATTCGGTTGTTAGTATATAATTATTTTATTTTCTTTTATTTTCGCAATCTAAAGTGCGCCACTATACTGTTACACCACAAACGCCGCCATATGGCTAAATAAAAAAATAAAAAATGGCTTCTTGACGATATAGGTCGTTCAAGGACAGAGAATGATCTTCTGCAAATCATCTCTTAGAAATAATATACCTGCATAAATGTGATGTACGATAATAAACATAATATAACATATATGAGTATGTGTGTATGTATGTATGTATGTATATATATATATATGTATATGTATATGTATATGTGTGTATAAGTGTATGTGTCCTACGTCAGTTATGCTTCTCAACCCAAGTCTGAAAATAAATCGTATGCCCAGATACAGGCTATACTCAGCCTAGTTGAGCATGCAATGCGCATGGTCATGTGAATGTGGGTCGTCGTTTACTTCGCACCATTACTTGGTATGACCATTTTATGAATTTCGCATGTTATGTTTAAAATAAATAAATAAATATTGAACATAAGAGAAATTTATTATTATCATTGGATAATACCTATTATATTTGTATGCAATGTGAGAAATTGTCAATAGTACTTATATTTTAGGGAGAATAATTAAATATTATAACAAAAACAACCAAATTATAACAGCAATTATAGTAAAAACAATAGCTTGAGGCAGATTCTCGGTGTCTCACTCCGCGACCGAATTCGAAACGAGACCATTAGAGAAAGATGCGATCTAGTAACAACGATCGAAGAAGAAGTACAAAAACGTCGACTACGATGGTTCGGCCATGTTTGCCGAATGAACGACAATCGCTTGCCACTTAAACTTCTTTGGCGAGACCGTCCGACAGAATGGAGAATTCAACGATCGGCACCGAAGAAAACCTGGCTAAATAACATCAAAGACGACCTTAAAAATCAACGATTGTCGGCTAGGGATGCTCAAGACGTGGCAAAAAATCGTCAAGAATGGAAGCGAATCGTGAATGGAGTACGAGATCCAGCGGCACCGACAGCAGCGTATTGGCTGCGAGGGCGACCCCCTCCCCAATCGCCGGCTACGGAATAAATAATAATAATAATAAATTATGGAGAATAATATTCTTGTCGGTTGGGATAATGTTTTAACTTGTACGTTCCTCGTATCAAGGATTAATTGCGTCTTTCATTTGGTAATGACTTTTCCATGCATGCTCGTTAGCTTGGTAAATGATGGCACGATATATATTCCCCGGCTTTTTCCATCTTAACTACTCCTTGAATATGGCTGATACCGTAAACATTATGTTGATCATTTATATTTTGTGAGAGTCACTATCTGATAGGACGTTCACTTTATGAAATAAACGAAACACAGGCAGAAAACTTTTCGTCGTCTTATGATATATTCACACAACACAATACCACTTTTGACGTGACAACGTCTTATAAATCGATGGAGCCTGCTGCACGCACGAAAAAACATGACTCATGCGGCGTTACCTCGCTCTGAGGCGTTCCATTTATTACATTTATTATTCAATATAAATGCTGCCATCTACCGGTTGCGACAAGAATTATTTACTAACCTCAGTCTAAAATAGTACGAATGAAAATCACTAGATTGATTTAAATTCTTGACATAATTTTATATGTAGGTATTCTTGATATACGAAATGTTATTACTGAACGGACAATTTTCTTGTGGGTACAACGAAGTGCAACGAAGTAAGCAACTTTTATTAAAAAAAAAAATGAAAAGCTATCATTACGATGCCCTATCTAGCGGTTGGTAAAATGTCGCTGATATTTTTTATTTACGACGTATTACCTACCGCTAGATGGCGCAGCGTGCTCAAACGCTTCTCAAACCGTTATTTAACAGTTTGAGATTTGAAACTTTCAAATTAAAAAAAACAATAAACTTTAAACAATAAACAAATATACAATTATACTGCTATACAATAATACATGTTGTAGTCAAATCGGTGAGTATAAAAGCATATATTTTTAGGTGTTTGTAATAAACAATATCAGAATCTTAAATGAAACTGCTTCAAATGCAACCATTCCATCAGTATTTTCTTATGGCGTCACGTTCAACTATCGTCAGTAAACCGACTTACAGACAACCGATATTTTTTTTCCTACTCCTTCTCCGTTTATGCAGCTCGACTGTGGCATCAGCTTCTTTCAACTATTAGAGGCGCTAGCTCGCTGTTCACATTTAAGAAATCATTGCAAAAGCACTTCCTTTCACAATAAACATGAACCATAAAATCTAACCTTTCCGTTATCTCCTCCCTCTCCTTACCTTATTTTGACAGTTTATTTATTCACTTATTTATTTATTTATTTACTTGTTAATATATCAAAATATGTATGTATATATGTAATATGTAGAACTAAAAATTGTATTTATTTATTTACTTTTTACTTTAGATACACACATAATGTATTATATGATATAATTTAAAATGTAATTTTAGGCAATAATGTTTTGCCTACTCTTCTTTTCACACCAGCATGTTGGTTGACTGGAAGATATTGTTTTGTAGCAATAAGTCCGCCATTGTACCTTATTTTTATTGTGCAATAAAGAGATTTTCATTCATTCATTCATTCATACATATTATTTATATTATATGATATACTTTTTCCAACGTTGCCGGCGATCTCTTTGCGTGGTTCTCTGCAAACGGACTACTTGTCAACATCTACAAGACGCATATTGAAGCAATTTCAACTCCGTCGCATCTTTAAATATTAATTTGTTGGTTATAATTATGGCACTAATTATGGCGATAATTATGGCACATTGGCTATAATTATGGCACATATTGATCAAGAAAGCTTCTGGCCTTTGTCGACTACCAGAAAGCATTCGATTCTGTCAAAATATGGGCAGTCCTTGCTGCAATGGACAAGGTGACAATCGACTTCCGATACTCGAATCTTATTCGCCACATATACGACAATTGCACGCTGCAAGTGAGACTTGAGGACGACATAGTGAGAGGAGAGATACGGATCGAGAGAGGAGTACGGCAGGGTGACACCATCTCCCCTAAGATTTTCACTCTGGCACTGGAGGACGACTTCTAGAGATTGCCTTGGGAAGGGAAGGGCATCAACGTGGATGGATCGTACCTGATCCACCTCAGGTTCGCCGATGACATAGTCCTGATCAGCAGTGATCCTGCACAACTCAAGACAATGCTCGAGGAACTCCACACAGTATCAGCGAGAGTGAATCTGAAGATGAACTTTCAGAAAACAGAGATCGTGAGCAGATAACAAAGACCCAGTCCAGATCACCGTCGAGAGCCAGACACTCGAATTCATCGACCACTAGATCTATGTTGGCCACAAACTCAAACTAGGCAAAGACAACCAACGTGCAGAAGTTGTCAGACGTATGTAAATGACTTGGGTGACCTTCGAAAACTTTGCCTATATCCTGAGAGACCCAGCGATGCCCATCAACCTAAAACGGAAAGTGTATGAGATTTGCGTGCTGCCAGTAGAAACGTACGGCCTAGATACAGTGCATCTAACGCAGAGCAGTGACATCCGCCTTAGAATATACCAAAGGGGCATGGAGAGAGCAATGCCGGACACCAGTCTCCGCGACAAAGTAAGCAATAAAGAAATACGAAGGCGCACGGGGGTGGCAGACTGTTTTAATAATTATAAAATGTAGCAACTAGATTTTATAATTTTGCCGCAAAAAAGGGTGAAAATTTTAATAAATTCTAGAATTGTTTGTCAGATAACTCTCGAGGTTACAAATTCTCCATTAGTAGTGTTTTTTTTTCAGAAAATCACTTTTCAAAATAGTTTTTCTACACTTTGACAAACTCTAAAGTAGCAACGATTCATTAATTTCATAATCAAACTCTAACTCTAAAGTTATTTTTCTCGCCAAGCTCGTAAACTGTATATTCTTTGTACTAGCTAGGACGCGAACGAATGTATCCGTGTCGCTTAGCTGCGTCGCAGTATACGCTCGCGGCCTATGTCTGCCCTATTTTTTTTTTATTTGTTGTGTGGGGCTTTTCTAAGGTCTTTATGAGCCTTGTAACACTGCGACCATTGCTGATCTATTGTGTTCGCCACCTACTATAGTTCTGCGTTAATCCTCGTGTCATTTAAGAACCGCAACAGGCTTTTGGCGCCAGATTGTTTTACCTCCTCAGGTTGGAGGTAATGACCACCCAAGTGGGTGTATCTTTTACGCATCAGCGGGCCACACTCGCACATGAGGTGCAGGGGAGTTTCCTCTGCCCCTTGGCAGAACCTGCACATTTTTGTGTCTCGGAGCTTGAGATTGAACATGTTTTTGTTCAGGCCACAATGCCCCGTATGCGTAGATTGTTCCTATTTAGCGATAAGGCCTCACGGGCCGTCTTAGGGTCGTAGGCCTTAATTAGCGCTTTGGATTGATTCAACCCTGGCGTGTTGTTCCAGTGGTTGACGGATTGTTCTAAACATATTTGTATGAGTACTTTTCGGCACAAACTTTTCGGCACGCCACACCAAGGTTCAGGGCTGTATAACGTTCCCTTTGCTCCCGTCTTAGCAAGTTCGTCGGCTTTTTCATTTCCCTCGATTCCTGCATGGCCGAGAACCCATATTAGGATTACCCTGTTCTTTTCGCCCAGGGAATTCAATAGTGATCCGCAGTTTTGCACTAGCTTTGAATTAATAGTATTCGAGGCTAGTGCCACTTGCTATCCGAGTGGATATAGATACGTATGTCTGCCTCAACTGGCCTGCCTTGCAAAATCTGTACTATGTTGCGCTGCGTCACCTGCGTCTCAGTACGCTTAGCCTTATTCGTGACTATCACTCGCACGCGTCTACGCCCGCACATTGACGTCACAGGCAAATAACATCCTGCGCGAGAAACACACATGACGATGTATTATTATTATTTTTATTTATTTAACCATCTTTAAAATACAACTTTAGAATAAAAAGTAACCAAACCCTAGGCTAACCCGCTGTGCATTATGATACGATTACTTTTAGTGCAACCTGTGTGGCCATGTTGACCATATTATTATAGTATAGTCTGTGGCCATATTGATGATGATGATGATGATGATCATCATAATTCATAAGTAGGCTCAATCATTACTTTATTATTTTTTTTTATTTTATTCAGGAAACAGACAGTACAAAAAACATATTTACTTAATCAAAATATAACAAACATAAACCATTTATATGTTTCCACCGATTAAACGGTCATATAGTGCGTTATTCTACAAGAAAAGTTTAAAATATACAAGCATTTTTTAAAGTGAAAAGTGAAATTATTAGGGTTTTTTAAATAAACAGAAAATATTCTGAAAATTAATTGCTAAGTTACTAAACATTTCAAAGTATTAAAAGAGTATATATAAAGTAAATACAGCAGAAAAAAACAGTAAATTGATTCATAAACATGTATATAAATATGGTAATAAATTAATTTATTATTAAATAGATAGTAGAATGTCCGCGAGTATCAATTATATAATTCCGTCAGTCAGGACAACATTTGCCCAGAGACATATATTCTACATAGCCCCAAAATTATATAATTCCCTTAGTGAAGACATGAAAAATTATCCTAACATAAAAATATTTAAAGCAAACCTTAATAGATGGCTACTTAACAAGGGATATGTAAAATCTGATCAACTTCTTTGCAACGCACGACAATTTATTTAGTATCACTTATCTATTTTTCTTAATTAAATTTTATTAAATTACAACTATAAATGTATATATTTATTACATAGCTATATTTTTTATAAAATTGGTATATTTATGTGTATATACAGGTGGTGGGTCCAAATACTTTATTTAAAAAAAACACTTCATTTCTTAAAATTGCATAAAAATATGCACATCTAGAGACGGGCCAAATTATCGCCTAGTTAGATGTGCTATTGGCAGTAAAGGTCATGTAAGATGTGTTAAACCTCCCTATATTAATTATTAAATAATTTATATAATTATTATAAGATTACATGACCTATGAATGAACTGTATACCTAATCCTATGTACCTAAATAAATAAATAAATAAATAAATATTCATAATTAGATTTTTAAATGTATCTGGGGTTGTGGCAAATATATCAACATCCATAAACACCGAGTTGTAATGATGACAAGCTCTATAAAGAAAAGCATTTTGTGCATAGTTACAATTGACAATTGGCAGTTCAAAGGAACGCTGAAAGCGAGCTGGACGAGGGGGCACGAAAATATCACTCATGCATTAGTCTCGTAGATACTAGCGATTCAAATCTGACAGTATTTTGCCATACAAGAAAGTTCACCGGTCAGCACTGTAACCAGTGAATATACGTTTCCACGTTGGCTGTGGCAAGTGGTTGGCTGTGAATGCGTATTATAGACTGTAGAAATTTTGTAGGTCAGAAAAATGTAATCTTCCCTGCCCGCAAAATATTACAGCGTTTTTAATCTTTTTTTGCTCGAAATATTTAATTCTGTTTGCAAGTTCGTCCGTTTTTCCGACACCCACAAACGACTCCATTATCTCACACACCAAGCAAACTTCCGCTTGCGCGGACTCGTTAAAACAATAAAGTTCTCCAGAACGAGTGGGCCGGCTGATTTTGACAGCATTTCTGATCGTAAAATTTGGACTGAAAATTTTTCTGAAGTTCCGGGAAGTGATAAAATTTTTCGCCGCCGATATTAAATTTGGTTATCGCGGTGGCTAGGAAAATTGATCCAATATATCATTTATATGACAGCGGAAACCTATCTATTTGCATCTGGATTATCAGTATCTATCTATCCAGTCAGAGACTAGATTAATGTCATCGGAATGGCGAGCAGTGTGTAAACTACTCGGTCCAGAGTCATCGATTTGATCTGCCCGTGTGCAAGGTTTAGCCTGACCTTTATTTACTGGTGCAATAATGTTTCGTACAGACTGACGAAAGGTAACATGAAATAAAAGAATTTGCCGTCCACATTAGTGCATCATGCAATGTAGCACACTTTGTAACAAATTATCAAAGTGTGGACGCCTTGCGCGCGCAAACTGTGCATTTCATGCGCACGCTTCGAGCATTTCAAGTCGCGCGCGGAGCGATCCGTGATTTGTCGGTTTTTCGAACGAACACAAAGGGGCGCGCAGTGTGCTCAGAGCGCCAGCGTGGATGGGTTGTGTTGAGACGCGCGCGAACGCGAACTGAGCCAGGTATGGATACAGCTACGGACGAATCGTGAAGTGAAGAAAAAGCCATACAATTAATCGAGGCGTAGATAACACGAGAAATTTTATGGAATCCACAAAATTGGTCGTCACACTCCATTCTCTTCGCGTGTTCTCAGCAGACTGACGCTACGTTCGCGCGCACGCCGGAAACAGATGCGAGTAGGACTTGTTCGGTTCGTGCGCGCGCTGCGTCCACACTGATGAAACGCTCCTTTCATGTTACATTGCATGTTACCTTTCGTCAGTCTGTACGCAGCATAATATAAATTTGTCACGAAAACGTATCAACATCCAGAAGCTATATGACTCATGAAGACTTTGTTCTGCCTTAAATCCAGAATGTTAGTTCTTAGTTCATAGTCTTTATTAATGTTATCTATACTAATATTATAAAGAGGTAAAGTTTGTGACGTTGTAGGAAGTAATCTCTGGATCTACTTAACAGACCCGTGCCCACTTCGTTGGGCGGTAAAACTTTTTACCTGTGATGAAATTATGAGTGTGGTTCGGTTAGTATTGAGTGCTATGATTTATTTCCTGACTGCCAAAAGAAGGGTTATATTTTACTGCATATGTATGTATGTATGTATTTGCATGCCAATTTGACTATAATACCGTTATTTGTGAGTGTCTTCTTGTGAGTGTCTTATTTGTGAGCGTATTATCTCTTTAACTATTTATGGAGTAAAAGGGAAATTATATGCAGTAAAAGGGAAAAGTCTTTTGTTTTAAACACTTGAGACGATAAATTGACATATTTTGATAAGAAGTCATAATTGTTCATAATATGACCAATAAACATGACCTAACGATTTAAATTATTTTTTAAATATAAAATACTACTTTTTGTGACTTAAATATAAAAGTTAGACAAATGCTGTCGCTGACTTTTTTGTAGGCATTATTAAGCTCTACAACTTTTCTCAAGAACTTAATCATATATCTCTCATCGTTAAGGCAGCGTTAGTTAGAAACGTTTTCGTTCGACCGCTTATTCTCTGACTTACTTTGCAAATCCGACTACCACGAAAAGGTCTTTTCATTTTTCGGATTAATATATAGCCTATGACACTCACAAATAACGTGGCTTTCTATTGGTAAAAGATTTTTTAAATCGGTTCAATAGATCCAGAGATTACTTCCTACAACGTCACAAACTTTACATCTTTATAATATTAGTATAGATGAGAAAATACGTAAAATCATACCCGGCGTCATATGATCGGCGATCAAATTGAAAAACATTATCCAACACATTTACCTGCGAAAAAAGAAACAAATATTTAAATAACTATCATATTCATAAAAAATTACGAATAGTCCAAAAATGTGAAAAAATAGGCGCTGCCGTTCAGTCTATTCCGCACGTTGTGCAGTAGTCCTAAACGCTCCTTCGACGGCAGCTACGCCGACATCACCTTGCCACCAACCTCGGATATATGTAGCTGGATGAAGTTAATTGATATAAAACTTTAAAATGTACATATACCTCAGGTTTGCATTATCTTAAGTATCTACAGTTTTATCCATTTTGATAATTTCCTTATTAGCTGATCGACACTTTCTATATTGTTTTGTTTTTTTTGCACCACTTCGACATTTTACAATTATTATTACGCAACATTTTATTATCACAAAAAAGTAAAAACATAAATAAATTATAAACAAAACAATTATTTATAAGTTTTTAATCAGTACGAACAATAAAAAAAAATTTATTGAAAAAAAAAAACACATTTAAAAAAAAAATGATTTTTTGAAATTTTGAAAAAAAAAATATGTTTTGAAAAATAGTACGTATAAAATGAGTACAGCGTGAGTTCTTAGTTACCGGCATCCTTGAAGGTAGGTGAATCAGTACGAGCAAGTAAGCTACTTTAAATGTAATTAAAAACATGTTTTATATAATATATTTTTTATAAATAGGATAGAAAACGAATTTATAGCGTGAAATTTGTAGCACCCGACGTTTCGGTGACGTTGCAGCCGCCGTTGTCAAGGGTAGACTGAAGAGATGTCAATCCGTTGTTTTGCGGGTAGGCCGCATACCGCTGCCGCCACTGCGTAGGTTATACCGGTGGTGGGGGGCCGGGCTCGGAGCACGCGAATTTTTAAAATCCGTCTTGCACACAAAACTCACTGTATCCTGTCTTACGTCTTTGCGTTCGGCGTTCGGCGGCGGGAACATTTTAAGAAGAGGGTTCCACGTAGAAGAGAGTTTGTAACCGTCGTCTCTATTGAAATTCTGATTTTAAAAATTCGCGCGCTCCGAGCCCGGCCCCCCACCACCGTTATAAACTACGCAGTGGCGGCAGCGGTATGCGGCCTACCCGCAAAACAACGGATTGACAGCTCTTCAGTCTACCCTTGACAACGGCGGCTGCAACGTCACCGAAACGTCGGGTGCTACAAATTTCACGCGGTAAATTCGTTTTCTATCCTATTTATAATGTTTCATATAATATATTTTTTGTTTTTTTCCTAAATATTTTTATGAAAAGTTGCTTATTTACTCGTACTGATTCACCCACTTCAAGAATGTCACCAAAAAAAAATCAACCTGTATAAAAAGCTACTAAATCAATCTACTATATAAAGAGCATGCAGTTGCTAGATTCATTTTAATGCCTTTTTTCATGTATATTCTCGTGGCAATTTTATATCGGGAGATATAAAATTGAACCTCTACTACGAGCCCAAGTATAAATCAATTAATAGTTAAGGTGACTACCTCTCCCAAACAGTGAAAAACTGACATTTTGCGATCAAATTTACGTGACTCCCGAGAACATTTAAATAATAATAAAAATATGAGTCTTGTAGAAAAAATTTCAATATTTTATACTACGATGTCGAATTTTAATGTTTTGATTTTTTTCTTAATAAAAATAAATAAAATCTGAAGTCATCACTTTTTTGTAAATAGCATTTTTCTTGGAATCTATAAGGGTTAGCAACTTGAAACCATGTTGGTAATAAGAACGAAGTAAATGTTCAAAATGTAACATTGCTTTATTTTTAATTATTTTACTTTTTCCATTACAATCTTCCAAAAAACCAAAATAATATTTTTTTGTCAAGCGAAATTTCAGTAAAATGTCATCTTGCACAAGCAAAAATAGTCCTTCCGTGTATAGCGCCCCGCTCGACTTTCCCTTGTCAAGTCCAGTCCGTGCGTGGCAGCAAGCTGCGGCGGTACTGCTTTAGGCGCTACGTCGCTTATTTTTACTGTTTAACGCGATCTATTTCAAGATATTATTTTGCAAAAAGGTGCTAACTTGGAATCGATCACAAAACATGGGGAAGAAATATTCATTAGCATCCAATAATGCATTAAAAAAAATGTAATAGGGCTGACAGACTCAAAACGGTGAGTTTCAATGTAGCAAATTTTAATATTTTCGAGCGATCGACGCGTCGCATTCAGAGTCTGCATGATAATGGGGTGTTTACACGGTTCGTTTTTCGCCGTGCGGCTAATCGCTTCATAAATCGACTCACAAAGCCGCATCGCTACCCCATTTACACAGGTGACTGAAATCGCATGCGACTAGGTCATATCTTCGAAAATGTTGAGCAGAACAGATGTTTTACGTGCCGGTACCGAAATAATTAGTAAATTAAATACTCAAGATTTGCTCGAAGAACAAAGAAAGAAGAAGAAAAAGAAGAAGGAAAGAAGAAAACGTAAATTTTGGGTACGCGGGTGGATTTCTCGACGCAAGCTATTGGGTGCTTCGGATTCTTTATTGGTGGAATGGAGTTCAGAAGATCCTGATTATTTTATAAAACGATTAAGAATGACTACAGATCAGTTTGAGATTTTACTACACAAAGTTACTCCGCTTATCCAAAAATGTGATACTAATATGCGTAAGCCGCTTTCAACGAAAACTAAATTGGAAATAATCCTGGAAGTTCTTGGCTACCGGTGATAACTACTCAAGACTTGCAGAGACATTTAGATTTAAAGAATGCACCATTATTTTTAAAGGATGTATTGTATGCTATACCTATATAATGTTTTACAAGTGTATGTTACGGTAAGTGCAAGTCATAATTAATGGTAATGCTTTTATTATAAAGATCACAATAATCATTTTGCAAAGTACTTTCATACAAACATGATTTAACAGCTTGAGATAGAATATCGACGTTCACTTCGTATTGTTGTCCAGAATTTTCGTGTGTTGGTAGTAAACAGCCTTCAAAATAGTCTTCTTCATTATCGAGGTGGCGAGAAATTGAGGGTCCGGAATTCGATGCATCGCGTGTATATTTTAAGGTTGAACTCGTAGGTCTGGAAGTTGAAAGGTAGCGAGAGGTTGAGGGTTCGGGAGTCGAAGTATAGCGTGTATCTGAGAGTGAGCTCACAGGTCTAGGAGTTTGATGAGAATTAATGTGTTTGAGCCTTTCTTGTGACAAATAAGTATTAATAAAATTTTGACAAATAATAGCATTTGCTAATGGTAAACCACGTAATTGGTTTGCCACATGTTGGCCGAATGTATCAAATTTATCATGACGGATACTTTGAGCTAAAGATTCTAATCTCCCGACTCCTTCAAAATAGGCGGGTCTTTATTTTGGGCACGCTCCGTACGTTTCTTTGGAGACAAAAACTTTTATTTCTTTTCTGCAGGCTCAGTGTTAGATCCTTGTCCCAATTCATCAAAATATGATGACGCATCGCTGTTTGTGTTCACCGCTGAATCCTCGCTTTCTTTTCCCTATAACCAAAAAAAAAAAGTTTTATTTGTTTTAGGTGCCATCCACAAGAGATCAATGGATGAAAATACAGAAAGATTTTTTTGATCGCTGGCAATTTCCTTTTTGCTGTGGGGCTCTTGACGGAAAACACGTCTTAATTTAAAATCCACCACACGGAGCTTCCGACTATTATAATTACAAAGGCGGTTATAGTGTGGTGTTGTTAGCTATAGTGGATGCCCATTACCGTTTCATATTTATAGATGTCGGAACTAATGGACGCATGAATGACTCGCATATTTGGAAAAAAATCAACATTCTACAATGCTCTTCTAGCTAATAATTTGGAACTGCCGTTTTAAGTCATAAAGCCGTTTTCTTAATAAAGATATAGGTTTTATGAATACTTCGAACCGTGAAGCTATTATACCACAGGCATTCTCTACAATTCGGCGTGATTTTGATAGTCTGTAATTAAACGCTTTTTATTTGTGTACCAAACCTTCATGTCTTGAATAGGGTTTCATTATATTTGTTGCCAAAGGGAAAGCATCATCACCAACGAAAACGGCTTTATTAGGCAGTTCCAAATTATTGGCTAGAAGAGCATTGTAGAATGTTGATTTTTTCCAAATATGCGAGTCATTCATGCGTCCATTAGTTCCGACATCTATATAAGATATGAAACGGTAATGTACATCCACTATAGTACTTTGTAATTATAATAGTCGGAAGCGCCGTGTGGTGGATTTTGTATTAAGACGTATTACCCGTCAAGAGCCCCACAGCAAAAAGGAAATTGCCAGCAATCAAAAAAATCTCTCTATATTTTCTTCCATTGATCTCTTGTGGATGGCACCTAAAACAAATGAACTTTTATTTTTTGGTTATAGGGAAAAGAAAGCGAGGATTCAGCGGTGAATACAAACAGCGATGCGTCATCATATTTTGATGAATTGGGACAAGGATCTAACACTGAGCCTGCAGAAAAAAAAAGTTTTTGTCTCCAAAGAAACGTACGGAGCGTGCCCAAAATAAAGACCCGCCTGTTTTAGAAGCAGTCGGGAGATTAATACGTCTTAATACAAAATCCACCACACGGCGCTTCCGACTATTATAATTACAAAGTACTATAGTGGATGTACATTACCGTTTCATATCTTATATAGATGTCGGAACTAATGGACGCATGAATGACTCGCATATTTGGAAAAAATCAACATTCTACAATGCTCTTCTAGCTAATAATTTGGAACTGCCGTTTTAAGTCATAAAGCCGTTTTCTTAATAAAGATATAGGTTTTATGAATACTTCGAACCGTGAAGCTATTATACCACAGGCATTCTCTACAATTCGGCGTGATTTTGATAGTCTGTAATTAAACGCTTTTTATTTGTGTACCAAACCTTCATGTCTTGAATAGGGTTTCATTATATTTGTTGCCAAAGGGAAAGCATCATCACCAACGAAAACGGCTTTATTAGGCAGTTCCAAATTATTGGCTAGAAGAGCATTGTAGAATGTTGATTTTTTCCAAATATGCGAGTCATTCATGCGAGGATTCAGCGGTGAATACAAACAGCGATGCGTCATCATATTTTGATGAATTGGGACAAGGATCTAACACTGAGCCTGCAGAAAAAAAAAGTTTTTGTCTCCAAAGAAACGTACGGAGCGTGCCCAAAATAAAGACCCGCCTGTTTTAGAAGCAGTCGGGAGATTGAAATCTTTAGCTCAAAGTATCCGTCATGATGAATTTGATACATTCGGTCAACATGTGGCAAACCAATTACGTGGTTTACCATTAGCAAATGCTATTATTTGTCAAAATTTTATTAATACTTATTTGTCACAAGAAAGGTTTAAAAACATTAATTCTCATCAAACTCCTAGACCTGTGAGCTCACTCTCAGATACACGCCATACTTCGACTCCCAAACCCTCAACTTCTCGCCACCTTTCAACTTTTAGACCTACGAGTTCAACCTTAGAATATACACGCGATACGTCGAATTCCGGACCCTCAGTTTCTCGTCACCTCGATAATGAAGAAGACTATTTTGAAGGCTGTTTACTACCAACACAAGAAAATTCTGGACAACAATACGAAGTGAACGTCGATATTATATCTCAAGCTCTTAAATCATGTTTAGATGAAAATACTTTTGCAAAATGATTATTGTGATATTTAATAAAAGCATTACGATTAATTAATTAATTATGACTTTCACTTACCGTAACATACTCTTGTAAAACATTATATATATATCATCCAATACATCCTTTAAAAATATAGAAATCGTGCATTTTGGAACTCTAAATGACTCTGCAAGACTTGAGTAGTTATCACCGGTAGCCAAGAACTTCAGGGTTATTTCCATTTTATTTTTCGTTGAAAGCGCCTCACACTTATTAGTATCACATTTTTGGATAAGCGTAGTAACTTTGTGTAGTAAAATCTCAAACAGATCTGTAGACATTCTTAATCGTTTTTTAAAATAATCACGATCTTCTGAACTCCATTCCACCAATAAAGAATCCTAAGCACCCAATAGCTTGCATCGAGAAATCCACCCGCGTACCCAAAATTTACGTTTTATTATTTCCTTCTTCTTATTCTTCTTCTTTCTTTGTTCTTCGAGCAAATCTTGAGTAATTAATTTACTAATAATTTCGATACAGGCACGTAAAACACCTGTTCTGCTCAACATTTTCGAAGATAATGACTTAATCGCATGCGATTTCAGTCACCTGTCTAAATGGGGTGGCGATGCGGCTTTGTGAGTCGATTCGTGAAGCGATTAGCCGCCCGGCGAAAATCGACACGTGTAAATACGCCATTACATCGCGGCTCGCGCGTAATCAAGTGGTTCGGCAGTATACCGATAGATGGCTTTGAAAAATAATAAGTTGCACTCCACAGTTTCGTCTCCCTCCTCGGCTTCCCCCCTCGCCTATGACAAGAAAAAGTCAAATTTGTGTTAGCCAACAGCGTCGCCTTAAAAAAAAACACTAAAAACACGCTTTTGGGCTATGATACGATATTCACATACACGCGGCTATGATACGATATTCCATCAAGGAATGCCAGTGCCTATCTTCCAGCTTCATCATCAGACCTTGAAACCTAATCGTGGTCAAAGTTCATTCCAAGACTTTTCTAACAAGTCCAGACACAGCTATGATATGATGGTCCATCATGAAGTTCCAGTTCATATCTTCCGACTCCATCATCAGATCAGTTCGACAGTACCATATTATTGTATTGTCATCAGAACTACATACAGCTGCCAATTTTCATGACGCTACGATCTTTGGAAGATGGTTAAATTAGTTACCTTAGATTCCATTACATAGTTACATACAGGTCGACCTAATAAAAGCGTGTTAAAAATACTGCAAATTTATTTTTCTTTCTGGTATTGTAAGAATGCCGACTGGAGTATGTTTCCCATGTGGTCAATATAGTTTGTGCGTAAATAAGGGACTGAAACATAAATTCGATTGCTAACGTGAGTATTTTGTTTTACCAAAAGACGACATGTTATTTATTTGGTAATCTGGAGGATAAAAGGATCACGGTAAACTTAATAATATTAATGTATTGTTTACACGATCTGTCGCAAATTCTTATAGCTGTACAGTGTACGTGCCATATAGTGGAAGTACCGTACATATTGTACAAATTAAAATATTAAAGACCATGATTTGGAACTATTTTAGAAGTAGAGCTCTCGTAAATTCGTATTTCCTGTGAATATTTCTACCCTGATTATACCTAAATGATTATTTCTGCCCTGCCCTGCCACGAATTATATTAAACAGCAATATCAAAAGACGTCCGTCCGCTCCTATGCATTGCCAATGCAACAATGAAGACGATTATCGCGGCGATGTTACTCGTAATATGCGACTGCATTTTTTTAAATTAATTTATTAAAGGTAAAGCACAAAATATAATTTCCTGCAGCATTACAAAAGCAGCAAAAGTAGCGAAAAACAGAGCACACTGCAGTATCTTGGTCACTACGTCGACACCGCCTAACTAGGCCTAGGCCTGTACTAAGGCAGGTGTACCAGGAAATATTTTACCTGAGCACACAAAAAAAATATATTATAACAATGATCTTGATTAATCCGAGACCGAGATTCCTATCATGTACAACTCAGTATATCGTCGATTCCCTGGATAGAGTCCATTGTTTATATAGGATATCAGACTGCTCAAAGCCGTAGTAAGTTTTGGCAACCCTTTTGAGGCGAAATTAATAGCAATTTATTTGGCCATCATCGCCAATAGCATTGATTATGAATAGTTTCTTTTATAAAGGACTCATTGATTATTAAAAAGCTATTATTGAACTAATGACAACATTCAATTATTAGTGCCATCTATTGCATTTTTTTATATAGGCATATTACATAAACGAAATAATAAGGAGATATCAGAATACCATATATTAGTCTATTTGAAAGTTAAAGCGCGTAATTATTACGGACTGAAACCTGTATACGAAATAAAAATTTTACATATTTATGTGAATATTATTATTATAAAATAATAATAGCTGCAATTTAAAAATACATTTGTTATTATACTAATATTTTCTTTGGAGGTATGATACCGTAACAGCGTGTTTATAAGGCTTTCTAATGGGCTACTGAACATAAGAGAAGATTCATCAATATTTGGAACTATAGGTGGCCGTCTACACGTTGCCTATTCGTAGTAACTTTCTAGCTGCCAGAACGTACTATATAATAATACCCTATAATAATACCCTATTATTTCTGCCCTGCTACGTTCGGTAAGTCATGCATTTATTTATTTTTTATTTATGTAGTAGTAACACATCTAGTAAAAAGGTAATGTCATATCCTATTAATTAACTAGCCTATATCGCCGGCCCAGCGGTTTACAACAAATTCAGCGAGCACATTAGGCAGGCGCAATCTCTTGACGTGTACTCTCTTGATGAGACTCACTGGGGGAATATTACTTGAGTGAAGTCTAAAATGCTTTGGTGGCTAAAGTATTTAATGATCTCTTTGCATTTTGTCTTGTATTTATTATTTTTACATTATTCTTGTTTTTATTTCTTCGTTTTGTTTTGTTTATTTTATCTTTTCTTTACGATAAAAAAATGTTTGTTTGCTAATATGTATGAATGTTTGCTGATCTGTATCTGACTTGTATACCAGTATACTAATAAAATGAATATGAATAATATATAATTAATGATAGAGTATAGGTTGCAAGTGCGTATTTAGCATTAGCTACTGGCATAAGCTACTGCGCTCATGTTTTCGGAATCCAATATCATTTCTACGGTACGGTGTTTAAAAAGGGGAAAAGCCACTGTCCACTGACAATAACACCGATTTTATTGTCATTCAATTGAGAACTGGAGAGACAATTAAACCAATTGGGCAAGACCCCTCCTCTTGACTTATCGATTTTTAACCGAGATTCCCTCTTGCAAGTTTATGTGAATCATTTCATCCATAGTGTAATATTTAATGAATTTTGAAGGAGTGAATTTATTTATTTAGTAACACATCTATTAAACGACATTATTTTTAATGTTTGACACAGTCGCTTAACTACTAGGCCTAGGCCTGTTCTAAGGCAGACTTTTAATGACTATATAGTAAGTGTGCACTGTCAACTTAAACTATAGTTAGTACTTATTTTAAAATCGACATATATGAAACTTCAAATATTTACGCATATACAAATATAGATACTCGTATACATATATAGATAAAATATATATCCATATATGCACACATACACATAAATATATGTATACGAAAATAATAATAAAACCAACATAAAAAAAAATAAAAACCAAAATAATATACAATTACATTTTGACATAACGTTTACAGTCCTATAATAGTCATTTAAAATTATCATGGTAAAAACTAAATACTAAGTACTAAATACTATCATTCAATTTCTATAGTATAGGATAGTAGTATAGGATTTCATGATCGATAGTAGATCGTCTTTTTTTTTTGGAGGCGAAGAACTCTGAAATTTATGGTCACAATTAATGTTTTATTTACCATGCAATGTTTGTTAGTTTGTTTAGGTCAAATCTTGTAAACTGAATTAGAACATAAAGTTGACATTTTACATGTTGTTTCAGTTCCGATGACAATGCATTTGTATGATGAGCATGACCTGATTCATCACCCAGAATCGGCTTCCGACGAGGATACCCTTCCACGGCCAATAGCGCAGACACAAAATTTCGTATACGCATTTAAGTATGATAGCCCGTTCTAAGTTTCGCCGCGATAGGTCTGCTGCACCCAGGGTTGGCTTCCAGCAAGGGGACTCCTCAACGGTCAACAGCACAAACACGAAATTCTGTATAGCATTTAATTATAATAGCTCGTTCCACAAGTTCCACTATGACATGGCTGCTACGCCCAGGTTGTGGGTAAAGACAAAACATTTGAATAAAAGCTTGTTTTTAAAGCTCTTTTTTCTATTAACTTTAGGTTGATATTTTATACCAACGTGAAAAAAAGTTACAGCTAATCTTCCAAAAAATGAGTAATTCTCCACTATTGACTACGGGTAGTATGCAATGGATCAGCCTATGGTCAACAGTGAATAAATGCAGAGTATACCTACTATACACTCGAAATAAATAAAATAAAAAATATGAAAGGCCTTATTTAATTGAAGTATATAATCAGTATTTAGTTAGGTATTTTATAAAGGTTAACAGACTCTAAACTCTAGCTAAACTTCAAAGTTAATCGAAAGATAATATTTTTACATCCTTAACATTTATTAATATGTAAATCAAGGAAAAAGAATCAACATTAACAGAGGAATACTAATACCTATACTGACACTTTCTTAAAAAGAAAGCATGAAAAAAATTGCAGTCTCTTGTTTTAATTTTTGAAGTCAAAAAACTAAAATCGCAATCTACAGACCGATAGCATTTTTTAGACGCCTCAACCAAAATTGTTACACCTAGCCGTTCTCTCAATATGGCGGTTACAGAAAAATACACGTTTCAAATTTATATATAGATATTTATTGTGTATTTGGGTACTAAACGGTTCCACACAGCTCGATTGCCAGTTTGCGTTGTCGGGCGGCCCAATATAAGGATCAGCTCCGATCTGGGAGTCTGGAAACGAATTACTACGGTCGAACCCGCCAACCGAGGGTTATAACGACATCAGATCGTAATGGCTCCCATTGAGCGAACGTAGACAGTGGACAGCACAATCTATAGTCAAACAGCCCGTAAGAGTCCAACGCCTTACCGCCAGACACTGGGAAGTGGAAGCAGCGAGCTAGCCTTGCACCCTTACTACAAAATTTGGATGGGTTTCTTCAAACTCTACTCTAGCCACAGATTCGAAATCGATTGCGCGGCCTCTACCCGGCGTTAGCGGTAATTCATATATCGAAGTTATCGCGGATTTCGTCAAGATCCCCTCAAGATCAGGTGGTCAACAGGTCGTTTTCAAGGATCGGTGATGCCAGGTCAACAGCTACCCACGCTTCTTAGGAAAAGCACGTTTCTAGACTCCCCCGGTTATTCGCGGGATTGCGTAGGCTTGGATGATGTAAGTTTTATAAGCCAGTGGAAGTTGATCACCTAACTTGTTATCACGTATCTTTAGAAATGACCCGCTGACAACTCGATTCTGGTGATTAATGCTAATGATTTGAGGGGCTAATGGGCCCTGTTGCAGTTAGGCCACTAAGACCCATACGTTTAGGGTCGGTCTATCTCACGGGCCAGCACCCATCCGGCGGCATCCACGCAGAAGTGCGAGCCCGGGTAGGACTTTGGCCTGTAGGCCAGTTTTCCTTAGGAGTCAACATTCGGACGCTCCTGGACGGTTTGCGCACCGCGCGGCGTTAGCCAATCGACTGTGCATTCCGACTGGTAGCCGGGGGAGTCTGGGTACTGTTCTATAGAGCGGGGGTAGTTGATAACCTTACGGCAAATGCTCTTGAGAGGACCAATCAGCTACGCGATTCCGGGTGAACAGCCGGCAAAGGATGCCGTGGTACACGATAGATTCGGTAGAAACCGTATCACCGCTACGTAAGGGAGAGGACCGCGCAAGCGATTTCGATTCTGTAACCAGCCGGGAGACTAGAGTAAACTGGATGTTTTTTTTTTTTTTTTTTTTCAAAAAGATTTAAAAAAAAAAAAGATACTTTTTTTTAAATATTACAATCTTGCCAAACTGGTACACAGTTTGTTGGCGGTATACAGGTAAGGGCGCGAGTGTCGGCCAGCAAGTTGATTAACCTGGCTATCTCGCGGTAAGGCGTTGGTCTCTTACGGGCGAGTGGCGTAACTAAACTGTGGACTGTTTTCGTCCCAAGTCTTCTACGCTCACCTCACGGGAGATAGAACCACCTTATTTCTTTAAAAAATCCTGAGGTGACGGGTTCGCCCGTGCCCGTTGTAGTTGACAGCTCTAGTTGGTGAATAATGCGGGCAAAGGGGGACACGAGTCCACGACGAAATTACGCTTACGACAGATAGTGGCTCGCGCAAACGACATGGAGCTGCGACTGTCCTAATTAAAAGAGTAATCCTTTAAAAATTTCCTAGAGCGAGGAAGCTTCACTGGCAGGCCAGTGCCCTTGCTGTTCGAGAAAGAGTTCTGTTGGGGTGTGGCGGATCTGCAACATTAGATTGTCTTCGCCCAAAAGTCTTTTCGACTTATCTCAGAGTGACAAGACGAAAAAACCGTTATAAAATCCTGGAATGGCTCTTCGCCAAGGAGCAATTGAAAACTTCAATATTATATTGTCGACCAGGTCACACTCGACGGGTGAGCGCAGCGCTCACTTTTAATTTTATTTTGCTTTAAAATTTCAGCAATGAAAAAAGTCTTGATTCGTTTTTTAACCAATACTACTCTCTTGGGAAACACTTTTCTATGCAAAATAAAGATTAAATAAACAACAATGGATTCAATGGTTTAAATTAAAGAAATAAGTAACCTATCAAGCAAAATAAGATGCAGTTAAGAGCTGCGCTCACCCGTCGACTAAAGGAGTCCATCTGTGACCCTCAACCCACGTAGCGCCTCAGTGGTTTCATTTCGAGATTTATGGCAAGGATCAGTAGTTTATCCTATTTTAATTTCATGTCATATTTATGAAACAACTTCCGGAAAAAGGCATCTCCCATCCCCTGAACACTCGTAATAATTCCGCATAAGCGTGCGAAGAGCACATGAAATTCGCTCGTTAAATCAAAAACCAGACGCGCTTCAAACGGCTTAAAATATCTTTATAGGCCGTACCAAATACATCCGCATAGCAACGCATAGCAATACCTCATTGAATGCATCCATTAATAATTTTCGAAGCATGCAACTGCAGCAGCAGTTCATGTCTGTCGGAAAATGATGCATCTGTAGGTCAATGTGCTGATTTGGAGTGATGATGCGTGCTTGAATGAATAAATGAATTTCATCTTTATGCATATGTAAAGGTTAGCAACATATATAATTTTGCGACACCCGGTAACACGGTAGCAATTCACACGGTAACATTTTTCACATTATTTCTGTCTGACCTCATTAATAACATAATTAAACTACAATTCATAAACGCGTCTTTCGCTCTCAGCATTTTTTCAAACGTTTCTTTCAATACACGAATGTACAGTCTGACGTCATTCTGAACTTTCAACGTCAAAACGTTGGCTTTATAAACCGTAATTTTATATGTATAAAATCACTTTCGATCACCCTCTCTCTCTCTTCACTAAAACGGCTCATCGGTAAGCCTCTCTGCATAATTAATACATTGTTAAATACTAATTTTAATGTTTGTGCTTCTCTACTCTCTTGTCCGCTGAGGGAAAATCGACGTAAGATTGGAAGCCTGGTTTCCGCACACCTTCAGAAAGAGCGACCAGGCACTCATCCATTATCTCATACGAGATATACATGGCATGTATGACGAGATGCATACATCGTACATATAAAGAACGGCAGATCCATGGGTATGGACCAACCATCTTTATATTTAAAAAATACTATGAAATTAGATGCTAATGATGATACTGCCAAATCTAATCACTATCAGTTGTACTAGTGGTTTATAATACTACAATCAATTTTGATTTTTAAAGGAAATAAATTTGAAAAAAAATATATGAAGATACTTTAGGTATGTTGTATTTGCACAATGCTTCCTAGCGCTTCGTCTTTTTGATGTTTCTTTCTGTATATGCTCATTATGAGACTAAACGAATATATTATAAAGGTTTACGTTTTATTTATAACTACGTGACGCTTCCCGAATCGAAACAAGTTTAGTTTGAAGTAATTCATTCAACTAACAAGAGTCACATGACGACGCGACAATATATATATATATATATATATATATATATATATATATATATATATATATATATATATATATATATATATATATATATATATATATATATATATATATATATATATATATATATATATATATATATATATATATATATATATATATATATATATATATATATATATATATATATATATATATATATATATATATATATATATATATATATATATATATATATATATATATATATATATATATATATATATATATATATATATATATATATATATATATATATATATATATATATATATATATATATATATATATTTCATAAGGTTTGTAAAGAAATCCGTTTATAGGATCATGTTTTTATTTAAAATAAAATTAGTAAAAGCTACTTAAAAAGTAGCGAAGGAAATCCCAGGTTGTATTGGGAAATGCTTATGTTTGAATGAGATATACTTACGGATGTGCACGACTTTCGACAGGTGCAATGTAAGTTTAAAGGTCCTTTTGCAGTCGACTAACGATCACTATTCATCCATATATCTCATAAATAGGGCTTATCCTTATGCAACACAAAATGCCTTCAAATGAGACGAATTAAGCGAAAAAATTAAAAATTAAACTATTGATCATTTCGGCAAGGCCGTTTTATAAATGAAAGTGACATTATGAAATAATTTAAATTTCGAATGCCACTAACATTTAAAATATGATACTATAGGCTGAGTTTGTTATCAACGAGCCATTAAATCGAATTAAAAATAAATAAAAAAACTCCATATGCTCAATGAAATGAAAGAAGAAACTATTTATGAGATATATGGATGAATAGTGATCGTTAGTCGACTGCAAAAGGACCTTTAAACGTACATTGCACCTGTCGAAAGTCGTGCACATCCGTAAGTATATCTCATTCAAACATAAGCATTTCCCAATACAACCTGGGATTTCCTTCGCTACTTTTTAAGTAGCTTTTACTAATTTTATTTTAAATAAAAACATATATATATATATATATATATATATATATATATATATATATATATATATATATATATATATATATATATATATATATATATATATATATATATATATATATATATATATATATATATATATATATATATATATATATATATATATATATATATATATATATATATATATATATATATATATATATATACCTAGGCACGAAAGTGTTCGCACGAGTCTCAACAAACGCGAAAGTTATATCGTAGTCTATATATAGCAGTCGCAAACTTAATGCGAAGATCCAGAGTAATTTCCCTTGTGTACCATTTGGTTGACTGAAACCTTTCTAGTTGTTAAGGTGTAAAGTACTATTAGTAGCAAAGTAGTAGTATGAATAGAAGAAGGATATATGTTGGGTGTACGTCTGATTCCGGCGTTCTACACCTGAAAAAATGAGTAAAAATGTAGAATGTTAATAAAAAATAGTAAGCTTCGAAAGGTTTCCAATTTGTTTACAGCATTTTTAAACTCTTTGATTAACGATTTCTTTTAATTTTATATAGATATAGCGATTTTTATAACACTTAAATCAAAAGCCTTTTTTAGCATATTTACTGAATTTTATGCATAGATTTCTTGCTAAATATTGCGGTATAATTGTTTTACAAATTAATATATATATATATATATATATATATATATATATATATATATATATATATATATATATATATATATATATATATATATATATATATATATATATATATATATATATATATATATATATATATATATATATATATATATATATATATATATATATATATATATATATATATATATATATATATATATATATAGGCTACCAGTCTATATATAGTAATTTGTAAGAATGCTGATATGTAAGAAATACATTTGCCCACGGCAAGTGCATTTTGCCTGTTACTGGGCCTTAACGAATGTGACCTGAACGAACTGTCTAGATGACAATTCGTTTATAATATACGGGATGAAAGAGAAAGAGACGGTGATAACACACGTTTAAAACCAAGCGAGACAACAGTGAAACTGTTCCTATCTCCCTAAACTGCGGTTCCTTTTCCTTTCTCGCCTGCTCGTCACGAATCGTGGGAAGATGCAGAGAAAGAGAGAGATGGGAAGATGTAGGCGACACCGTGCTGAGCGAAAGAGATGGGGCGACCGTCTCCGGTCAAAGGTCGTCTTTGAGCATGTCACGATGTCAAGTCGATCATACATATGTAATCGAATTAGGAGCTGTCGACGACTCGAGATATGGGTGCGATCCTGCACTTGACGGATCGACTCGAGAAACTGCACCTCGAATCAGAGATAGACTCTTAACGTCAAACGTATTATATACTAATTCTATATGCCATATAGCAAGCGGAATGTCCCAAAGTTCAGTCCTGACCTTACTGAACGATCTCCGTAGTATCATTACATCGTAGGTTAGCTCCTTTGCTGATGATAAAATGTTTAGTGGCCCTCTTATGAGTAGTTTGCAACTACAGAGCGACCTCTACAATAACTCTAAATGAATGCAAGAATGGCTGCTGACTTTGAATATATATTTTTTTCGGCTTATTTGCTGACGACACAAAGTTCTTCGGCGAGTCTCTGATGAATAGCTTGCAACTCTAGACCGACCTCGACAAAATCTCTACATGGATGCAAGAATGGCTGCTCTTTTTGAATAAAGATAAGTTGTCCATGTTGGAAGAGGTAATCCAAAGTAGAACTACCATTTATATAATACA
The DNA here is from genome assembly GCA_944548615.1 of Micropterix aruncella. Taxonomy (NCBI): domain Eukaryota; kingdom Metazoa; phylum Arthropoda; class Insecta; order Lepidoptera; family Micropterigidae; genus Micropterix; species Micropterix aruncella. The sequence goes on from OX155959.1 coordinate 800,967, forward strand.
CCAGTGGGTATAAGAAAATCAGGAGACCTCAAATGGGAGCATCACATTACGACATTAGCCAAAAGAGCAAACTAGCAGTTGTGAATCATCCCAAAAACATTTTAAATCCCGAATTGTTCTAGAAAATATAGAAGACGTACCGCTGCTCGAATATACTTAAAAAATTTAAAGCCCCTATTTCTGCAAAGATGTATATATTTTTTAAATGAACAAAGAAGAGCGACCAGTATGAAGATTTAAACGAAACGACTGAGTAACGAGGAAAGGCTTAAACATTCTTGGACTGACCTCCCTCTAACCGAGACGAGACAAGGTAACTTGATCGAAATGTTAAAGATTCTAACTAGCCACTATGACTATCATTACCGTCACTGCCACCGTGGCACTATAGGTTTAATGTTAACTGGGACTGTAAAACAGTTAACGCCTTTTTAGCGCCCACCTGTTTCGAGAACTACAGGTGTGGGCCTGGGACGTAATGAGCAACTCGACGATAGCTTGTTGATATGGATATAATGTGAATTCGAAGAAATAAAACAAAACGGTTCGCGCACAAAAAAAATCGCAGCACAAAGATTAGAACGCACCCAGCCGCCTGTGTCAAGAGGTCGATCAGACTGTACTGTCGGGTCGCGCGCGCCATCGCGCTCCCTGCGCATCGCTCACGATGCATTTTTTTTATATCAACAGACCCCGCTTTGGGCGTCTATTGCCATCTCTCTCAATAGCAGCTGCTTCAACTGCCTTACTCTTCCCACGCCTGCTACAGGCATCTACTCGTCTTAAGCCGCACGGTTCAGCTCTCTCAATGCTTGGATTATCGTTTATTTTTTTTATATAATTGCGTGTGTGTGGACATTCGATTACGACCGTTAGAGAAGAATGTCCAAGAAACTCTGAACGGGTTTTTTAACAAAGTTGAAATATTACTTTAAATTACAAATTTACAAAATATATAAAATTACGTTTGATTTTTTGAATTACTTTGTCATTGGCGGCAACAATGACGATGCAGTAGATTTACAGTCGATGCGGATGTCAACATTCATCTCAGAGGACGTTCTTTGAAGCTCGCAAGCCCCTCCCTCAAGAGCAATCCTATTAAGCACTTTCTTAGAAACTGTGAAGATTTGGAACAGTTTGTTAAGTAAAGTTCAGATAATCAAACAGGTGTAAAACAATTTAACAAAAAACAGACTCGGTAAACATATTACAGCCAGCCAAACACAGATTTGAGCTTATCTGGCTTGAGCTGCCAGCCTAATATGGATTCAAGCATGCATTAAAGCACTGGCTCAAAAACAAATGTTATTACAGCGTAGACAACTTTTTAATCAATAATGACAAATAAAGATTATATTATAACTTATTCTTATTGTACTTCTTAGACGTTTTAAGCCTATTTTCATTTCTTCCTAGCTGTATTTTCTGACAAACCTTAAATACTTTAATAATTCCACATTGAGATTTTATTTCAAATTTAAATTGACATTTTACATCATATCTAGTAACGGAAATTTACTATAATGATCTCTAAATAATAGTTGTGATTATTATAAACAAAAGAAAAACTAATTTCCTGCGTGATGATTGTAACACTCTACGTTTCGGCGATGTTCCAACCGCCGTTGTCTAGGGCAGTCTACCCTAGATAACGGTGGCTGCAACATCGCCGAAACGTCGGGTGTTACAATCTTCACGCAGTATTTTTATCTTATTTATAATGTCAAATAACCGTGATAGTCTTCGAGTTATGAATATATTTATTATTGAAATTAATATGTTTAAAACTTTAATCTTTTTGGGATTGGTTTTCCTTTCACGATTTATTTTTTTTGTTAAGACTACATTGAGTCAATAGATTATTGTTATCTGCATAATTTTTGACAAATGTAGTTGATTTTTTCCTTCTTTTTATTCAACTCTTTGACATATTAAATTTAATTTATTAAATGTGATTACCACATTTTATTTTAGATTTTTTGTTACTTATTTATTTTGGTACCTAATAGGTTTTAGTGCATATATTAATGTATACATACGTATACTATGAATTAGGTAAAAAAATATATAATTATAGAAAATGTTGTAAACCTTATATGCAAACTGTATGGCACATCATGTATGTAGTACACATCGATTTTGTACTACCTACATAACAGTTCTCAATAAAAATGTATTCGCAGGTCACCTTGGCATTTTAGTACCTTTTATGAATTATTTATTTATTTATTTATTTATTTATTTATTTATTTATAACGTACAAGAACAAAAAAATACAAGGACATGCATACTGTTGTACATGAGGACTAATTAAGAACAAACATTATAATAGCGAAAAACATAGCTCTATGGATATAAATATGCTAGCATATCCGAATGAGGCGAAATCGCACAACCAACTAGACCTAGAAGGTCTGTCTCTGGCTGTGCTGTGTTATACCAACAGTAACTGTATTTTTGTAACTCGCGAACTGACGAAGGTGATCAATTTTAAATATTTCTAAATCTAACAAATGTGTTGTTACACAAATTAAAGTAAAATTTAAAGTAGAAAAAAAAAATATATATATGTATGCAATTAAGGGCTAAAAATAAAGTAAACTTTACATTATATACAATAAATTTAAGTGGAAAATAAGTAATAATATATACAAATATATGAATAAACACTACATTCTAGTATATATGTTTAAGAAAATGATATGTAATATTGCACAATTTTACAAATACATATTAAACCTCAGTGAATGAAAAAAAATATACATGGCTCAATATCGCTTTGATCACAATATTGTAATGTCATTCTATTGTAGGCTGTCTATTATCCTGCCTGTAATCAATTCTATTCTATTAGTTCGGACTGAATCAGTTATGCCGTTACAGAGATAATGTATACGGTGAAACGGTGTGCGTTTTGTCGAAAAAGCTTTATGATGGAATTAATAAATAAAGAACCGGTCTTGACATTGTTGGCGTTATCGATGCCCATTTAGCTTAGTGGTATGTTTTTCATAAGGCTTGGAAGAAAAATCGACGATACTATAATATAATATTTAGTAGATGGAAATATCATGATATCATTTAATCGAAAGCATTTCCATTATTGTGGATCAACTGCTTATTCTTTTAAAATTTTGTATTTCATTGTTGTTATTGTTGTTATGTTGTTATTACTATTTATTGTGAAGGTTCACAATGGGCGGGTTTTTTACAAACAATCTCTTACAACCAACCCTATTATGAAGTGTGTGTATGTATGTGTGCATCTAACAGTGTATATCTTGTTCTATCATTTGATTGACAGCATTTAAATGCGATTCCGTTAATTTCACCACAACGGAAAATAGCGACCTAGCCGAGAATCGAACCCGGAACCTTACCATGTAAACTCAGGCGACCTAACCAGTATGCCACCGGGTATAAGTAATCAACTCAATTATTCTATTAAATCTAAAATAATGGTTTCCAATTGAAGATATCAACTTTTCGACTTATACTTTTATCAACTGATTTGTCTACTATTGGTCTCAGGAATGTATATATTACTAGGAGCCTTATAACATATAGAGATAGAAAACTGTTTATTGCGCATCGTTTAAAATTTATGTACAAGGGCGGACTAATCGGCAAAAATGACAATCTGTTACAGGTCAACCCATATTTTTTTTGAGTGAGGTTGTCGGGCTGTATAAAAAAAACGATTTTTTAAAGGGAGAATATCTGAAAAGAGCTGGTTCCATAGGCGGGCTCTATGAAATGTGAAACAGTAAGTGAAAAACGAAATGTTATGAGGTGGAATACCAAGAGTGTTGGTTTGACTTGATCCTAGAAGGTTAAATTTCTCCCGTACTGCTAAAGTAAGTATCTGCGATCCCGGATTGGAGGCCACTGGAGACAGTTTATGAACTTACTTCCGCATGGAGATACTCAGCCGGCAAACGCATAGTGGAAGACCTATACACATAGAAAGATTTGCTTAATGGGCCATTTTGAGAGGCAGCCACAGTCGACGGGTTAATTGTGTCATAGGATACTTTGACAACGAAAGAGAGTTGGGAAGAATTGATATAGGAAATGGATGGATAAATTTGTAAAATGGATGAAACGGAGAGGGAAACTAACTGGAGAGGAGTAGTACCCACTGGTGTGTTCGGTTCAACGTATCGGGTGCACTCATAGCTGGGGTGGTATCATTTATTCATTTTTTATGTATTGTATTGTAGAGATTAGACGTCTCAATGCTCTAAATCATTTGCCTCGCCAGAAAACTATTTAAATTTTCCCCGTGTAGTATTGCGACGCGCAAAATCATGGAGTCAGATATGTTTGTCCATTCAATTTTACGTACGAGCGTCGCTGCTAACAACAAACGGGCTCGAACACGTCCAACCGCCGAAAGTCCTAACTAAATCATCCGCCGAACAACACATAGCATTTTCTTCATTCGCGCACATCCGGTAACCGACATTGCCACGCATCGCAAATGGTGGTCATTAATATTCTACAACGGTCCACACAGTCGCTGTAAAGCGGATCCTAATCAACATCCCTACAGTGGTAACGGTGAAATATATTGTTGCAGTTTCACTTCCCAAACAGCGGGCATCCATAGCCATAGGTCGCACATTCAAACAGCCGTCGCCGGAGAGCAGAGCCTAATTCCTAGCTATCGACGCATATCGTTACTTTCTCGCGACTGCAGCTTGTAGCCGCTCCCATGTAAAATTACATTTTTATTAGTCGTACGTGCCAGCTAAGCCGACCGGTGCAGTGGTCCAGTCGGAAACGCTGTGCCAGTAATTAACTGCAGCGCGCGCCGACATTTCCAGCAGGCATTTTAACGCGGCCTGAGAGCACTGTTTGCACCATAAGCTGCGTCGCTACCCACTAAAACGGTTTTAATAGCGCGGAACAGTTTGTCGGGGAGTAGAATGGTGGAGGAGGGAGAGGGTGGACATTATGATGAAAGACTCTTCATGGAAAGTTACTGTTTAGACAATATCAAGAAATTACCCCAAAATAATATTTAAAAAATGGAATTGGGAACAAGACGACTAATATACATAATGACCATAGTGACGACGATATTTTATGGGCTGAAAGCTTTAACTCTAATGAAATTAAACAGGACCAGTGTTACCCCTCCAATGTGTAACGTCCCGCTCGGGACGATCGCCTACCTACGGCAAAATGTCTAATGGGCAGTTAAAAAAAATCATATTCAATGCGATCATTTTACAGTTCTTTTTGTGATCCGTATAGTGGTTTATAACTTATGGACGTTTTTCTCAAGGCCGTCGATTCACGCCGATTTCACGCTCGACGGTTTCACGTTCGAAACGGTACGGGCGAGATTTTACTTCACAAATTAAAGGGTTAACCCTTAAACTCAGATGTCTATTCCACGCCTAATCCTCGGAATAAACGAAAGTGCCATTAACAAACCTGGAATAGGGGTATTCTGTCGCTATTATTACTAGACTAACTCCTGTGAGTTTAGTCCGTGCTTTGAGGTGGAATAGTGCAGAAATAGCGGTGAACGGTGCGGTGTTTTGCGAAATACCAGCAATTTGTTCAGTTTTTGCGTCCGTTAATCGTGATATTTCGTGGGAAAATGGATGATGTAAATTGTGTTTGTACGTTCGAGGAGCAGTGTCAACGTTTACGCGTTTTAAGGTTCCGAAAGCCGAAATTTTACAAAAGGTGCTTCGACCCATATGCCGAACAACTTGACTTGGAATTTCGCAAGAATTATTGCTTGTCGAAGGTGAATATGCTAAAAATTGTAAATATAATACGTTCTGAGCTTCGAGGAGATAGAAGAAGTGGATACGTGAAGCCCGAGCTGCAACTGTCGTGGTGACGTTAGTTTCTCAGCAATATGTTTCTTTCCATATAAATATATATTTATTTATACTTTATAGTAACATATTATTATGTGTTACTTTCAGATTCAAGATAATTGGGCAAACATCCATGGTTTTAGCCAGCTTCTTATGAGGTTGATTCAGAGGAGGGTGGCCAAGACCTTGGCTTCGAAGCATCAACGCTTCATACAAATGCCACTGACTGTCGACTCCCAAGAGGAGGCTATAATAGGCTTCAGTCAATTGAAGGGGGGGGGGGGAGGAGTTATCCCAAGAGTCAGCGGAGAAGCTGGACAATACTATGTAAATCAAAAACACTATTTTTCGATCGGGAGAAGGCAAACTGGATCTGAGATGCTTGTCAGATCCAGTTTGCCTTCTCCCGGGCACAGCCTGTACATGCTGGCTTTCGCCACCTGTGAATGTGTAGGGGCGGTAAGTTCAGCAGTGCATCTAGAGCTGCTCCAGGAGTGGAGGACATTGCGCCAGTTGTCATGAGGCACGCCGTCCTTTGGATATTGCTTAGTTTGGTGATCACAGTTGTCTGGTTGGCTTTGTTGCATCATACCACCGAGGCGATATAAAACGATTTTCAAATCGGCCCAAAATATATCCAGATCTCTGAGGACTGTAAAGGATGTAATACCACTGAAAAACCCGGGTGTGTATAAAATCGAATACAGCTGTGATTTAGCCTATATTGGACAAACGAAACGGCACATAGCCACTCGGATTGATGGAACAAATCAAAGCTGTTAAAAAACGTCGATATACAAAAAAAAAACGGCGATATACGAACACATATATTGGATAGCGGATGTGATATATCGAATGTGATATATCGGATGTGATATATCGGATGTGATATATCGATGCACATATATCGAATACAGCTGTGATTTAGCCTATATTGGACAAACGAAACGGTACATAGCCACTCGGATTGATGGAACAAATCAAAGCTGTTAAAAAACGTCGATATACAACAAAAAAACGGCGATATACGAACACATATATTGGATAGCGGATGTAACCACTGGGTGCAGTTTCACTTTTACTTTCCTCGCATGATCCGGGAAGCCATTGAAATAAGAAGAACCACGAAATTCAATAAAGACGAGGGCTAGAAGAAGCTCTCTACTACGTGGAATCCTCTTCTTAAAACGTTTTCAATGCCCGTCGCCGACCGCATGGACGTGACACGGGATACAGTGCGTGTTGTGTGCACGAAGGTTTTTCAATATTCGCGCAAGCCGACCCCGCCGCCCACCATCGTCATAATTTGCGGATAAATTTATTTATTTTTATATGAATTCATAATTGTTGATAATATGACCAATAAACATGACCTAACGATTTAAATTATTTATTTAATATAAAAAAACTAATTTTTGTGACTTAAATATAAAATTTAGACATATGCTGTCGCTGACTTTTTTGTAGGCATTACCAAGCTCTACAACTTTTCCCTAGAACTTAAGCATATATCTCTCATCGTCAAGGCAGTGTTAGTTAGAAACGTTTTCGTTCGACCGATTTTTCTCCGACTTACTTTGCAAATCCGACTACTACGAAAAAGTCTTAGCCTATGACACTCACAAATAACGTGGCTTTCTATTGGTAAAATAATTTTCAAAATCGGTTCAGTAGATCCAGAGATTACTTCCTACAACCTCACAAACTTTACCTCTTTATAATATTAGTATATATTACCTACAATCCTGTTTGTTACATTTAGCTTAGAAAGTTATATATAACCTGTAAGATTAACCTTTCTAGATATTTATAGAACTGGTACGAAGCGACTACTACTGAGAATCACCTCATACATCTGACAACAATACCCTGTCGCGGGTTCGATTCCCGGCGGTCACAATTTTCTAATAGGATAAGATTAATAGAATTGCATTTGAATTCTGTCGATCGAATGCAATAGCAAACCACACAAACTACACACATATTACACGCACACTGAGCCCGATTGCATTTCTTTGTGAACTTAAACTGAAATTAGTTCAAGCGAACGAGATAGAGCAATACGTTAAAGCGGAATATGAAACGAACGATCTTCGATAAAAAAAACTACCTGTCGAACTTATACTCGTCCGAATATATTTGAACACATTTCGTGCGGTGTTAGATTGAGGTGTTTAACTTTGGTGGGTAGTTTTAATGCGAAAAAAAGACAACCGTTCATTTCACATTCCGCTCTAGCGCACACACACAGTCTCGTTCACACGAACTAATTTCCGATTTTAGTTCACGAAGAAACGCAGTCGAGCCCACTATACACATATTTTAGTGATATAATAAGCTTGATCGTTGGGAATTTCACAATGAAGAGTAGTAACCTAACATACCATAATATTAACGCAGGTAAATACACCTCTATAGAAACAGACGATCAATACTGTAATAAATGAAATTACTGTGAGAGTAGCAACAGCAACCAAGCAACATAAATCAAGATGCGACCCGATTGGATAATTTGCACTCGCCTGGACGTTTGCTTCAAAGCATGTTTCAATCAATATAATGCAACCGGCTGATCATAACCTGCATTTCACAGATGGATGATCGCTTGCTCGCATGGAGATTCGCAAATAATTATTATTCTGCCAGCTGACGATCAATCACCTCGTCGGTTCGTTGGATTGAAAGCACTAGGATATCCTACTAATATTATAAACGCGAAAGTTTGTATGTATGTATGGATGTTTGTTACTCTTTCACGCAAAAACTACTGAATGGATTTTGATGAAACTTTACAATAATATAGCTTACACATCAGAATAACACATAGGCTATAATTTATAAAAATATATGGTTTTCTATCATCATTATAACAATTTTCCATCACCACGCGGGTGAAACCGCTGGGCGCAGCTAGTTGTATTATACAAATCGAATCTGGAATGCGAGATTCGATTTGTATAATACAACGGATGTGTGTCCGGTGAGGAGACCGATAGTGGTTCTAAGGTTCTTCTTGCTCACGTCAAGTAGGGCCTTGGTTTTCTTCTGTAGTGGTTGCTCCATCATGGCTTTTGCCTGGCGACATCCCTGGCTGTGTTTCTAGGAAGCCAATTTATGGTATAAGGGAGATTAAAAATTCCGAGTTTATTTTCCATGTTGATGATTAGTAAAATTTACAAAGTTTTAAGAGGGTGCTGCACGAAATTTCTCAAATTAGGGTCTAGCGTTTTAGTTATTCCGCTAAAACTACGCCAATAAAAGCAGTGACAAAAAACACTCGTTTTTATCAATAAGTCATTTATAAGGTGAGATAAAAAATTTGGCAACAGTTTGCGTAGTTTTTTATAAAAACACCCGAGAAAATATACAAAAATGGGCGCGGGGTTTTAGTCCTCACTGGGAAAATAATAACTAATTTGAATTACAAATTATTATAAAAGAAAGTTAAATGATATATCTTCACTATAAAATATTTAAATTTCAATTATTGTAATAGGATTTTATACAATAAATCATAGAAAATCAGGTATCAGATTCTCCATACATTTTTTGTATGGGCTAGCCGCGTTAATAAATACACAGGCGCGCTATGAAATAGATTCACTTCCCTGCTGCTATTGGAAGTGAGAGCACGTCTTTTTCGGTTAGCTCTTATCAGTTCCCGCTCACGTAATATTTTATTCTTCTACACCGCAGTACCGCGTCGTCACACATTGTAACGAAAAAGCAAACAGCAGTAAGTATTTTATTTTTTATATTTGTTTTTTTTTTAATGGATGTTTATGGCATCTTTGTTATAAGTTATTATAATACTCTACATGTATTTTAGTTAATGGGGAAGCGCAAGAAAACATATTTCGTTTTTTGAGAAACGCCATAGAATCAGCGTGAAATTTCAGTCTAAAGACATGAGAAAGCGATGTTGTTTTCAGTCCGAAATATAAGAAAATGAGATAGTTTTAAACGCCAAGATTCGATCGGCGCTCATTATATAAAAAATAGATCGACTCCAATAAGCGTAAAACAATTGAAAATATTTTTTGAAGGGACCACTATTCGAAACTTGTAATCTCGAATAGTTTAGTTAATTTGCGTGAAAAACCTGAAATTCAATAAAAAAATACTGAAAGACGCATAAAACATGTACAGGTAGAATATTGACTTTGAATATTTATTTTGAAAAGCAGTTTCACCGTCAGGAAGGAGCAACGAAGGACATTTCGGCATGCAGATGTAACATTTTCGTAAGTTGAAAATAAGTGGTTGGCTGTAAGATATTTAGCTTACAAAGAGCATTGATAGGATATGCACTGATTTAAGGTTGCGACACGTCATTTAAACCAGAAAAAGCACGGGAATTTTAAAATCAAATAGTCTTTGAAAATATTCAAAACTATAGAATACTTATAAATATTTTGAAACTAGAAAAATAAAATAATTTGAAAATCATTTTAAAATCAAATAGTCTTTGAAAATATTCAAAACTATAGAATACTTAGAAATATTTTGAAACCATAGAAAATTAAAATATTTTGAAAATAATTTTAAAATCTAATAGTTTTTGAAAATATTCAAAACTATAGAATACTTTGAAATATTTTGAAACCATAGAAAAATAAAATAATTTGAAAATAATTTTAAAATCAAATAGTCTTTGAAAATATTCAAAACTACAGAATACTTAGAAATATTTTAAAACCATAGAAAAATAAAATCCTTTGAAAAACATTTTAAAATCAAATAGGCTTTGAAAATGTTCAATATCATAGATATTCAATAGTATAGAGAGAGTTTAAAAAAAATTGAAACTTGAGATTTTTTATTTTTCTTTTATTTTAACTTTATCTCATACATTGTTCACCTTGATCGATCAGTAGAAAATTTACATGTCATCATTGCGTCACATCACAAAAATAACAATTTTCAATCACATTAATTTTCAATCGCTACGTTACATTATTTAAAATATTAAATTTAAAATTATCGCAGAGTTCGGAAGACCACCACGGGGCCGCGAAACCACCGCGGGGTTTCTTCCGCCCTACTACGGCATCACAGGAAGACTCGATCATAAGTCCGCTGCGATACTACTAGAAGGCGATGGAAAGGTCTCAAGATTCTCGCAGAGGACTTCACCAAACCGGTCCCAGTTAATGTCGCCGGTTCGGTATCGCCACTCGGATTGTGGCGTGGGGGGAACGCGACGGCTGATGCCAAATGTCACCAGTCTGCGGTCCGAAGAAGAAAGGTGCTCGTGAACTTTCCAATTGTTCATCCAACGGGCGAATCCCGGGGAGCACAGAGTGAAATCCACAAAACTCCTCTTCGAGACTGTTTAAAGGTGGCATTCATTAATTTATTTCTTTATTAATTTTAATTACATATTTGAAGTTGTTCGAAAATATATAATCACATTAAGCCGCGAAATCTATCTGTACCTTCTTTCCGTCGGAAGTAGTTTATTTATGAAGGTAACTGCTTTTTGAAATAATAAAAATTTTGGTGTAGCTATTTATACCTATAATAATTACTGTTTTTTTATCCTTCTCGACAAACATTTTATCCTCGTACTGATGAGAATAACAATGTTATAAATTGTTTTAAGCATTATCCATTTTTATTTCTTTACTCAGAATCATAAACTATCTGCTATCCTGATAGTGGAAGCGGTTCGTCTCATATTTTGAAAGAATACTGTAAATTGTGATAAAAGCAAATCCTTTTGCACACGTGTGTTCATTAGACCAAAATAGTCGATTTGACCTGCCGCTCCGACATATTTGGCCCAGCGGACTCGAAATGGCGGCAATTTTCCAAGATGGCCGCTAATAAACCAAAATGATTATTCTCGTGCTGATTTTAAAGACCCAAGGGTCGTTTTCGGTTATTTTGGCGTCGTACATTTCAAATATGATGCTGAAAATATAAACATAAATAAATATAAATAAATAATTCCTTACAAACAAGGTAGAATGTGTACAATCATTTATATATAGTGTAGTATAGTGTAGTTTAAAACGGCCACGGGACATTTATTTTGACCAGTTCTGATGATAATACCAAGTACAAAAGTTTAAGTTTTCTGGCCAAATGTACAAATATGTTCAAATCGGTTCAAAATACGTTCAAAGGTTGTTCAAAACACATGTAGTCATCATATTTGAGCCAGCGACTACAAATTCGAAGTCAAAGACCCGTTCACATATTCTATATATAGTTCAAATTTTCCATGTTTTCTGGGTAGGAAATTTCAGAAATTACTTACAGCATACACAAAATTATTCTTTCGTTTGACTTTTTTGACAGTTTTGACTTTAGATTCGTCTGTTCCAGTGTGCAAATACTCGAAAAAGACGCGTATAATATAACGGTAACGTGAAAGTAAATACTCGTTAAAAATGTTTACAATCCTGTTCAAAATTAACTAAAGTTATTTTTATTGCCATATTTGAAATATACGACCCCAAAATAGCCGAAAAGGCCCATGGGTCATTAAAATCAGCATGAGAAAAATCATTTTGGTTTATTAGCGACCAACTTGAAAAACGGCCGCTATTTTGAGTCCGCTGGGCCAAATATGTTGGAACGGCGGCTCAAATCGACTATTTTGGTCTAATAAATACGTGTGCAAAAGGATTTGCTTTTATCACTATTTCCAGTTTTTGTTATTTGCAATTTGTTATGAGCAATAAAATGATAAAATGCGGGTTACCTCGCATTGGCGGGCGACCGTCTGTTCAGCATTATCAATGTATGCGTTTTACTCATACATACGTGCGTGGCCGCTGCCGGCAAGCGTAAATTACCTACATTTGTGTAACGGCATAGGCTCAGGACCCTCTTAAACATAATGGTATTATGATAGCTGACATTCTAATTCTTATATAATTTATTACACATCTATTCATTTTAAAAAATACGAAGGTATATTGCTGGATTGGCAATAAAATAATTTTACCCCATTTGAAATCCCTAAATGCGATACTTCGAGATTGATATACATCGATCTCGCGCGCCCTCTGGTCGAACAATTTCAACTATAATCTTTTCAACTCTTGACATGACCGAATGATGCCTGCATGCCAAATGTCAGCTCTTTCGGATGCGGCGTTTAGGCGCTATCGTGGAGGAAAACACACACGGACACACATACACAGAGACACGCACACACAGACAGAGACACACAGACAAACTTCAGTCTGGAGATGGTCCTAATCTTCTCGGGGGGGGGGGGGGGGGGGGAGGTCAAAATGGATATTACCGTCTTCATCTCGATTTTTTTTAGCGCGTTCACAATACTTTTCTTTGCGCCAGTAAAGTAAAACGACGCGACCTTTTCTAACTGCGCCTATTTGACTTAATATACACGTACATTTTTAAGTGGTTTTATAATTTTAATTATACACTAGCCAAGGTATACATAAAAAAAATCGGTTGCATTACCCCAAGACTTTCCCAACGATAGTGAGAAGTGATAATGATCGCAAATGTAGTATTTTTGTCGTAATTCCGTGGTATTAAAATGGCTATTATCCAATATTATGTAGCATTTTCCATTTTCCTAAAAACGTCGGAATGTACAAATTATTTGTGTCGCTTGTATAACAGAATTTCCAACAAAAAAATTACAATGTGATTTTAGCCCAAAGACGCATCTGTGTACAGAAGTTCAAGTCTCTTAGTCTAATATTTCCAGATTGAAGTATGACTAACGCGCCTCCTTGGTGGACCGACTTCAACCACATATTTTCAACTGCTGCCATGACCAAATGATGCCTGCATGCCAAATTTCAGCTCAGTCGATAAAGCGTTTAAGCGCTACCGTAGAGAGTTACACACACACACACACACACGCACATACACACAGAGAAACTTTAATCTGGAAATGGTCTTAATCGTCTTAGGGGGTCAAAATTACGCTTATCCGTCTTCATCTTTCTCTCACCGTTGGTTGGCCATGAAAGTAAAAGAATAGCAGAATGGCGTTACTTGAGTTATTTAACATTGCTAATATTTACAATGGGAGCTATCTACTGTCTCGACGCAGATCGCGCAGCGAGTGGAAAATTCGGTGGGATCAGCCCAATTCGTTATGGGTGTAATGTTGACTATTTCTACTCTCTTCTATCCTTTGAATTGGTCGCGGAGGCACGTTTCCGGCCCCCAATCGTCGCGTATTTCATGCCTCGATGACTCCTACGACAGATTGAATATCGCACAAACCCCAATGCTAAATGGCAAGAGTAATATCAGCACAATTTATAACTAGAAACAGAAAAAGAAAGAAAATATCATTGGAGGAATACAAAAATCTCCTGATCTTTTTATATTACTACATACATACATACGTACATACATACATACAACATACAACCACCAATTCATTCATCCATACAAACATACATATTATATTCATATTTATTTTATTAGTAAAATAGTATGAAAGTCATAACAAAGTAAGTAACGAATGTTTATTGTAAATATAACTTCAAAATGTGAGAAATGTCAGAAAACACAAAAAAAAACACCAGATAATTAAACACATTACAAAGGAAAGCATTTACACTATTATTTTCAATCATCACCCGAGTAATATTCCTCCACTTAGCCTTAAACACGTCAAATGATTGCGATTGTCGAATATGACCTCTCCGAAACATACATACATACATGCATATACATATACATACATACCTTACCTACCCCTTCTGGATTATGGAGATGTCGCATTTCTCGACCTCACAGAGGAGTTATCCACCAAAGTTAAGCGTCTCCAAAATGTTTGCATTCGGTATATCCATGGCCTCAGAAAATTTGACCACATCACGGAGTACAGAGAGAAGCTTCACTGGCTGTCGACCCGGGAGAAAAGAGACATGCGAGTTCTCTGCATGCTTTTCAAGATCTTGGATGGCGTCGCTCCCAATTATCTTACCGGCAGATTTACTGCACTATCGGCTCATGGACGCCCTCTGAGATCAAAAAACAACCTGCTACTCTCTATCCCTAGTCACAGCAGTGACTTCTTCTCATTCTCTTTCACCGTGCATGGAGCCCGTCTTTGGAATGCTTTGCCGAAAAATGTGAGAACCGCGCCAAGCATAACAACTTTTAAAAACAGACTCAGACTTAAAATCAGAAGGAGGGGAATGGGGACCCATTCCCCTCCTTTTAAAACTTTAGCGTCCTTATAGGTGTTAGATTATTTTGATGTGGCAAATCTGTGTCCACAAAAAGAGTAAAGTATGTGAGTGTGGCCACTCTTCACTTGACTCCAATTATTCGTGAAGGGTGGTTCTCATCAAGAAGTTTTCTCCGTATTGAAAGTCGTTGTAGTTGAAGTTGAAGTTTTTATTCAGAAGGTATGTGATCGGTTGCCAGTTCGTAATGCCTTGTTTGATATTTCGCCGGTGTGTAGGTAGTGTGGGCTCGAGGTGGTGTCGTTGTGTGTAGCCGAAGTGTGAAGTTTTAAGATCGCGGATAATATATGACTGATCGATGTATGAGCGCGTACTTAGAGCGGGGATGTCCACCAAGGAATGATAAAATATGTGTCGAATGTACTGCTTTTTATATGGTATGTAATGATGCAATATCCACCGGTGGGGGAGAATAACTGTGTCAATTCGTATCGATCAGAAGAAATGGCATTAGTCATCGTTTGACTGTGCATAAAATGCCGAATTTAGTTGGAATTCAATTGCAGTTGCCTCGTGTATATTTGAGCGTATTTGCGGTTTCGATTCTATAGAAATTACTTCTTTTGTTGTGGGTATGTTGGACGAAGTGACTCCAACAAGTATATACTTCTTTCTATCGTCCTTTATTTTATTTGTAATACTCTTTATATAGGTTAAGTTATGTAGTCTACTCGCAAATAACGTTCTTACAATAGTATAGGTTAGCTCTAAAATATTGCCTGCAGGCAATAAGCTCGCCTTTTCTTAAGAATAAAGAGTTTTATTATTATAATTATTATTATTATACATACATACAAATTCGATTCTGTGGCTAAAGACCTAAATGCACCCGAAGTGAACAACTGGAAAACCAAAGCCCAGGATAAGGTGGAATTAAAGAAAAATCTTCACGAAGCCAATAGTCAAAATGAGCTGTAGCGCGAATGATGACGATAATAATAGCAATAAATAATAACATGTGTCCTTGTAGAATTGTAAAAATAAGTATGTCTGTTTGGCCGTGCGAGAGCTGGCATTGTAATAGTGCAAGGTGCTGCAGCGTTTACGATTTATTTTATGGAGTTGTTCAGCTTTCTCACATCTAAATGTTTGTGTAGAATGGATTTAATCTCGTGCCTATGCCTCAAGGTAGGTCATATGCCTGTCTGTTTCGATCGTATGGCGCACCGCATTGATGTTTCTGTTGCCGACAGCGGTGGGCCTTCACGAAATTCGCCACTGAGATTGATAAGACCGCGTTTCAATTTTGCAAACCAGATATAACCAGTTTGTGCGGGTTGGCTCTAAAGGCAAAAAACATCTCACTGCAAAACCTTTCTCAATAATCGAGAAAGCTTCAGATTGGATTATGCAGGCCGATTCGGTCTCTAAGCAGTATAAATTCCCTGAAAGTCTCGGATGCACAGCCCTGCGTCCAGATATAACTCTTTACTCTCTATCTCGGAAGATGGTCCTTATCGTAGAATTAACTGTTCCATGGGAATCAAATATCCCAAAAGACCACGAGTACAAATTAAATAAATACCATGACCTCGCAAATGCCGTCACCCGGAACGGCTTCACTGTTCACCTTCACGCGGTGGAAGTAGGCGCTCGTGGCCTGCCAGCTAAATCTTTGTTTCACCTTTTTAAAGATCTTGGTCTCTCCAGGAAAATAATCAACTCCTTTTTAGAAAAAATATCTAAAACCGCGATTTCTGCATCTCAAATTCTATGGCTTCGAAGGGGGAGTGAATGGGTGGTAAGGTGAACGCTCACATGTGGCAAGACAGCTGTCCTAAACCTACCACCGCCTCTTGTTAGCCCGGAATCCACCCTTCACCTCCCAGAAGTGTAATAATTATATATGATGGGCCCGATTTTTAGTCGGTGAATTCCATGGCAGCTCCCTTTGTATTTTATTGTAACTTGCTTGGCGCTTCATCGCCAAAAGCAGTTTGAAGCCGAGCGAGGCTCCGTTGAGTTGTCAAATTACACTTTTCATTTAATCAAATACAAAATTTCACGAGATAAATCTATCGTAATACGGACACAGACATTTTAAAATGACGTCACAATGAAAAGACAAGTGACACTTAGATGCAACGACCTTTATTCTACAGCCAAAGAGTTTTATTTTTAAATATTGTAATTATTATTTTTTTAATGTTTATATAAGTGGTCAGTTTCGGAAACTTATAGTGTGATATATGTATGTATTCAAGAGCTGCCTGAAATTATACTTCATCGATAAGGACTTTTTTACTCATTGAAATGTATGTATTTCATGTATTTAAATACAGATTTAAGTTTAAGTGGTTAAGATTAATATAAATGTACCCTGTTCACTTGTATTTTAATATTGTATAATTATGGCGCCATAATAACTGTCGTTTATATAAGAATCCTACTACTATTATAAACGCGAAAGTTTGTAAGAATGTATGTATGGATGGATGTTTGTTACTCTTTCACGCAAAACCTACTGAATGGATTTCGATGAAACTTTACAATAATATAGCTTACACATCAGAATAACACATAGGCTATAATTTATAAAGATATATAGTCTTCTATCATCATTATCATAATTTTCCATCACTACGCGGGTGAAACCGCGGGGCGCAGCTAGTAATAAATAAATCAGTTATCAATTAATTAATATGAATAATAGCCGCGAAGTCAAAGCACTGGAATGAGATAGCGGTACTAAGGCAGGCGAAAAAATTCACAGGCTTATCATAAGAGATGATAAGGAGACGTCTCTTGTTCAAAAAATAAAAAGATAATTACTCGCCTATTTAAGGCACGCTATCAGCATTACACAATTTCGTTCTTAGGACTAGTTGACTCGCTACTGAGAAATATGTCTGAATATATTAATATACTTTATTTCACTTAGAAAGTTAAATACAAAAAGGCGAGCTTATTGCTCTATGGCAATGTTTTGCTACTTTTTGTTTTTTTTTTTTTTTTAAATATACCATTTGGTAGGAATTCCTACTGTTAATATAATCAAATTAATTTTAATTGAAATGTCATTAATTACATGGTGAAACTTATGAGGTTAAAATATTTTTTGACATATTGACTATTTAAAATAAAATAAAAACAAATAATTATAAAATTATAATTATTTTTTTTAAAACAACTTGAGCTGCAAAAATATCTAAGTAGGTATGAATGAAAAAACAAATAGTCAAAATATAAAAACCAATAGTGAGTTATAAAATAGTCAAATTTAAAATATAAAATTACAGCAATAAAGCAAAAAGCGCAAAAGACATAGTCAATTGCGCCATGTTTATTATTATAATCCATCTCGTATTTTAATATTATAATCCATTTATTATTATATTATTTATATATTTAATTTTCATATTATAATCCATCTCGAATTATTAAAATGATTGGATTTAGTTACAAATAGTGAAAAAGAAATTAATTGTAAAGATTAGGAAATTGAATGCTGTCAAAGTACCTAATAGATAAATTGGGTTCTTAATAGGAATATCCTGGACCTATTTCTTAAATTAAACGTCTCTAAAGGCCAGTTGTTTGATACGTGGTAATAGTGGAAATCTGTGGTAATAGTTAAAATCGGGAGTAATTCTGCAAAAAAACGTTGTTTGATCGCGATTTATCTCCGTTCCGTAGTAATTAGAGTTACTCAAGTAAGGTGAAATTTACCAGCCGATATCGAGTGGTTATGGTAACTTTCGCTAAAGTACAGGCCAAAGGAACGTTCCGATGGGGTAATAAATCGAGCTGTCAACAAGAATGCGGCTAACGTCGATATTGCTTATCGATGAATTACGCTTGCTCGATGAAACAGTATTATACATCTGCATTTATATTAGTACCGATTGCTATATATATTATTATTTTCGGTTTAAGTATTATTTTAGAATTAGAGTAATTAAATAATGACCTAATTATGTGATGTGAGTTATTAAATGAGTACTTAATAGATAACTGATTATCATAGCATGGCATATTAGTACTTTAATAAGTGTAATAGTACTTTAATAAGTGTGCGCACAATATAAAATGTACAAGTGACCTAGTCGAGTCTACCTTGGTACGGGCTTCGGCCTAGTTAGGCAGACTTTGTGAATAATGTTTTTGAAAAATTACTTACGAAAATAAATTTATTCTTATTCTTATTCTTATATCATAGGTCATTATTAATTTCTAAACAGTCATTAGTAAAATGTTATCGTGACAATTTTAATAATTTGGTAGTAATGAGTCCCACATATGTATATCATAAAATGCTGCGCGGATAAAACATCATTACTTGCCTATCAGTTGAGCAATGGAGACCATATTTTCTAACCTGGAGCTATTGAAGTTGAAGTGTGATATTAACATGCAGACTCGGTGCTTTATACATAACGTTTTGAATTGTACGTACCGGTAAATTACACAGCGAGGAGATCGCATCTATTGTTTAATGTGCCGTACCACCGTACAAATATTTTTGTAGACAGGCCAGTGGGAAGGGTTATAGCTTTTCTTAATTCCTTACCCACAGAAATAGATATCTTTGTACATCCCTTTGGCAGCTAAAAAGGCAACTCCCTGCTATCTCATGTTTATCATAATCTGTCTTTTATTTAGTTTTATATTTTTATGTTTTTTTTTTTTTTTTTTCTTGTTCAATGTTAGCATTATTTTAGTTATGTAGTCATTTATTTTTAGACTTACACGCTAGCTTTAATATTCAAGGGCGAATTGGATTCATCTGTAATGCCTTTGAATACTATTTGAAACTAATAAATAAATAACATTTTGTCATTTTTTGACGAACTGAAAAGTGACCCGACAAAAGTTTTGATGCTCAATTTCAATAATATAATAATCTGATAGATAATCTGCGAAGGTTATGACACGCATCCCTACAAGCAGGTATTAAAAGGGGCGGGCCGGCCTAATGATTTATTGCCTCACCGGAACGTTCCTTTGGCCCGTACTATAGTTGGCGGCTCCGAATCAGCTGATTCAGCGCGCGCGTAGTGTCAGTTTGCTTGATAGGTTGCTGTCAGTAGTTGAAGCAAAGCGTTTGTGTTTGTGAAATGAATAGTTATTGTAAATAGTTATTTAAAAATGGATTTGGGATTTGCGTGACAGTCCTAAATGATTAGCCAGAGGTAGCATTAAACTCTTCTGTTAGCTTCTTCCAAGGCAGCGTTTTTCTGTGCGACGCTCACACAATCTGTTTTCTTATTACGAATTACGTCGCGGTAGTTCTCCACCAGATTCCGAAAAATGGTCAACTCATCTTCGCCAAAATGCGATGCTCGGTCACTGTTGAATATTTGTTCATTAGATTAGATAATTTGCGCGTAGTGCGCCAATTATGGAGTGTATTTGATGTAATTTACGGTACTGGATTTCCTAGTTTTGGGTGCTGACATATTTTTCGCAAATTTTCGTAAAGAATCGAATAGTTACAGCAATGAAATGCTTTTCCCGCGCGCTCATGAAATCGGCGAAACAACGGCAGTTGGCGACGAGCGATGAAACGAAATGACATTTGGCGCATTATTGCCAGCGTCGGAAATAAAATAAGGCTAGAGTTCTGTTGGGAAAAGGCGATTTTGTGAAAATTATTGTTCATCATGCTGGCAAATCAAATTACTTCCGTAAGATTTTACTATGGTAGTTTTGACGTTCAAACCACCGAGCTAGCCTATTTACCGTAGAATTTTGAAATACTCCAGTAATAATTGCTATTGTAAATTGGGAATATTACCAAGGATCAACCAACTGGCCCTAAGACTCCTGACGCACAACAAAATTTTGTTGTAAAAAGGTTTGCCTGATACAGCAAGCTATTTGTAACGTTTTTTTTTAATTTTTACTTTCCTGACGACCTATCGGAAAGGAAAGTATTGTGATCGCGCTAAAAAAAAATTTTGAGATGAAGATGGGAATATATATTTTGAGACTCCCTGAGACGATTGAGACTATTTCCAGACCGATCTCTGTCTGTATGTATGTCTGTATGTCTGTATGTCTGTCTGTATGTATGTATTCTTCCACGATAGCGCCCAGACGCTTAATCGGATTGAGCTGAAATTTGGTATATAAGCTTCTGTTAACCGTCGGAGGAACCCATTAGTTTTTGGAGTCCCTACGCCCTACGGTTGTGGTACCTCCCATACAAATTTGGGGTTCCCGGCGAAAAAATTGTTTCCGCGATAGCGCCCAGACGCTTAATCTGTCTAAGTTAAAATTTGGCATAGAAGCTTCTGTTAACCATCGGAAGAACCTATTAGTTTTTGGGGTACTTACGACCAACGTTTGGGGTACCTGCCATACAAATTTGGGGTACTAGAGTAAAAAATGTCGCTGTTTTTTCGCACCTCCCCGGATACTAGTCAGGAAAGTCTTGGGGTGACACAACCGATTTTTTTTATTTGTTGAGTAGGGCTTTCTAAGGTATTTATGAGCCTTGTAACACTGCGACCATTGCTGATCTATTGAGTTCGCCACCTACTATAGTTCTGTGCTAAGCCTCGTGTCATTTAAGAACCGCAGCAGGCTTTTGGCGCCCGATTGTTTTACCTCCTCAGGTTGGAGGTAGTGACCACCCAAGTGGGTGTATCTTTTACGCATCCGCGGGCCACACTCGCACATGAGGTGCTGGGGAGTTTCCTCTGCCTCTTGGCAGAATCTGCACATTTTTGTGTCTCTGAGCTTGAGGTTTAACATGTGTTTGTTCAGGCCACAATGCCCAGTGAGCGCCCTCACCAGTATGCGTAGATTGTTCCTATTTAGCGATAGGGCCTCACGGGCCGTCTTACGGTCGTAAGCCTTAATAAGCGCTTTGGAATGATTCAACCCTGGCGTGTTATTCCAGTGGTTGACGGATTGTTCTAAACACATTTGTTTGAGCATTAGGTTTGCAAGGCTTCTTGGTACGCCACAGCAAGGTTCAGGGCCGTATAACGTTCCCTTTGCTCCCGTCCTAGCAAGTTCGTCGGCTTTTTCATTTCCCTCGATTCCTGCATGACCGGGAACCCATCTTAGAATTACCCTGTTCTTTTCGCCCAGGGAATATTTGTAACCTTACTTAATGGCACTTTACGACGCAATTCTTGTTTATTCCGCGTGTTATGCGAATGATCAGCCGAATTAGTTAGCGTAGTAGGTACTGATGTTTTTTCTTTCATATTTATAGACAATTGTGTGTCTGTGCTGTTGACCGTGGAAGATTAGCCTCGTCGGGAGCCGATTCTGGATGTAGAATCAGGTCATGCTCACCATAAAAATGCATTGTCATCGGAACTGAACCACCAAGTAAAATTTCAACTCCATAGGATAAGAGGACGTGGTTCTAATTCAGCTTGCAAGTTTGATCTAAACAAACTAACAAACATTGTAAGGTAAATAAAAGTAAAAAAAAAAAGTAATTATCAGCACACTTCTTAATTATGTCGCGAACGCAGAAGACAATAAATAAAACGAAGGCCGGAATGTCTGAGCATTGACTGATTTTTAATATAGGTTGATCGCCTCTGAATACGAAATGATGGAGCGGCTCATTGAGGGTTTTTGTATGCGAGAATGGCGTTGCGGCCGCCGATTGGTGGAGGGCAGCCGCGGGCCTTTGCCGAACGAGACAGTCGAAATAGCGCGATTAACATTCAGGCGGTCGCGGTGTGAACACTTTGAACGGTGCGGGAGCAAGAAACGGTAACAGGTACCCAGGCAACGAAAATGAAGACGGAATGCCCGGCGGCAACCATTAGTCGATAATTGTACAATTATGACGAAGTTAACAATGCACTCTCAAAAGTTGTCCATTGGTTTAAGGTAAATAACCTACTATTAAATGAAAAAAAAACAAAGTGATAAAATTTTCTACACCTAATGTTAAGCAGTTACAAACCAATGTAGAAATAAATGGAACTAGACTGGAGCCTGTTGCTTCAACTGTGTTTCTAGGGATAACAATTGACTCCAAATTACAATGGGGCCCACAAATTGAGAAAATGTCAGGAAAACTTAGCTCTGCGGCATACGCAGTTAAAACAATAAGGCGACTGACTTATGTAGATACAGCAAGAATAGTATAATTTAGTTACTTTCATAGCATTATGTCCTATGGGATTCTTCTCTGGGGAAGCTGTGCGGACATCAATAACATCTTTATACTACAGAAACGTGCTGTAAGAGCTATATATAAACCTGGTCCTCGGGTTTCACTTAGAGAAAAAATCAAAGAGATAAATACTATTACTGTTGCAACACAACATATATACGAAAATCTGTTGTATGTCCACAAGAATATTGACAAGTTAAAAAAAAAAGCGACACCCATAATGTTAATACTAGACATAAGCATAACCTTGTTGTACGTGCTACTCGTCTCCACAAAATAAGCATTTCTTTATTGGGACAATGTATACGCTTCTATAACAAACTTCCTCATACTATTAGAGAACTATCTGTAAATAAGTTTAAAGCTACCATCAAAGCAAAATTGTAGAAAAAAGCATACTATACAATATCTGATTATGTAAATGACAAAACGGCTTGGGAGTAAGGCTTGGGCGCATCATAAGAACATAAATTAAAAATAATATTTAATTGTGTCTATATGAATACAGAACATTTTGATATTGATTTTGATATGTTTCCTCCAAAAATTTATAATGGAGTGCCTACATATAGTTCAATTACATTTTAAAACAATCGGTTGAGTCCCTCAAGGTTTTTCTGGAAAGTAGCCAAGGACTTATTTCATCTGAATATTCATTTCATATGCAGTCGATGAGCAGTTGGCGAAAATTCCTATTAATATGAAACTGAACAACGCATATGAAAATTTAAAATTCGATCGCGCGTCACCTCATTCAATTAAAAAATGTGTACCAAATCTCTTTATGCCCAATATCTCGAGATTGTATTGTGACTAGCGCGCCCTCTGGTCCACGCGGGAATTGGTTCAGACCTGTCGCGACCTGTCCAGACCGGGATGCGCCGGTTTCTTACTCTTACGCATGTGAGCACTATGACGTCATCCACCGAACTTTCTGAGCAGATGTTATAAAACTGGCCATAATAAAGTCTATTTTCAAAGGTGGCGACATGGAAGATGTGAATATTTATCGACATAGGTCGATAAGTATTCATATAGACATTTATCCATCCTAAATAATTTACCTCCAGTTATAAAATGCACAATAAAAAACAGATTCTGGAGATAACAATTGATATATCAGCGAGAAATGCATAACTTTTGAAATAGATTTTCGGAAAAGTAAAACATTTGGGCTACGAAATCTTGCATACGTATTGTCAATACCATATAACAAATTGTAAGAGTTAAAAAAGTTTGCAATCATAGTCACATAATCTATTGGCTCGTAGATGCCGTTGGATTTGGCTAAGTTATAAAGCTGAACGGTGAAACTCTTATTAAATTTTTCACCATCATAATTTTGATTTACCAAAGTAAACATGTGCCGTAGGTCCCAAGCATAGTTTGGAAAATAAACGGCGGAGAAACCCGTTCCTTTTGGTTTCGCAGCAACGTGCGGCTGGGCGAAAATAATAGGTTGAAATAAGAACAAAAGCGAAATTTTTGAATAGTGCGGAAAGGAAATTGAGCGATTCAGTTTTAAAGCTAGAAACATGAGCGAAATCTAGAACATTGCAGCTCCTAACTCTAAGCCGAAATCAACGAAGCGCCACAGCAGCAATGAAAAATCGTGACTCCAAAACGGAAGTTGCTTCATTGTCGGAGAAATTTGACAAGTTGAATTATGGCCGGCGTATACAGTATACAGTCGTACTACTATTCTGTGAAATTATACACACGAGTTTCTTGGAAGGTACGCGGCGATGCAGACGCAAAATTGAAATGTTTATTGCCCGTGTCGGAGACCAGGCGAGATAACGGCTATGATAAACAAAAGCGCGTAAATCTCTCGGAAAACTGAAGTTTAAATCTGGTGCGTATGCAAAGACGAATAATACTATCGGCTAGAGTGCACCGAAATGATCGGAGATCCACCAATTTTGATTAAACTACTGGTAATGGTACGTCAACACTTGTTATTAAGTGATCAAAGGTGGAGTATGTGTATGAGGAAACCTGGCCAAAATTTCAAATTCCCAATCTTACTAAATAATACTAAAGGTTACATTAGAGAGTTGGAGTCTCACCCGATAACACGCCATGCCAGCAGTCGGAACCTAACCTTCATGCAGATCGCACGTTATTGTTTTAGGCGCTCCATTAATAATCTGTTGTTCAAAAGCATTTTGTTGGGTTAAAAAATAGTGTGGAGTATATTGCAGTTATCGATGTTGAAGTTTAAGGTATGTACAATATTTAACAATTATTTCTATCGCCAATCTTATTTTATTATTGTGTTTTATACGGTTTAGAGAAGCCCTAATAGATGCATTTAAATAATCTATTGTCACAAAAAAACGAGTACCTTTAATAATGTTCCGGGTAACGCAATTGATGTATATTAAAAGTTTAACTCTTATATTAACTACTTTCTTATAAATATGTCCAGCCTTTTTCGGGTTATCGTTATATAATAGACTGCAACAAGAACATTTTAAAAAGACTTTTATTAAGCTCAGACCCTTATTTATCCAGTTTGCGACCGAAATCTAACAAAAAAAAGGACGGTTATTTACAAGTGACGCTCTAGACTTATTTAAGCACGACCAAGGTTCACCAGCCGATTCCGATGAAAAAGAAGTAGATGAGACAGATTGATTAAAAATGTATTGATATTTCAAAAAATAAGTAGGTTTCAATTATTTTCAATTGTATACTAAAAAAACTGTTTGATCTAAATTTTTAAAGCGTTTTATTACCAAAAAACTACCAAAAAATAGTGTTGGCCAAGTTGTGTATACTAAGTGTATATTGTTGTATATATTTTCTGTTGTTGTGTATATTAAAAAATATTCTTGAGATCAATTACTCCATGGTGCGCCGTTTATAGAAAAAAATGGTATATCTAGTTGGGCAACATCGGCGTTCAGAAGTTAAAGAATCAATAGAGAAAATTATTTATAATTTTTCATCACTTTAGAATAAATTTATCTAAAAAACGACGGGTTTTACTATGGTGAAGCACCTAGGCAAATAACAATACAGAGCTGATATTCAGAATTCCTACGCGGACGTACCTCCCTTAGCACAAAACCATGCTTTAGGGTCGGTTGTAAGAGATTGCCGTATGATAATAAACCCGCCCATTGTGAAAATTCACAATAAAGAGTAGAAACAAACAAACAAACTAGTTTGACAGAAAGTTTGAAAATAAATATTAATATGAAATATGTATCAATAATTTCGTTTCAAGAGCGAAGCACAGATTAGTAGACGACTGTGCATTTGCCAGAAGTGGTAACCGAACTACTGCGGTTCCCAAACGAGAGAATCAGAATTTTCTCAATGCACGCCAATCATACTGTGAGTTTTTCTTAGTATATAAAATAAATAAACCTTTTAAATAAAAGAGTTTTTAAAATAAAATTATTGGCAGAACGTAATGGCAAATAGCACAATTCATAACTGTAATGAAACAATTTATAGATAATAATAATACATTTCTTATGATAAAATACAAATTCCACAAATTATTATCAGAGTTGATAATGTCAACAAAATCAATAATAATATAGTCAGTAATAAAATAAATTCAATAAAATAGTCAGTAATAGAATAATCGATAATTATAATAAAGCAAAATAACCCTATACTTACTAATATTGAGTGGTAAGTGAAAAACTTTAAAATTTTAATAATATATAATACAATATTAGAATTAATACGAAGTTTTTTACAATCCTGGGAGGCAAAGAAAAGTTGCGTGGTCAGCGGTTTTAAAATCCTGAAGAATCTGTCTAATCGTTCAAAATGGCCATTTTAACAATCCTAACTTTGACTAGAACTACTGTCAAAGTTGGCATGAGCCTAATTATATTCAATTACATTGAATTTAATTATATATACCAACTTCATTTTTTCAGTTTTTTCTGTTTTAGTTGAAATTTTTTGATTGTTGTTTTTTCGACCCCCGTGTATTTCAATGTTCCGTAAGTTAAACAATGAATGTTAAAAAGTTACAAAATCATAACGATGAAAGTCGACTTTTATTTTTGTCCTTATTTTTATTTCATTATTTTAGTTACCTGCTAGAAAGCACACGACAATCTCCTTTCAGGCGGGGCTTGATAAGAAACTGAAAATAAGCCGAATGGCTTTTAGCAGTTGATACGCTTCGTAGCCGTAGCGACAGTGACGGAATCCCGTGGGACCGCTACCAGCAACCCAACGTCTCAATTTACTCATTTCTCCCCACAGCCACAACGCAAAAAAAAGCGAAACCTTGATTGAGTAATTAAGATTGCAGAAGCAATCTAAACAAGTCTGTGTCGTTATCTTAGGTCTAACTTAAGTGGTCTAGACACAGTAACGACTTATGATTGTGAAGAAGGTTTAATTTTATTTGGTAAACGCAATTAAATAAATAGCCGGCAGCACATGCTCAAATAGTAGGCCTTAACTTAACCAAGTAATTGTCGTTTTTCGACAGTGGCCACTTTAAAGTTAGATAAATTGGGTTTGAGTTTGGATTCAAGATAGAAATTTATTTCAAAGCTATTTACAATATATGTAATAAGAGTAGAAACAAACGAGGTTTTTGTCTGAGTCGGCGAGGCCGTGACCGCGGTCGAGAATCGTTGCTACCGTTCGAATTGACAGACTGACCCGCAGCCCGTTCGAAAGCGGGCGATGTTGCCAACTGTCAGGGTTTTGTGAGTTGACAGCTCTCACCAATCGATAATTGATTTATGCAAAATATAATATTAAAAATGAATTCGAATTTATCCATAACAATATCGAACATAAATAACATATCATAACATTGCTGCAGACGTAAATATTCGTTCATCAGGTACGTTCCAATTGACCCTGCAATGGATTAAAGGGCACAGTGACTCACTGGGAAATGACGCGGCGGACGAACTGGCCAAAAGGGGATCAAAGGAAATAGTATATGGACCGGAACCCTTGATGCCCATTCCCCAGGCCCAAATAAAAACATGGCTACGCAGGAACACCGAAGAAACCCACCTTACAGAATGGAAAAAAAAACGCAGGATGCAGGCAAACAAAGAACGCGGTTCCGGAAGCATCCAAAAAACTTGCCCGCAACCTCACCAGATTAAAAAGGGACAAAATCCGTAAAGTCATAGGTACTATGACAGGCCACTGTCCCCTGAACAAGCACCTGTTTACCATAGGTGTGACAGACAGCCCTCTATGCAGAGGATGCATGGAGGAAGAAGAACCGCCACAGCATGTGCTTATGGAATGCAGGAGCGTGGCAGAGCAACGGGCAAGAATACTACAATCTCCAGCATCTCTCCCGGAGGCCTGTAGCAACCCAAACAGGCTGCTAACCTTCTGGGACAGCCTGGGTTGGCTGGAGTAACATAAATGGAAACATGAGCCACGCACAACGGCCCAATCAAGAGGCCAAGTGCGGGAAAAAGCCCAGTCAAACTAACTAACTAACAGGTACGTTCCATTAAACTCGAACATTGCCTGACGTAAGTAGCGTACTCGCGAATCCCGTCTTAACACTCAAGGAAGCCAGTGTTTACCTTGATGCCATTGTGCAGCGACAACCGTACAATCTTCTCTTGTTGCATTTTTTCATGGAGTTATAAGCACTCTGTTGATGCGCATTCATAATGAACGATGACAATAAGGATATAAATAAAGCGAGATTAAAGAGTGGCATAAAGCGAAGAAAAGAGAGAAAGACAAAACGAGAGTGAGATTAAAAATTCCACGCTGAATGAATATAATACACAACTGACTCTTGATATTGTGTTTCGTGAAATCTTGGGACTTTGCCATTGCGCTTTGCACAATTTGAAACTTGAGAGAGGGTGAGACTTATAAACTGGGTCGAATTGGTTTCATCTAAACAAACAATGGTCGAAGAAATAAAAAAAAAAGCATTTGAGTCACCCCACGACTTTCAGCAAGTAGTCAAAGACTCATTTCATCGGATACAAAACTCAAACAAATAGTCGAAACAAAGTTTTTGGAAATCACAATAGATAGCAAACTTAAGTGGAAAGAACACAGTGAAAATCTAACAAGCAAGCTTTCTAGCGCGTGCTATGCATTAAGAATCTTGCGACGTATTTTGGATGAAAGTCAAACTAAAACTGTGTACTATAGTAATTTCGATTCGATATTAGGATAATGGTCTAATCTGTGGCAATTATTTTGACTGCAACAAATCCCAGATATTTATTTTACAAAAGCACTAACCTTAACGTCTTTGTATTTACATCAATTATTAGTAGGCTTTTATTAAAATAAAGATAGAAAAGTAAGAATATCTGTAGACCACAATTTGATACAAAAACTAAACAAAATTTTAATTTACCTCTCAGGAAATATAGTACCTATATTCAAAGTTCGGGACTGAACAAAGAATCATAATTATGAAAAGGATATTTATTCTACCGTAATATTTAATTTAAATAACAATTACTTCTTAATTGTTTTATTGATAGTCCTATTTGCTAATATTGATATTCTGTTTTAAATTCACGTAACGTATTATGATTTTGATATCGATTTTAAGGACAACAATATTGTATTTTTTTTACTACCGTGTTTTTTAAAATTACGTTCTGACAATTTATATTGATTTAATATATATACAGGGTGAGTTTTAATTAACCAGCATCCTTGAAGAGGGTGAATCAGTACAAGCAAATAAGCAACTTTGATTAAAAAAAAATGTGGAAAAAACATATATTTTTTTTTCAATTTCTTTTTTTAAAATTGTATTGAAACCGCTGAGCACGATACGCTATCTAGCGGTAGGTAAAATATCGCTGACATTGTTTATTAGTTATATTTTACTTACCGATATATGTCGCAGCGCAACCAAACGCTTGTCGAACTTATATTTAACAGTCAAATTCTTCAAATTTTCGTTTTTTAATTAAAGTTGTATTGTTGCTCGTCTTGATTCACCTATTGAAGGATGCCGTTTAATTAAAACTCACACTGTATATAATGATTATTGACTATTTTAAACTATTTTTTAAAGTTATTGCGTAACAACATTTTATTTTGAATGAATGTTTACTGTTGTTTATTTCGCTGTAAAATATTTTATTGTATTAGTGAAATAATTTTTATACCCGCTTAATTTAACTTTTTCATATCGTTTCTTTCATATCTTTCATCATATCGGATCGTTTACAATATAAGCGCACAGGGCGTTTTATACGGAATCCTGCAATCCTCAGCAGCGACATTTAGAGGTTGTCCCGAGTAGATCGCACCTCATTACAGGTAGTAAGATTATTAAATATACGAAACTCGCCTTCTTTACCATCGTTTAAGACTCACCTTAAGGATTACTACCTTTCTAAGAAGTAACCAGTTCTTCCCTTTCTCTCCTGTTCCTCTCCCAATTTCCTCTCCTCGGGCATTATTAGTCTTAAATTTTTCCACTTGTCTGTATGTTATGTAATAATCTTTATTTTCACAATGCGCGCATGTACCACTATGTTTAGGTTAGCTGTAAGACATTGCCATGTGGCAATAAGCTCGCCTTTTTTGTATACTTATTAAGTGCTAATAAAGAGTTTATTATTATTATTATTATTATTAAAGTAAGAACTGGAACTGAATGTATTCTCATGACATCTCGAAAATAGAAACGCATTTATACACACAAAAAATACAAACATCGTATACAAGAGTGAATTAAGATTTTTATTTCTATTACGTAATATTTTGTATTTGGATTTATTTTATAATTATTTACTACTATTTTTTTAAGTATTGAATATTTATTTATTTATTACATTAAATACAATATTTCTCGCCAATGGCATGTTTTAACCAATAGTTTCAATGAATTAGGTCTCTAAAACGCACAGTGCTTACTGTAGGGTTTAGGAGGGGAGAAGGGAGGAATAGGTGTTGATAGATTTTATATATTAATGTGCAGTAAAAAATAGGAAAATTATACTAAAAGAAATTATATAAAAAGATATATGTGGAATATAAATAACTAATAATCTAAGACTAAAATTTTAAAAACTTCATAAAATAAGTCAATGACAAAAAAGAACAAATTTAATCAAGGTTCTTAAATCATAGTACAAAATTATTCATTTAATTTTCATGCCTATGTTGAAAAATAAAAAATATATTAAATGCACCTAAATATAAAATGTTAAAAGTAAAAATGTTTGATTTTCTTTATTTTATGATTTTATTATTACAATT
The DNA here is from genome assembly GCA_944548615.1 of Micropterix aruncella. Lineage (NCBI taxonomy): Eukaryota > Metazoa > Arthropoda > Insecta > Lepidoptera > Micropterigidae > Micropterix > Micropterix aruncella. Next base: position 832,319 of record OX155959.1, read on the forward strand.
TAGTAACGATTTCGATTTTAGCTTATGAAACCCATAAATTAAAAATTGCATTTAATATTGCTATCACATAAAATTGGTGTTTTCCATAAAACAGGCTCTGCCTAGTTAGAAGTGAAACAGAATCGATGTGTTTAAATAAATCTTATATATAATATTTTCTCGATTAAATAAATAAAAAAAACAAACGTCAACAAGATTCCCAGTTAAAAGCCGAGACGCACTGAGCAATACTGACTCGCTCGGCCAATCGCAAAATGCCTTCGCAATGTTTATCGCATACCAGACCAGCTGGCCTTTGGTAGTTGCTCGCTGGTCGCCCGCCCTAAACGTTTGATCGCAGTCGGTTCGCTGATCGATTATTCAACGGTTTCGCGCGATTTTGCCGCTTTGTTTGAACACTTCATAGCGAAACATGAAAGAGGGCGTTATATAAAATTTCTGCAATACATAGAATATATATGTCGTATACGTGATCCAGACTACTATTCTCGTTGTTTTCGAAATTAAAAGGCTACCTTATTGCAAGAGAATTATATAATATAAACGAATTATAATTAGATGACTGATTTCCATCTCGATTTTATTTATTTAACTTGACATTTGTACCATTTTACTGATTATTATATTATTACTATTATTTCTAATTGTCTCCCATAATCAATTATATTTCTTATTTATAGGACTATTTAATGTTAATATTATAATTTCATGACTAACTGTAGTTATAAATATCTAATATAACTCAATTGTGTGGTGAGTCTCTAATGAAATATTTAGTATACATTTTAAAGTTATTTTAACATTAAGCGGCTATATAAAGTGTCTAAACAACTATGTATAAGTTTTTGAAGACAATAAATGCTATTTGATTTGATTTGATTTGTATCCGCCATCATTTGCTGCCATTGGCTTTGCGAAGAAACATAGCTGACATCTCACTTTTACTACGAATTTTAAATGGCTCGATTGATTGTCCTGAACTACTATCTAAAATATCTCTCCGCACTCCTAGCCGGGCACTTAGAAATAGGGCACCCCTTCATGTACCTGGCTTTAAAACCAAATACAGGCGTAATTCCTATTTTATAAGGGTATGCGAAACTTTCAACACCCTGAATGCTGACATTGATATTGACCCCTTTTTCACGAATATAGATACTATAAGGAAGCAGGTTGTAGGGCGATTTTGTGATGACCAGGCACATCAGACATGTTTTCTACTGTACAATTTAGTATCTTCTTGTTTAATATCTTCGTTATGCTTAATATCAGTTCTAAATTCACGTTATTATTATTATTATTATTATCAGTGGTAACTTGTAAATGGCTCTAAGCTTCCTATTTTTGTTCACTACTAAATTATTGGCTGTAAGTTATCCTTAAGAAAATAAAATATAATAGAAGCATTTCGATTTTAGGCCTTACGAGTATTTACATTGTCAGTTGACTTTAAATTCAAGACAAGTCAGTGCTAACCCAATATTGCCATGGTGTAGATAGATTTTATAGTAAGTACAGCGCTGTCGCGTCAGTGCTGACTTCAATATTCCCGCTATATATTTTGAAGTCAGTCCGCTCCTATCGCCACCCGCGTCAGCAGTACTGACCGTGTCTAAACGCCGAAGTCAGTAGTTGGCCAGTCGCTGACAATGCGTTGTAGAATGACGTCGCATCGTGTCGAAAGTGTTAAGTAGTGAAAATGGCGTTTTTTTCGTTACATCTTCTTCCAATATTTCCGTCAACTCTTCTCAGCAGGTACATTTGCTCAACAAAAAATTCACTTGTATCAAATTCTGTAATTTTCGAGTAATTATTTTTCCACGCTGACTATAATAACGTGCGTACACAGTGAAAAAATAACCACGACTGACTGACCCTATGTACAGAGCGTGAGTCAGTTCTCGGCGCCAGCAATGACGCCTGTAACTGACTCAATGTAAATCAACCGTAAAGTCAGAAGCTGACGTAATTGCAATGTGTTTATATTGCACAACGCAATTTTTTTGAGGAGTGGTGTCACATATAATTTAATTCCTGGATAGTACGGAGCAGAAGCTATCTTCTGTGAAACAGTCACATTTTGCATAACTGTGTATGTAGGATAAATGAATTTATTTATTTATTCGTTACATAAATATTCAAACGCAATAGCACAAAAGAAATATAATGTACAATCCATAAAATACCGCTATATGCTTCTAAATTTAGTCATACATCTGTCTGTGCCCAGGCCAAATTGTGCATAAATTATATGTTAAAAAGCATAAAATTATTCCTAGTGTGCCAAGTAAAGTGAAACCGAGCCCGCCTTGCTAGGCACTCCTGTGATAAGGCGAGCTCACTTCCTGAGTCTTATTGGAGTGCCACGGTTGTGTCAGTAAAAATAACAAATTAAATTAAATATATATTACCTAATAATTTTAACCGCAGATCATATCAAACATAATGCGATGCCGCCAATTTGCCATCCCGACGGCTGCCGTGCGCATTATCATATCGCAATTGCGACCATAGTCGGAATCGGAATCGGAATCGTAAACACTATATCAATATATGCGCTAAGCTATAGATGCTATAAGGAAATATCGGTTTCCAGCCAGCGAACGGGCCCGCGACAGTGAATATCACTCGTGCTTCCATTTCAGAATGTCTTATGGAATTACTCTGGGGAAATGCTTTCGCCGTCTATAGACACCAAAACAGGCTCTCAGAAATCCGGGATATTTACACCGGCCTTAGAATGTGCGCATCGATGGTTAATGTATGTTAAACGAAATGTTGGTAATTATGAGCTTCACTCCAGTCGCCATATTCACAATACCGTTCACAAGAATAACATTATTTACCATAACATTATGTGCCATATTCGCTATTAGAAAGATAAGAAATTTGAACGGTTTTGAAGCCGCTAAATCTGTTTATTTTGCATATTTCCACTCCCTCATAACGTATGGCCTTCTGTTTTGGTGAATGGCACCAAACTCAAAAAGAATTTTTCTCCTCTAGAAAAGAGCGGTACGCAGTTTATATAGTCTTTCCAAGAAGTTCTTGTAAGCCGCTGTTTGTAGAATCAGGAATCATGACTCTATTTTCTTCCTACATCTTCCAAAATATTATGTACGCTCGTAGACATCTAGCAGAAGTTCCGGTGAATAGTTATTTTCATCATCACGATACGAGGAATAAATCCAATCTCCACATAAACCGACAGCGACTTAGCAAAGTGCGATACAGTTTTATACAACAAAATTTGTCCATCTATAATAAGATTCCAGAGAAAATGAAAAGCCTTGGAGAGGACCAATTTAAAAAGATAATTATAAATAATTTTGTAAGAAACCCAATTTATGGTATAAGGGAGTTTGAAAATTCCGAGTTTATTTTCCATGTTGATAATTAGCAAAATTTGTAAAATTTTAAACATAAGGGAATTACGATAGCTGACATTCTAATTCACATATAATTTAGTATACATCTATTTATGTTTAAAAAATACGAAAACATATTGCTGGATTAATAATAAAATTATTTTACGTTGATTATTCTACATAGAATTTGCATTTCTATTTTAATATATTATTCTCTCTTACTATTTAATGACATTCGTATATTTTGATTATTTGTAAGTAGGTAATATTGAATATAATATTACAGCCATGACAACTATCGTGATAGTTATGTTTTTAATAATTACATTTTAAGCATTTAATTTTGTGACGCATCCAAGTGTATGAATGCCTATCTACTGGAGTAGTTGATTGTATTGTATTGTATTTACCCTCTCAAAACCGTGTCAGTTATGTGACCCTGGAGTCTACTTTGACTCCAAAATAAAGTTTTACATAAATGTCGACAGCATAAGTAAGAAGGCATATAAATCGATTTACTTGGAGTCGGCCTTTCTTGTCCTTCTCCTACACTGAGCACGATCTTGTGCTGTGTCGGCGTCGAGTTGAGCTTCTCTCAGGTCTTTATGGACCGTCGTCAACCAGGTGAAGGGTGGTGTTCCACGAGCACGTTTCGTCGTTGGCAGTTCTAGGGCAAGCTTCACCATAATATGGTCATCTGGGCGTCGCTGGACGTGACTGTACCACCACGGGGTTCGTTCTTCGAGTAACAAAAAAAATACTGAAACGTATTCACTTCTTCTGGTATACAAAACTCTTGTACGATCTCAATTAGTCTCAGTTCTTGAAAAGTTATGTGTTACCTGTCTATTTTGATTACGCGAGGTGATGTTTTGACGGCGGCATCTGTCTTTAAGGGTTGAACACTTCTGAGACGTACTTTTGGTATTAACATTCAGCTCGTTCTGGGATTTTCTTCCATATCTCCCAGGTTGTGACATCGTGATCCACAAGGATCACTGAGGTTTACTTCTATGAGCTATAATGAGTATTTTTTAACAAGCTCACATCATATTTTTATCATCCGGGTTCTCATCGAATCGGGTATCATGACGATGTACTCGTGCTACATCCACCAACATATTATGTTCTCTCGTAAGCATATATCGGACGCCCCGGAAAAAAGCGATTTCGATTAACACAATACCAGAAATAAATTCAACCTACATCTTAATCGGCACCGGCTTAACAAGTTGCGCAACATTTTCATTCACCAAAGCATATGTTATTATAATAAGGTCCCAGCGCATATCAGAAGTTTTGGAGAAAACCATTTCGAAAAAATAATTGTTAATATCTTAGTCAAGATAGTATACGACTTAATAGATTTGGATAATGCTGAATCCATATTCCAAGAGTACTACAATGTAAAATAAAGGAAAAATCCTGATAGTTGACATTTTCCAAAGAGCGTAATATTTATTTTTATCAACGAAGGCTATATTGCTGGATTTGACAATTAATTAATTTTTTTACATTTTTATATACGACTAGCTGACCCGTGCCCACTTCGTTGGGCGTTAAAACTTTTTACCTGTGATGAAATTATGAGTGTGGTTCGGTTAGTAGTGAGTGCTATGATTTATTTCCTGACTGCCAAAAGAAGGGTTATATTTTTATTGCATATGTATGTATGTATTTGCATGCCAATTTGACTATAATACCGTTATTTGTGAGTGTCTTCTTGTGAGTGTCTTATTTGTGAGCGTATTATCTATTTAACTATTTATGCAGTAAAATGGAAAAGTCTTTTGTTTTAAACGCTTGAGACGATCAATTTACTTATTTTGATAAGAATTCATAATTGTTGATAATATGACCAATAAACATGACCTAACGATTTAAATTATTGTTTTAATATAAAATATTACTTTTTGTGACTTAAATATAAAAGTTAGGCATATGCTGTTGCTGACTTTTTTGTAGGTGGACGATTTTATTCATTTTGAGGGAATAAGTTTAAGAAATTACGCAGTAAAAATATGTAGGACCCCACACGGTACAAGAGCACTTCATTTAGATTTACGACAGCGAGCGGAGCTGGCCAGGAAGTGTAAGGTTTCTTTTCATATCATTCACAAAGGACATTTCAAGTGGACGACAAGGGCAGGCGAGCGGCCGAGAAAAAAACGGCCAGGCAAGGGAGTCGTGCAGTCGTAAATTTAATGGACGTCAGGCCGCTAAATACGGATATAAAAAATAATCTGATGATAATTGTGAAATAAAGTCAAGCATAAATATCAACATCATTTACAATAACAATACTCTCGAACGCAGCAATCTAGGAACACGACTAACTTCTTTATAGTTTAAGTTACAGTGTAGTTTCATATAAATCGTAATAATATTAAAATATGTAAAATGGCGTGAGAGTCGCGGGCGAAATAATGTAATAACGATCAAATGTGTGTCGCACGTGACTCTCGATCACTAATTAGACTATAAGTAGAATAATTAAGGGAATGAATGTAAATAAGACTCAAAACGAGACGTACGGATGCCGCCATTTAGGGGGTGCGGTTTGTTGATTTAAATAGCCAATAGGCGAGTAACTGGCGCTCGCCAATGAGAACGTACGATCTCTGACCAATCAACAAGAAGAGCTTATTTGAAAGCTTTGACTTCCATTTTGAAATTAGGCCAGTCAGTCTCAAAAGAATCTTTGACTCCGGCAGATGTCAGTTGCCGAATCGGCGCGTAGATTGGAAGATATCGCCCTCATAGTTTAGGACGCGTCGGATGTGCATAATAATTGCACATTTGCATAGTAATTGCAACTCGCGAGTTGCAATCGCGGCGAATATTGTGAATTGTGTCGTGTAAAGAGGACTTGCTGAAAATAAAAACCGCATTAATAACATTCTCTATATTTACTGAACCGTTTCCTTCCTAAGTTCCGTGGAATTATTTATCGGGAACGACGTAATCCAGACAGCCTGCCGAGAGCTGTGTATACGCCAAGGAAACCCTATGGAGCAGCTGACGACGTGAGTAAAATTAAAAATTAACCACATAGTCTACTACCACATCGCGTCGTACGCGGCAGCCTTGGCCGCCGCGATTAAGGTCCTGGACCCTGCGTTTCGTTTCGACGAGTTCGTCGGCCCTGAAACAGGTTTCGTCCACGAGTGGTCTCTTCGGAGCCGAATAAAAAGAAAAAAAAGAATATGGCGTCTACGCAAGGCTCTCGGGCTGCGTCAGGAAGCAGCCGACGAAGCGAGAGGCTGCAAGAAATAAGAGAAACCTCGGATGAAGTACGAAGAGTGACGAGGCAACGCGCCAAGTTGAGCGCGGAGAAGAAAAAACTGGAGGCTGCCGAAGAAGCAGAGAAGAAAAAATTGGAGGCCCAACTTGCCATAACTGCGTCTGCAAGGCAAGAGAAACAAGCGGATCTAGAAGCCGAAATGGAAATGTTAGAAGCAGACGGCCAGCATGCTCTTAGAATGCTGGAAGTCGTGTCGGAGGCTTTCGGGAGCACAGAAGGAGGTAGCGCCTGGGGAGAAACGAGAAACCTCTCCGCAGAAGAGGATGCGGCAGAAAGAACGTCTCAGTGGGCAAATTATCACACGCCAGCAGCCAGAGCGGAACAGCGGATGGGTGAACGCGAGGGCGAGGTGAGCCGACGGGCGCCGAGCGCCGCCGCTGATTTAGGCGGCGGCGCGGCGCCCGAGCCGGCCGGCGAGAGCGCAAGGGCGCTGGCGAGCGCTGCCGCTCAATTCGCGGCCGCCGCAAAATCGGACAGCAGCGAGGTACGCGGATGGGAACAGCACAAGAACGACGCGACGCGGAGGGGCCGCGACGTGGATGCGGCCGGGGCGACCGCGGACGCGACGCTTCACGAGGCAGCAGAGGCGGAAGGCGCCGCGCGCGCCAAGCAGAACACGGCAGCAGATTCCAGCTCGCAAGAGGATGCGAGTGAGAAGCTAATCAATCAGGTTAGTCGTATTTTCTCGATTGCTGCAATTAAACCTCATTATAATCGAGAGTTGCCCACATTTTCGGGCGATTGCTTGCACTTTATCGCGTTTAAATCGATTTTTGAACAATCCACCGATTTAATGAAATTAAATGATTCGCAAAATCTTTTACGTCTACAGACAGCGTTAAAAGGGCGCGCACGCGAATGTGTTTCAGGTCTGTTGATGTCGCCATTAAATGTAAAAAATATAATGAAGACATTAGAGCTACTTTTTGGTAATCCAAATCAAATAATCCAACACACGTTAGCGGAGGTTAGGAGGATAAGGGAGTTAAAAGAAAATATGGATCCGCAAGAATTATTGAGATTTGCATGTCAAGTTAAAAATCTAGTAGCGACGGTTCGCTCAGTAAATAAAACCGAGCATCTGTATAACCCGGACTTGTTAGAGACTTTGGTGTCGAAATTGCCAAAAAACTTAACCACTTTATGGCTAGGAGATAAAAATAGGACGAAAAAAATAGCTCAGAGCCTGTCATAGTGTATTTTTCAGTATGGTTAGAAGAACTAGCGGTTGGAGCACAAGATGCGGGGTTTGGCGCTGGAGAGCCAGCGAAAAGAATGCAGGAGTTGCCCCGTGACAGGAGATATAAAAATAGCCCGAAGAGTAATTTCGTGCTAAATACGCACGGCAAACCATCTGGCCAGTGTCCCCATTGCAAAGAAGGTCACTACCTTAGCAAGTGTGAAAAATTAAAAGATATGTCTCTAGAAGCTCGGTGGACGGCAGTCAAAAGTTTAGGTGTCTGCTATAAATGTCTCAGTCCGTCGCATAAACGAAACAGCTGTTTGGCCTATAAGCGTTACCCAAAAAATAAGTTTCACTTTTTATTGTCACCCCTCGCGCCCGGGCGAGAAAGTACTGAAAGGGAAAGTGAAAGTGTGGCAAGGACGCAAGTCGGCGTCACAACAAATACCGTCTCGCCGAACCGAGTTTTATTACAGATAGTGCCGGTCCAAATAACGGGTCCGAAGGGTAAAAAACAAGTACACGCTCTTTTAGACAGCGGATCGACCGTATCGTTGTTAGATAAAGCCGTGGCGATAGAACTTGGCATAAGAGGTGTGACACGACCCTTAGAAGTATCAGGTGTAAGAGGTATGAAGGTTTCTAATCACGACGCGGAAACGGTATCGTTTCAAGTAAAAGGTATTTCAAGCGATAAAACCTATGAAATACAAGCATATAGCGTGATAGATTTGAATCTGCCTACGCTAAAATGTTTTGCAGGGTACGGCACACGGCGCGTAACGGAAGCGACGTACGTTTCGAATAAAATGGAGGACGTAACGCCTCAATTATTAATAGGTGCCGATTGCGGTAATTTAATTGTCACGAGACGCGTCACGCGGGTTAACGAAAATATGTCAATGGCACAAACACGGCTTGGGTGGGTACCTATAAGCACTGGGCCGGCCGAGAGTCACGCCGGGCACCAGCATAACTTTTGTATCAGCGGGCAGGTCAGTGACGCGTCACTGCAAAAATTATTACAGGAAAATATAAAACTCGAGCAGGAGTGGCCAGGGAAGCAACGAGAACCCGCCGAGTGGCGGAGGGCGACGGAATTGCTGGAAAACACTACCTCGGTAGCCGACGGCATTTGGTCTGCAGGTTTATTGTGGCGAGAGGATGAAAGGATTATGCCAGACAGTAAGCCAATGGCGCTCGCTCGGCTTAGGTCGGTCGAGCGTAAGATGGACGCAGATCCCGAATATGCCAAGGCTTATTGTCTGAAAATGGACCACTATGTAAAACAGGGCTATGCACAAGAAGTGCGACCAGAGAGTTTAGTCGGTAGGAAAGATATTTGGTTTTTACCGCACTTAGGGGTGGTACATCCTGCCAAACCGGGCAAACTCAGGGTAGTGCATGACGCAGCAGCGTGTGTGAAGGGAGTGTCTTTAAACTCTCAGCTATTATCAGGACCGGACCTGTGAAATAGTATAGTGGGAGTTTTATGTAGATTTCGCGAGTACGCCGTAGGTTTTACAGCAGACATAGCTGATATGTTTCTGCGCATCAGGATAATGGAAAAGGACCAGTACTCTCAGTTATTTCTGTGGAGGGGAAATCGCAGGGATATAGAGCCAAAGGTCCTAAAAATGAATAGTTTAATTTTCGGTGCCAGGACATCGCCGTGCACCGCGGAATTTGTGAGCATAAAAAATGCTGAGAGATTTCGCGATCGGTTCCCGCGAGCTGTGAGAGGAATAATCGAAAACTTTTTTGTTGACGATTTATTATTCGGGGCAGAAACCGTGACGGAAGCGCGTAAGCTAATCAACGACATAGTTTGGATACATAAACAGGGGAACTTTAATCTTACGGGTTGGAGTTCGAACGAAAATGAGGCATTAAGCGATATACGGCAAGAAGAAAAGAATATAAAAGCTATAGGTCTAGAGAAAGGAGAGCTGCGCGCGCAGCGGTTACTAGGTCTAGAGTGGATACCTATGTCAGACGAGCTAGGATTCAGTCTGTGCATGGAGAAGTTAGATATAGAGCTGAAAACAGGTAAAAGGAGGCCGACCAAGAGGGAGGCGTTACGCGTAGTGATGTCGGTCTGGGACCCACTAGGTCTGCTAAGTCCTGTAACGATAAGAGCTAAAGTTCTTATGCAGAACTTATGGGCCAGCAGTATAGGTTGGGATCAAGCCGTCACTCCAGAGATATTCGAGAGCTGGAGGGACTGGCTCAAAGTACTAGATATGGCGCGAGGTGTGAGACTTCCTCGATACTTAGGTACGACCCGAAATGCAGGTGAGCGTAGAGAATTGCACGTTTTCTGCGATGCGTCGGCGAAAGCAATGTGTGCAGTCGCGTATTTGCGTGTGGAAAGAGAAGGCCAAGGTATTTTAGTGTCCTTTTTAGCTAGTAAAACGCGAGTGGGGCCTTTAAAAGGCCAGACGATACCGCGAATGGAGCTTACTGCAGCGCTGCTAGGGGCTCAACTCTCAAATAAAATTATTAAGGAACAAACGGCGGAAATACACGTTAAGGTCTTGTGGACTGATTCAACTAATGTTATTTGGTGGCTCAGGTCAAAGAGCGTCGATCATCAGCAGTTTGTTAGTAACCGTTTAGGGGCTTTGGATGACCTGTCATCGCCAAAAGAATGGCGCTGGTTGTCGGGAAAAAGTAATCCCGCTGATGACGGGACGAGAGTGACAACAGCGGTAGATCTTACCTCGGAGGGTCGGTGGCTAAAGGGCCCTAATTTTTTGCGCGAATCGCGCGATAAATGGCCCGTAGAAATTCCGCTAGCTCCGACCGAAAAAGAAAAGGGCATGTTAGAATTTAAACCGGTGGCCGTTTTTGCACTCCATCAAAAGATGACAAGCGTATTAGAGGTAGAACGTTTTTCACAGCATCGTAGAATCGTGCATGCTATGGGATACGTAAAAAAAATTATTCAGCTATGCCGGCGCGAGACGGCTGAAAGCCACCTTAGCGCCGGCGACATAGCTCAAGCGGAAATTGCACTCGTGAAAGAATCACAACGACGCAGTTTCAGCCGGGAAATAGACCTGATAAAGAGTGAGAAGGCCGTGCCCAAGGACAGTAGATTATGGACCGTCAACCTGTACGTCGATCAGAAGGGCGTACTGCGAATAAGCGGGCGAATTGAAAATGCAGATTCCGTTCCACACGATACGAGGAATCCTATGATTTTAGATGGCAGAGATTACTATACGCGTTTATTAATTCTACGAACGCACGAAGAGAGTGCCCATGGAGGGGTAGAATTAGTTTTAGCGACTCTGAGGGAAAGATTTTGGATTGTGTGCCCGAGAAACTCCATAAAAAAACTCATTTATCAGTGCGTTCCGTGTGCTATTCGGAAATCCAAACCGATGAGCGCGCTGATGGGTCAACTGCCGCGTGAACGCTTACAGTCTCATGACAGGTGTTTCGCGGTAGTAGGCGTTGATTTTTTTGGGCCGGTATTCGTGACGGTGAGAAGAAAAATAGAAAAACGTTATGGGGTAATGTTTACCTGTATGAGCAGCCGAGCTTCCCATATAGAGCTAGCAGGAGATCTCTCCACGAACGCGACTATACAGGCTTTAAGGAGATTTATAGCGAGAAGATCTACCGCAGAACAATCGGCAAATTAGTGAAGCTGCCGGTGGCGGAGAAACAATAAAATAAGTAGGTAGTTAATAGTTAGTAATTAGACTAAATAAGAATAGAAAAATAAATTCGTAATTAGCGATTTGGCATAAGAGTTGTAAATATTTTATGCCAAATGGAGGGGTGTGGACGATTTTATTCATTTTGAGGGAATAAGTTTAAGAAATTACGCAGTAAAAATATGTAGGACCCCACACGGTACAAGAGCACTTCATTTAGATTTACGACAGCGAGCGGAGCTGGCCAGGAAGTGTAAGGTTTCTTTTCATATCATTCACAAAGGACATTTCAAGTGGACGACAAGGGCAGGCGAGCGTCCGAGAAAAAAACGGCCAGGCAAGGGAGTCGTGCAGTCGTAAATTTAATGGACGTCAGGCCGCTAAATACGGATATAAAAAATAATCTGATGATAATTGTGAAATAAAGTCAAGCATAAATATCAACATCATTTACAATAACAATACTCTCGAACGCAGCAATCTAGGAACACGACTAACTTCTTTATAGTTTAAGTTACAGTGTAGTTTCATATAAATCGTAATAATATTAAAATAGGTAAAATGGCGTGAGAGTCGCGGGCGAAATAATGTAATAACGATCAAATGTGTGTCGCACGTGACTCTCGATCACTAATTAGACTATAAGTAGAATAATTAAGGGAATGAATGTAAATAAGACTCAAAACGAGACGTACGGATGCCGCCATTTAGGGGGTGCGGTTTGTTGATTTAAATAGCCAATAGGCGAGTAACTGGCGCTCGCCAATGAGAACGTACGATCTCTGACCAATCAACAAGAAGAGCTTATTTGAAAGCTTTGACTTCCATTTTGAAATTAGGCCAGTCAGTCTCAAAAGAATCTTTGACTCCGGCAGATGTCAGTTGCCGAATCGGCGCGTAGATTGGAAGATATCGCCCTCATAGTTTAGGACGCGTCGGATGTGCATAATAATTGCACATTTGCATAGTAATTGCAACTCGCGAGTTGCAATCGCGGCGAATATTGTGAATTGTGTCGTGTAAAGAGGACTTGCTGAAAATAAAAACCGCATTAATAACATTCTCTATATTTACTGAACCGTTTCCTTCCTAAGTTCCGTGGAATTATTTATCGGGAACGACGTAATCCAGACAGCCTGCCGAGAGCTGTGTATACGCCAAGGAAACCCTATGGAGCAGCTGACGACGTGAGTAAAATTAAAAATTAACCACATACAGTCTACTACCACATCGCGTCGTACGCGGCAGCCTTGGCCGCCGCGATTAAGGTCCTGGACCCTGCGTTTCGTTTCGACGAGTTCGTCGGCCCTGAAGCAGGTTTCGTCCAGTAGGCATTATAAGCTCTACAACTTTTCTCTAGAACTTAATCTCTTTCTTTTTTCGGATTAATATATAGCACTCACAAATAACGTGGCTTTCTATTGGGCAAAGAATTTTCAAAATCGGTTCAGTAGATCCAGAGATTACTTCCTACAACGTCACAAACTTTACCTCTTTATAATATTAGTATAGAATATTTATTTTAATGACTATAGACATTGTGCTCTTTATTTAATCAGAAAATTTAATGACTGCATAGTTTTCTAATTATCAAGGATTTTAGATCGATTATAAATTACTTAATTTAATTTATATAGCCACAACTACCAGGATGAAACATCCACGTGTAAGAATGCCTACCTACTGGAACAGAATAACTTGTATTGTATTGTATCCATCGACGAATCTATCATCTTAAACTACGTAACTAACATTATCTTTTCCCTTCTTTACAAGATCCTCAATAGTAATTAATCTCACCGCATCCTGAAAGTCGAGTGTCTTCCTTTTCGCTTCAGTATAAAGTATAAATAAAATTGCTTTCTTGCAATTCCACTCTTTACTATCCAACGTATCTTGCTTACCTGTAAAAAGAGAGAACACCATGAGCCCTTTTTACAGTAAAATAGCAATATCTGATTTTCTAAAGTAACACCAGGCAAATGTTATATCATATTAAAAACTACTTGAAAACAACAATGGTCTAAATTAACTTGCTAGGTTAGCGGACAGTCGTAGTTATCAAATAATAGTATTAGAAATTCATGATTTTGAGAAAGATGTGTTTTTCCAGAGCTAATTGTTGTTGTTTATGTTGGACTGTGTTCAAGAGCAGGTTTATTTAACAAAATAGATCAACAAAATAGAGCAGGGCTGTTTAACAAAATAGATTAGTTAGTTTAGTTTGTCTGGGCTTTTTTTTTCTCGCACTTGGCCTCTTGATTGGGCCGTTGTGCGTGGCTCACGTTTCTATTTGTCTTTATGTTACTCCAGCCAACCCAGGCTGTCCCAGAAGGTTAGCAGCCTGTTTGGGTTGCTACAGGCCTCCGGGACAGATGCTGGAGATTGTAGTATTTTTGCCCGTTGCTCTGCTACGCTCCTGCATTCGGCATCCTGCGGAATTGTGCAAGAGGTGGTAAAATCTGATATGAAAAATAGAATATTGGAATATTTAATTTTATCGTTATGGCACAAGAAAAAACTAACGTAAGCTGTCGATTTTTTCGAAATTTTAAAAAGTGCCATAATATTGAAAACCAATGATTTTTATTAAGGTCATATTGGGCCGATTGCATTTCTTTACTTAAACTGAAATTAGTTCAAGGAAACGAGATAGAGCAATACGTTAGAGCGGAAAATAAAACGAACGATCGTCGATAAAAACTACCTGTCGAACTTATACTCGTCCGAATAAATTTGAACACATTTCATGCGGTGTTTGATTCAGGTGGTTGTCTTTGGTGAGTAGTTTTAATGCGAAAAAGTGACAACCGTTCATTTCACATTCCCCTCTAGCATATTGTCCTGTCTCGTTCACATGAACTAATTTCCGATTTTAGTTCACAAAGAAACGCAATCGAGCCCATTTTGATTTAGTCTAGTCTAGTCAGTTAAGCTGGCCTGTTAGCCCTCCAACGGATAACGTTCAGTTTTGGGACAAGTCTTCCGCACCGGCGACATGCAGGTGGCCCGATAGCATTTTCCGGCGAAACTAATAGCAATTTATTGAGCCATCTACAATAACAATAATATTTTTTTTATAAAGGACTGATTTTCTAAGAAATGGTACGTTATTTTACGTTAGGATGCTCTTGGAATAAGAAGTCAGCATTATCCAAATCTCTTAAGTAATATATTGGAGTTTTGACTACGTTCAAATAATTATACATAGTTTTGATGGGGATGAGTTAGCTTAACTTTACTTATCGTATCGTAACTTTACTTTACTAATGAAATTAATACTTATAGTGGACATCAATAATTTAAGTAGACCTATGATTTGACTTTTTTCTTGGGTAACCGTGACCTAAAGATTCTTTCAAAATGCTGAATAAAATTCAATCAAATTAGTCACGCTACATATTAATGGAGAAGATAATCAGGAAGTAAGAATCATTACAAAATATACGTAAAACTAGTAGTCATATACTGGATTCTTGACTAGGCTATTAAATAAGATTTTTTTTTAATTGGTTCTCTCCAAGACTTCTGATATGTGTTGTTATAATAACACAGGCTTTAGTAAAGGCAACTGTTGCGCACTTTACTAAGCCTGTGCCGATTTAGATGTAGATCAATTTTTTTTCTTGTATTGTGTTGATGGAAATCGCTATTCGCCGGGACATCCGATATAGTCCAGTCAAATTAGGGTTTCACCTCGGAATGAGAGATAATAAGCTGGAAACTTGTACACACCTTCATTATGGCGTTCTATAAGTTGTCTCAAAAGTCTCATAAAATCTCGTGTCTGCGTCGTCAGTTATTCAAGGTTAAAGGTCACAAAAATCGGTTTTTCGCGATTATATAGGTTTTTATAGCTCCAATGGTGTTAACACCTATTATAAAAATTATAGAGCATACAATTTGCGACAAATTGTGTCCAAAACATTTTTTTATGCGCTCAACCGTTTTTGAGATAGAGGGCGGAGAGCGCGCAGTGCTCAGCCATATATACTGTAATTCAAGGTCAACTGTGAAACTCGATGAATAATGACCTGGATAAAGTTATTACATCATTAAATTATGATTAACAATGAATAATTTGTATTATTTATTACTTTTCTACTTAAAATCTATTTTAAATAAATAATTTTATTTAATGAGTTTTTAATAACACAAGTAAGTAGGTAATTACTAATAAATTAGTATATTAGATATATGTAAAATGTTATTAAATACAATGTTTTAGCTAATAAATAATACAAAGTATTCATTGCTAATGATATTTAAATGATTTAATAACCTTATACAGAGTATTATTAAACGAGATTCATAGTTGACCTTGCATTACAGTATGTACAGCTGAGCGCTGAGTACTCTCCGCCCTCCGCGCCCTCTATCTCAAAAACGGTTGAGCGCATGAAAAAATGTTTGATCCAAAATTTGTCGCAAATCGTATGCTCTACATTTTTTATCGTAGATGTTAACATCAGTGGAGCTATAGAAGCCTAGATAATCGCGAAAAAACAATTTTGGTGACCTTTGACCTTGAATAACTTTCGACGCAGACACGAGATTTTATGAGACTTTTGAGACAACTTATAGAACGCCGAAATAAAGGTGTATACGAGTTTCCAGCTTATTATCTCTCATTCCGAGATTTACCCCCTTTTTTTGCTAAAGTGACAGCACTAATATGTGCTTACGAGCGAACATAATATTTTGTTGGATATAGCACGAGTACATAGTCATGATTCCTGACTCGATGAAAAACGGCTTACAAGAAGTTCTTGGAGAAGCTCTGTAAAGACTGCGTAAAGCCCATTTCTGAAGGATAAGAATCCTCTTCAACAGGCGGCAGCCGAGTTAGGTTAAGACTTTTGCATATTGAAAGTACTCATAATTTGAACACAATAAATTATTTGAAATTTGAAATGCGAAAATCGCATTTCTTACGGCTTATACGAGAAAAAATCTTTTCATTTAATTCTGGAATACCAAATCAAGGAACACGTTCTTCGCTTCCTCGTTTTATGGCAGCTTTACCGCGGGCGATACGAAACTGAAGCAGGTATTTTCGAATTTACGGCAGGAGAGCAATCCCGAGGCAAATCCATCCACTTGCGCCCGTTTGAAGCGATTATAAATGTTTCATCGACTTCTCCGGCCATTGTAATAACTTTCGCAATAAACTTCGACGTCGAGTGCTCTCGACGTGAAATCGCTTCTGTAGTGTAAAATCCTTCAACGTATCGCGAATATTCCGCGAAAATAACTAGCAGCTCTAACACTAAATTACTAATACGTTCCTATTATACGAGGGCATTCAGAAAGTTTTGAGGAGAAGAAATATATATTTTATCACAGCCATCGTCATCCTTGTTTCACCTTCTTTAGCTCCATTCCAGAAATACCGTTAGTTATCCTCGCGTATCTACCTATTATCATTAATTATGTAGAGTATTAGATTGCTCATTACCGTACCATGTTTTGGCAGCTAGGATTTTATAGCGCTGGTTTCTTACGCGCATGATGGCATAGCTAGATGGTGGACTGTCTTCGTCCCCAAGTCTCTACGGTCATCCCAGGTTGAAAGAAAAGTCATTATACTTATATACCGTCCTGGGGTGACGGATTAGCAAATGGTTTCGTGCAGCTTGGGCCATAAGATCCACCGTGTTTTCGGGTCTGCCCAATTACGATTCAGCTCCTATTCAGTAGCCTCTTCGGGAAGGACTCTCACGTCCCAGGCCTCACAGCCTGTGGATCGGTTTCCTCTGGTGGAAGGCATTCCGGCGCTACTGGACGGTTTGAGCACCGTTCGGCGAAGCCAATCGGTTGTGCACTATGAGTGCTGAAGGAGTCTAAGGACTATGGAAATATACTGTCTCCTAAGCAGCGGGGGTGGATGTTGACCTCTTGACATGCCACTCTTGAAACGGCCTGTCGGCCACCCGATCTCGAGTGGTATTACGGGCAAAGACGCCCAAGTCCGCGATAAATTCATAAATGAATTACCGCTGTAATACATCAAATAGAGTTGTCAACTACAACGGGCGAACCCGTCACCTCAGCCCGTCTTTCAAAAGGGATCGTGTGGAAAATGGGTCATTTCAAGAGTGGTTGACATCAGGTCAACATCCACCCCCGCTGCTTAGGAAACGTGCTAATGGGCCACGAAGACCCATTCTGTTCAGGGTTGGTCACACTCACGGGTCAACACCCATTCAGCGGCCTCCACGCATGAAGTGCGAGCCGGGGCAGGACTCTGGCCTTAGGGCTAGTTTCCCCTAGGAGTCAACCTTCCGGTGCTCCTGGACGGTCTGCGTACCGTACGGCGCAAGCGAATCGATTGTGCCCTCTGACTAACAGTCGGGGGAGTCTGGAAGCAGTACTGTTTCCTATAGAGCGGGGGTGGTTGCGGACCTAACGGCGACTGCTCGGACGGACGATTATCGGCTACCCGATCCTGGATGAACAGCCGGTCAAAGGATGCCGTGGTCAGAATCTTCAGATTTGCGATACAATCGTTTCGCGATTCGCAGATTCGCGAATCAACAGATTCGCGATACAATTGTTAAAACTTCCTGAGGTGACGGGTTCGCCCGTTGTAGTTGACAACTCTATTTATTATCCAATCTAATACTCTTATAATCAATGCTAGAACCTTCATTTATAAGTATTTAAACGTATATTTAACATGTTACACCTAAAATATTGTCACTCGCGTATTATTATCTAAATTATATTTCCTTGCCTTACAGCAGTCAGTCAGATTATAGCCAATGTTCCCCATTAATTGAACATCAAAAAGCTCGATTCGCCTTCCATAATACCCACGTCGAGGAGGAGAAGGAAATAATTAGCTCCTTTAATTAAAAACCATTTAATACATTTTTATAATACCCGTATAACTGCTGTTAGTTTTTTTAGGCTCCTGTATAGTTTTATCTGTAATAAAGATGGAACTGGGGATTAACGCCACTGGCTGCACTAAATTAAGTGTTATTTGCAAAGCAAGGCGGGCTAGTTTTCATATTCTGTCATTAAATGTTGATGTAATTTCTTCGCTTTTCAGAAATCTCCTGGGAGAGAGCATTGTCTGCGACTGGACTTGCAAAATTGAGTGCATTAATATTAAATTAAATTAAAAAGAAACGATTTGTCTTTTACTTTCGCGGTACTAAGGAAAGTATTGTGACCGAGCTAAAAAATAGAAATGAATATGAAAGTATCCATTTTAGCACCTCTGAAACGATTAGGACCATTTCCAGACTGAAGTTTGTATGTGAGTTTTACAATTTATTCAGTGCCGCACAACGTGCCATTTAGGCGTGAAATATTTTTTTTTACAATATGATTGCATAGACATTCCACAATAAATATAAAAAAACACATATTATAATAATAGTACAAAATGAGTTAGGTTATGTCATACACTATAAAATCAATGGTTATGTATTAAAATGTTAAATTAGGTAGAAATAAAAAATATTGTTCTAATATAATTTAAAAAAAAAACAACAGTAAATATTAACTCAGAACAAAATTCTGTTAAGCAATAATTTAAATAAATAAAAGTAGTTTAACTATAGTCAATAATCAATGAATCAAAAATAAATTGTCATAATATATTAAAAAAACACGGTAGATAAAACAAAAATATCTAGTCTTATATTATATAGTTATGATTATATATTAGTATTATATTTTTTATTTTTTTTTATTTATATAAGTATTGCAAATATTTAAAAAAGAGTCAACAATTTCAGCGTAGGAATTATGCACAAAAATACTTACAAAATTGAATCAAAAGCAGAAAAAATAATACATCGCATAATCATCATCATCATCATCATCATGTATTTATTCCATAAAAGCATTTCACAATACTGAGGAATATGTCAAATTTTACAATCATAATTAACCGGATGATAAAACCGCTTTGATTAATTAAAAGAAAAATAAATAATTGTAATCAGAGGTGATTACTTAAAAATAGTCAAATTTACAAAATAATCAATAATCAAACAAATATTAATTAATACCATAAAAAGAAAAAATCTGAAACATGCGTAATTAAAAACAATGTGCGAAAGTATAGTCATAATATGGTTATTTATAATCAAGCAATTGTGGACGCAATATCATAAAAGTCGTCCAGTTTGTAAAGGGCATGTTTGACTAACTGATTTTTCAAGCAGATTTTATATGCTGCCATCTCAAGTCTTCTCGTCGATGACGGCAAAGCATTGAACAATTTAAAAGTAATATATAAAAATGTTTTTTGATATTTAGTCAAGCCAACTTTAGGCAAAAACACATTGTTTTTATGTCCCGTATTATGGCTATGCCGAGCGGAGTGAAGCTTGCAATTTAAAAGATTCTCTTTGGCGTATAAAAGGCACTGATATATGTATGTACATGGACGACATGGTAAGGATACCAGCTTTAATAAAAAAGGGGCGCAATGTGTTTCTCTGCTTACACCAAAAATTGTCCTAACGGCTTGCTTTTGTAGCACAAAAACGCGATGGGTATCGGTTGCATTACCCCATAGTAGTATCTCATAAGACATCATTGAATGGAAGCAGGAGTGATACACACTGATCGCTGCACGTTCGCCAGCCAGAAATTTCACCTTTCTTATAGCATAGACTGCCGATGACAAAGTTGCACACAAATTTTCGATATGTTGATTCCAGTTTAAATTTTCATCTAAAGTGATCCCTAAGAATTTAGTATTTCTGACAATATTTATATTTTCTGATTCCATTTTAATCGTAATATTTTCGTCACTCTTTTTAGTAGTTGAAAATTTCATCGCTACCGTTTTTGATGGGTTTATGAAAAGTTGATTTTTTTCAAACCAAGTGTTAGCCACAAGAAGCTGCTCGTTTATCAGCTTTTCCAAGACCTGGGTGTTTTTATTTACAAAAAAGAAGCTGGTGTCTTTGGCGTATAGAAGCGTCTTTACTGGCGGCGTAATTGTCCTATCGATATCATTAATAAAAATAATAAATAGTAGTGGTCCAAGTATAGAGCCCTGAGGTACCCCGCGTGCAATTAATTTTGGCAATGACTTAGCATTGTTTATTTCCACAATTTGGTATCTCCTATTTGGATATGATGTAATCAGGCTATGAGCTCTACCGCGAATACCATACCTCTCTAGTTTATCTAGAAGAATCTGGTGATTCACACAGTCGAAGGCCTTCGATAGATCGCAAAAAACGGCTATGGGGTTTTGAGATGTGTCAAGTGATTCTAAAATCTAGTGGCAACGTCACCTACCTAGGCCGGGACCTGTTCTTAGGTAAACATTTATTTTTTAATGGGCTTGCAACAATACCGTGTTTATAAAAATGGCATATATTCCATGTATGCACAAAATAATAGAATTGCAAAACCATATTAAAATTGACTAAATAGTTAAATTAAATAATTAAATTTAAGTTAAAAGTGGAAAATTAAAATGTCAGCAAATAAATTCAAATCAGAAAATATTTGACATTAGTCGGTTAATTAGTTATTTATTCAAATAAATGTCTTTTAGTTTTTAAGAATGAATTAGCGATCTGTATGATAGAAAGTAAAAACTAAAATAAAACTGAAGTCAATTTGGTTAAAATACTGTAACCCCCGAATAGATATACAATCTAGTGGGGTGATAAAATCCACAAAAACCTCATCTAATCTGCTTGGCAAAAAAAAATGGTAATATATTATTATTTAAACTCTTTTAAGCTATTGCATAGCTTTTATCGCGGGCCTGGCCAGCGCGGCGACCGAATGAAGAATTTCTCACGAAAATTGATGATTTTAAACTGATAATTACGTCTAAACGAGTACTACTTACGATTCGAAAAAAATATATGTTAAACAAGATCATTTCCCTAATATTCTTAGCTTTGAATATTTTAGATTTTGTTTATATTACATAGTGTAATTAATTTGTGAAATTAGGTCTAACCGAACACAAAAATGACTACTACGCAAATACTATCTGGCGTATTATTATAAAACCTGCATCATTTTAAAGATAATTTAATTATCTATCTTTTTATCTACGATTTTTTCGAACAATCCGGTATTTTTGCTTTATCAAATAAAAAATTCGTGCGCGGCGCTCTATCGGAAGACGTTTAAATTATTCTGAATCATTTGCTTTCGCAGCCGCAAATGATTCGGAATAATTTCAACGTTTTCCGATAGAGCGCAGTTATCTGATATCAGAAAAAATAAAATAAATAAATAAATATATTTGCATAAGTTGTTAAAAATGCTATGCAATAGCTTTTCCGCGGCAGTCCCCGAGTGCCACACGTATTATTTTTTTTAATAATCTATTACTGATATTGGATAAGATTTATAAAATGAAGAACATTTTATAAACTGAAAATAAAACACATCGTGAAATGTGGCCCCAGTCTTTCTCGCGTTCTCGGTTTTTGTTTGTCTGTCTCTTTCATCTCCAGGTTGTCTTATAATTCCGCATGTCTTTTTCCGCTGCAATCCCAATATTTATTATTGTATGAGCGGTGAATAAAGCAATACCTCCCTTCGCTGAACTGTTGCAATGTGGGCATTGGAAGCGTATATAAAACGCGATAGCGGAATTTAGTTCGAAGCGACGAGTGAAATATCGATAGAATGCGGTTGAAACAATATTGAAAGATATCAAACCGGTGTGTACTTTTTCGCTCCAACAGTTGCCACAGCTAGTCGGTAACGTACACATTGCAATGCAGGAAGAACGACATGAAAGAGACGGCGAATGGACAGATCGGTCATAAATTGGGGCAACATTTGGCAATTCCATGTTTTAATTTTGTACAATGAGTATTCGCTTGTTTCATCGACGTAACGTTACAAGGCTTTCGATCGCGCATAATAAGACAAATGAAAAGTTACGTGGAGAAACGATCGATGTCAACTTTTTAAAATTATTGGTAATTCACGTTTTAAAATTTACTCAATTAAAATATGATCATTTAGCCAGGGTTTGTTCGAGTGAGAAAAAAATATATTTTGTCTGCAAATATAAGGTTTAAAAAAAAATACGTTTTACCTTGAAAATTCTTACCTTGAAAATTCTTTCGTCACCCGTTTTCTCGCTAAAATACATTTTTACACGACTGACCAAAAGGAGTGTTATGTGTTGGGGATTCATCTGTGTATGTTTTCCTTTTCTTTATTCCACCATAACTGTTAAACGCTTGAACCGATTTAGAAGTATGTGATATTGTTAGATTCGTTTTGTCTTCCCGCTCCTGTCCTCTTCAAATAGGTCTTGTAACGACCTAGTAACGAAGGCCTAGTAACGAAGATAAATATCTAGTAACGACCCAGTAACGAAGGCTTAGTAAAGAAGATAAATATTTGGAATATCAATTTAGGAAAATAAATTATACAAAGTGTTATATTTCATTATACAAAGATTACACAAAGATTTTCAAAATCGGTTCAGTAGATCCAGAGATTACTTCCTACAACGTCACAAACTTTACCTCTTTATAATATTAGTAAAGATTATTAAATACTGCTGAATCTCCTATATTACTCAGAAACACAGTGAACACCTATATCGGAAACAAATTCGCACTCTCGACAACTCGAGAGATTCCGTTTGCAGAGCCTCCGGGAGATCATGATGAACATTCACTGGTAGAACCGCAAAAGTGTGGTGAGACTCTTCAGAAACGTTTTAGTTGAGTTTTTACTAAAACATCTATTTCGCGATCACTGATTTTATTATCAAATTATGTAATATCATATAGGCAGATTTGATTGGTATATTTTTTTGCATATATAAAAGAAGGGTTATATTTTTACTGCATATGTATGTATGTATTTGCATTTTATTTGTGAGTGTCCTTTTTGTGAGTGTTTTATTTGTGAGTGTCTTATCTCTTTAACCATTAATGCAGTAAAAGGGAAATTATATTCAGTAAAAGGGAAAATTCTTTTGTTTTAAGCACTTGAGACGATAAATTTACTTATTTTGATATGAATTCATAATTGTTGATAATATGACCAATAAACATGACCTAATGATTTAAATATTTTTTTAAATATAAAAAACTACTTTTTATGACCTAAATATAAAATTTAGACATATGCTGTCGCTGACTTTTTTGTAGGCATTACCAAGCTGTACAACTTTTCTCTAGAACTCAATCATATATCTCTTATCGTTAAGGCAGCGTTCGTAAGAAACGTTTTCAATCGACCGTTTTTTCTCCGACTTACTTTGCAAATCGGACTACCACGAAAAAGTCTTTTCAATTTTCGGATTAATATATAGCCTATGACACTCACAAATAACGTGGCTTTCTATTGGTAAAAGAATTTAAAAAATCGTTTCAGTAGATCCAGAGATTACTTCCTACAACTCCCAAACTTTACCTCTTTATAATATTAGTATAGATAAATTAGTAATAAAAAGGATATATTTTAAAATGACCCCTTGCGGCCGCTGGAGGCTTTAAGGGGCTTTAAGGGTTGAAGGCTCAGGGAAAATTAGGGGCGCTAAGGTGTACTAGGGGGATGAGGGCAGATTATGGAACTGGCAACTGAGGAATTAAAAATTTAATTCAAGAATGGCTACCAATAATTTTGGCTGCAGAAACCAATCCCGCAACTGTAGGTTGGGTCGATTATGGCCCTCGATTATGTTTATTGTCGAACTATTTCTGATAGCATCCCCATCGTCGTATTTATCTGGAACTGGATTTAATGGATTTAGTGGATGTAGCAACGTTGCTAACTAAAAATCGGGAAACGGGAAATTGGCTGCAAATTACTGAACTCGGCGACTTCGGCTGTTTTTGAGTAAATTCGAGCCTGGTATTACCAAACTCGTTAAAATGCATCAGATTCATCTTTCACATTAGATATTTTTTTATTTCAAAGCTTTATTTTAATGTTAATATAAATACTTTTAATTACGCGTTTTAATTGCTCTCGCTGAAATATTCTACTTTAAACTCAGTATTAGGATATGGACCATATCCTATCTATCCTGTCCAATGTCCATGCCATATAGCTGTTTTTAAGATGCGCAACTGAGAGCAAGTTAAACAATTTTGGGGGCTTTACAAATTGTTTTATTCCTAAAATGGTCGGTGGGCGAAATAAGTTTGAGAACCTGTGCTCTACACGATTAAGACAGGTCCTCGTTGTATTGGCTAAATGAATAGGGCATGAATATAAGTAGCAGAATGGACAAAATTAGACAAACATATTTTTGAAATTGAGAAAAAGAGTTTATCAGCCATCTTGTTCTGTCATATACGCCTGTGACTCTAGTATAATATGTGGATCACGTTCCATCATCTTTGACGTCGACTGTACGTGTATGTAACATCCATGGAATAAAAAATACATTTTTTTCGTGATGATATCGTCCAGCGCGGGCAGTGAGCGCATAAATCTCTCCCGCTTCCGGCACCGCGGCAGTAGGAGGAAACGTATGAAACTTTAGCAAACCAAAAGTTGACATGTTTTCATATGTTCGGACTTGGATGGATATGTCTGTGTCATATTCAATATCCATGATACAAATGCCGCACATAATAAAACACTATTTTAGAATTTAGTTTTTTTTGAAGCAGCAGCTCGTGGCGAATTGCGCTGCTAGTACTCGTATATTTTAATTGGAATATGAAACTTATTTTCATCGACAAGTCATAGAAACAAATTACGTCAACCGCAGATCATAGAAATGAAATAGCCATTTCCATTCAATTGCTGACTTTAAATGGTAAAATTGAAAATGATTTAATAGCGCCGAATGAGAATGACAAATTTGAAAGACTCATTTTTTTAGATAAAATAGCAATGGTTCAAACCAACTCACATCAGCAATGACGTCAAAAGTAAATTTATAAAAGTGATATTCAGTTCAAATCAACCTTTTGACCAGTTCAAGTAGACAGTTTAATACAACAGTTCAACTGATAGTCTTCGGCACAACAATTTCACATGAAGAGCCAACGAACAGTACCGCCGAGCATCATATAAGTATATTGTAAATTATAACTATATTCACTAATGTGTTATTTATAATAAATCGACGAAGTCTGAGAAACATGCTCGAACAAGCTAGAAACTTAACACCCGGAAAAGAACAAAAATATGTCAGCTTCTCGAAGGAAAGACGATCACCAAAAAAGATTAAAACCCACAAGAAAAACTACTGCGGTGGTACCCTTCACAGAAAGTCATCGCATATACCTCCTTAGACTACTTAGCCGCAAGAAGGGAAATGAAAGTAGGAAGACCGGAAAAGAAAAATATTCTCTTAATCATACCATGAAATACTTTGATAAAGAGAAATTGAAAGAGTCGTCACAAGACAAAGAAAAAATGTTAACATCAGTGGAGGAAGTATATAAAAATCGATGAAACGGATACGGAGACCAGCGAAGAGGAATATACAAGTGGACCGACGATACAAGGAAACATCAAGGAAATATTATGGACGAAAGTGAGAAACAGAGGAGAGAAGTGAGACACAACGACGACAGATACTGTTTACTGCTTTCACAATCCTAGTATTGCTAGTATAATGGTCGATTGAATTACGTTTCTCTCGCTTTGTTAAAATCGCTTGCTCCTCAACATTAAAAATGTGCCCCCTGGTGTATTCGGTTTATCGATCGGGAGTTCTTCAGGCTGAGGTAGCACAACTAATTCGTTAATTCACAAAAAAGCCAAAAAATGTGTACAATTTTAATTGCAAATGTCATTTCAATATTGGCCCGCCAGAAATTAATTAGACTTCGATGATAATAAATGGAACTACTGAAATAAAACCCATCGTTTTACGCCATAAATAATAACGGTCCACATTTAAATGTTAATGTCCAACAGTATTGGCGCAGGCCATTGTAATTTTGTCTCTTCTCTGCCTGCACAGCGTTGGCAGCCATGCGCGCCAATGATTAAACGAAACCAATTAATCAAACAGCGACATGCGAGTTCCGTAAAAAAGTCAAACTTAACAGTAGTAACTGATGGCGGGTCACTTCTTCTTCTTGTAGTCCCACTGTTATCGCACACAGGGCATGATCTCTATCAGTTGATCTATATCAGAAGATCTCTAACAGTTTATCTCTATCGGTTGATCTCTATCAGTATGATATATTAGGTCCTCCTATGTAATTGCTGTTTTTTTCACATTGGCTACTTTGAACTTGGATAACATGGGTTTGAGTTGGAATTTCAAATTCAAATAAATTTTAATTCAAATCCACGTCATTCTTTTTTAAGAATCAGCTGTTTAGTTGTCTTTCCGTCGTTTGTTTTTGCTCAAATATTTTCGTTTGTGGTAAAGTTGATAATTTCCATTATTTTCAAATGAGATCCTGTGCCGGTGTTTTATATTACAGCTTATTGCAGTCTGGCTATACAGTTACCGTAAATGTGTAGTGTTAAGAACTGCAAACAATGATGGGGAGCGATTTACCGAGATTGGTAAATCGCTCTTGCCACTGCTTCTGCATGACAACGTATAATCACGGATTTCACTGCAAACAGTCGCAACGTTGCAGGAAATGCGGCTGGAGACTCTTGGTCATCCACCGTACTTGCCAGACCTTGCTCCAATAGAGTTTCATTTTTTTTTAATTTAGATAACTTTTTACAAGAAGAAAAAATCAACTTTGAAGAGTCGGTGAAAAGCGCTTTCAAAGCTTTCATTGGTTCTTGTCCACGAGAGTTTTACAGCAGCGGAATTAAGCAACTCCCATTAAAATAACAAATCTGCATAGATAATAGAGGTCAATATTTGTATTAATATAATATATATTTATCATACAAAATGTTTGGCCCTAAATATCCGTTATAGAAGAGCAACTTCATAGATAAGGACCCAATATTTATTTTATAGATATATTTTCGAGGAATAGTAGGATACAATACTCTCGAAAGGCGCCGATATACGAGTATGGTACATTAAAAAATATGTACCATACTCCCTACCAAATCATTGTGTTTTTAAACAATTTCGTATTTTTGGAATAAATAGATTAAAAAATTAAAGGCAAAGGAATAAATAAAAATAAAGGTAAATATTTCAAAACGAAACCCATAACCTTTTCCAACTTCTATTTGGAAATTGATTGTCGATGAAAAAGATGTTTAAGACATGGTGGCAAAAAAACATGAACATATTTACAAGAAACGAGCTAACGTCTGGCGGTTCTGGCGTGTCAAAAATTCCGACAAAAGGGTAAAATATCGAACGCCACTTTAGCTTCCGCCTAACCGGAAATTGTCTGACTCGACAGAAAATCTATTAAGATTCAATCAAGTGTTAATAAACTGGCAGCGTAATTGAAAAGTTTAATTGGATTTAGTTCAAATGCGTAACTTAATTATAAATTAATAATGAATTCGGCAGATAATTTGTTTCAATTTTCATTGCCTGACAATAACTCGCGATCTAATTAAAATTTTAGCGCGATATAAATGTTTTCGTGTGTGCGGCGGTGGTTTTCGTTGTGGGCGGTGTAGAGTTTATATATTGCATGGAACCATCGATTCTGAATAAAACGGAGCAAAGCATTTATATATTATGAAAGATTTTATTGTATAACCACTCTACCGAACGGGATATATAGGTGCTACGAGTATAAAGAGAACGTAGTTTATTTCAATTTTCAGAACGTTTCCAGCTGTACAAATTGGCTCGGTGGAGTAAATGACTTCATACGTTTTAAACGCTTAAAATGTCAACTGTCAAGTGTCAACAGAATATCAAAGAGAATATATTTATATCTTTCGAAGCGGATTTATTATGAATAAGTACAATTATGAATGAACATACTAATTAATTACATTTCTCGTGTATTGATTATATGCTTTTAATATGTGGGAAATAAATTCTCCTGGTTTAACTTTTGTCTCGATTTATGGACATCGAGTTTCTGGTACCAAAAAAAAAACACTCTCCCTGTTTATTATATAAGATATAATAAGCCAAATAAGCTATACGTGCGATAGTGGATAATCCACGGCAGTCATGTCGCGAACTTCTCCAAAAACTAGGGATATTGACCTTATATCGTCGATTTACGTGAGAGCTCCTGCGCGCCAAAAAATCGAATTTACGTTTCTTATTATTTCTTATTATGTCCATGACCCAGGGGCTCAAATTCTTATTTTTCTGGTAATTCTCGTTGCAGTGGCATTTCATAGGCATAAGTTGATGATTTTATCCGGTGATACAATACAATACAATACAATTTAGTTCTGCTCCAGTAGGTAGGCTTTTCTACACTTGGATGCGACTCTAAAATTTTAAATAATGTAATTAATTAAAGAATATTAACTATCATGATATAGTTGTGGCAATATAAATTAATTTTAGTAAATTATAATTGGTTTGAAAACCATTGATAAATAGAAAATAATCTAATAATCAAAATTGCTGATCAAAAAAAGAGCTCAATGTCATAATTATCAAGGTAATAATATGATGGTCATGAAAATAGATAAGCGTATACTAAAAATATCTAAATTTAAATTAATTGTCAAATCTAGCAATATAGCCGTCGTCGATAAAAATAAAAATAAAAAAAAATACTTTGGCAAAGTTGATTATCATGAATTTTCCGTTATTTTACATTAGGATGCTCTTGGAATAAGAATTCAGCATTATCCAAATGTCTTAAGTCATACACTGGATTCTTGACTAGGCCATTAAATAAGATTTTTTTGAATTGGTTCTCTCCAAGACTTCTGATATGTGTTGGGACCTTATTATAATAACACAGGTTTTGGTGAAGGAAACTGTTGCGCACTTTACTAAGCCTGTGCCGATTTATATGTAGATCAAATTTATTTCTTGTATTGTGTTGATGGAAATCGCTATTCGCCGGGACATCCGATATGTGCTGACGAGCGAACATAATATTTTGTTGGATATAGCACGAGTACATTGTCATGATTCCCGACTCGATGAAAAACGGCTTACACGAAGTTCTTGGAGAAGCTCTGTAAAGACTGCGTAAAGCCCTTTTCTGAAGGATATGAATCCTCTTCGAATACCTCTTACGTGCTTAGTAGTAATTCCTCGCAAAAAAACTGAACTATATATAAATACTGAACATTTTTAATCGTTAGTATGGTAAAAAAATATATAAAAAAACTAAAACAACATCTTGTAAATGAAGTTATTCAGTTTTTTCCATGTCCTGAAAAGGACATGGAAAAAACTGAATAACTTCATTTTCATGATATAGGGGAATGGACCATAGGGCCTAAAGCGGGCAAAAATGGCATACTTCCGCAGCGCGAGGGTAAAGCCTGTGCCCCTGTCGCCTTGCTGCAGTCATCCTGTACGCCTGCGAGTACGCATTTAGAATCTGTGCAAAATGTTTTAATAGGATTTTTTTTACAAAATTTCGAGGTAACTTACTTGTGTTAAATCTATTATTATGTTATTTATGTTATTATTACAACCCATTCGTTATTGAGTATTTATCTGGTCGTGATTGAATTGTATTTACTTTTACTTATCTCAAACTTTTGAGGTTAGTTCTTGATGGCAACTACTTAGGGTGACTTGCACCAACCGGCCTGTTAACTTCTGCTAACCGTGGTTAGCTGAACGACGATAAACAATTTAACAGCCGGTTAAATTATGACGGCTTGCACCAACTATTTGGACGTTCCGGTTAACGAACGCTGTTCGGAGTCCGCAAAAAACATTTTTGAGCGTTTGAACATAACCATAGACACAACTGAAATCGAGATTGCTCGCCTCATCCAATTATAGCACAGTTGAAAATGGCGGACGGGAGGTTCCTAGCTCATCAGCTGTCAAACTGCCACACACTTTTGTTCATGTCTCGCTTTCGTGTATTTCCTGATTAACATTAGACATATAGGAAAACGTTTTACGAGTGCGATAACGAAAAAACACGAAAAAACCGCGGCGCAGGCAACGCGATCAAATCTAACCTCGAAAATTGACAACTAGCGTCTGACAGCTCGCTAACTGCTGGTTAGTGGCGCTAACCGGGCACCAGGGCTCGGTTAGGGAATTTAACTGCAATTAGCCTAATAGAGCATGGTGCAAGCAGTTTCGAGTATTTAACTGTGGTTAGACTCTTTAAACACGGTTATCTCTCTTAACCGAGATTGGTGCAAGTCGCCCATAGTGTCGAAAAACCACATGCCCGCTTTAGGCCCCCCTGCGGGCAAAGCGGGCATTCGTGGTAGTTTGGTAATTTGCCTTATATTTTTTTGTTTTAATGTTTTGGCATTTTTTATCAAGCATTATTCAAAAGCCTCAAATCAAGTTTATAAGATAAGAAATAAGTTTATGTATGTCGTTCCTATAAAAAAATAATATTACCTTTCTCTTAAGGGGCCTGCCCCCTGGGAATCTTCATGCGGATTCCAAATAACTCCATTATTGGATCGGATATCGGACTACGTTTTGGAGAATTACGAGTATTATCAGTCGATTGTCAAACGTGATTCGGGAGTTAATGGGCCCTTGCTGAGTTGGCCACGAAGACCCATTCTGTTCAGGGTTTGTCACACTCACCGGTCAACACCTATCCGACGGCCTTCACGTATGAAGTGCGAGCCTGGGTAGGACTCTGGCCTTATGGTTAGTTTCCCCTGGGAATCAACCTTCTGGCGCTCCTGGACGATCTGCGCAACCTGCGGCGTAAGCCAATCGACTG
Organism: Micropterix aruncella; assembly: GCA_944548615.1. Taxonomy (NCBI): domain Eukaryota; kingdom Metazoa; phylum Arthropoda; class Insecta; order Lepidoptera; family Micropterigidae; genus Micropterix; species Micropterix aruncella. Next base: position 863,527 of record OX155959.1, read on the forward strand.
TGCACTCTGACTAACAGTCGGGGGAGTCTGGAAGCAGTACTGTTTCCTATAGCGCGGGGGTGGTTGCGGACCTTACGGCGACTGCTCTTGAAACGACCATCGGCTACCCGATCCTGGGTGAACAGCCGGGAAAAGGACGCTGTGGTCCGCGATAGATTCGGTAAACACCGTTTCACCGCTTCGTAAGGGAGAGGACCGCGCAAGCGGCCTCGAACTCGTAACCAATCGAGAGACTGGAGTAATCTGGTCACAATTGGAGGTAAGGGCGTGAGTGTAGGCCCGCCGGGTAACACTCCTGGCTATCTCGCGGTTAAGGCGTTGGCCTCTTACGGGCTTGTGGCATAGCTAGATGGTGGACTGTTTTGTCCTCAAGCCTTCTGAGCTCACTCCAGGGAGATAGAACGACTAATCGTTAAAACTTCGTGAGGTGACGGGCTCGCCCGCTGTAGTCGACAACCCTAGTTGTCAAACATGATAAGTTGATTGTCAAAAGTGATAATATAAGTGGACTCGAAAGAAACTCGAAACTCATTTCGAAAGAGTTAGCACCCAGAAGTGACCTCCAGAGTTCTGCAAAGAAGCTAACTATTTCCTTATATTAGGTACAACTCAACGTGACAAAATAAAATCTTTCCCACACGATGACCGCCCATAATTTTACGCCTGTGTACCTTGCGTAATCTGTTCCGAGGACATCAACGATGCGTAATTTCGGGCCTCGCGCGATGATTCTATATTATTGACAGATACGATTGTCTCAATACTACTGGTTAACCTTCGGCCGAATGAAGATTGTCCTCCTATTTGCATATTAAACAAACCGCAACGTGCGTCCCTTTCGATCGTGATGGTATTCGAGGGACGTGAGAGCGATAAATGAAGCGTGTCGAAATCCAAGACCTGAAACCAGGCAGGAAAGAGACACGAGTGTTAAGGTGCGGCGAAGTCGCTTATTCTTGCTAGTAGTAGAATTGAGTTGCAAACTCAGGAGATCAGCACAGACCGACACAGACAAAATCAGACATGATCAGAAAATATATCAAAAATCGAGGGGGGGGGGGCATCATGGAATCACGGTTATCCAGAAGTACCAGGACTTCTTAACATATTAAATCAAATATCTACTGTCTTACTTCAATTTACATAAATATCTCCATCCTTACTAAAGCATTGATTATCTATACTAATATTATAAAGAGGTAAAGTTTGTGATGTTGAAGGAAGTAATCTCTGGATCTACTGAACCGATTTTGAAAATTCTTTAATGAATAGAAAGCCACGTTATTTGTGAGTGTCATATGCTATATATTAATCAGAAAAATGAAAAGTCTTTTTCGTGGTGGTCGGATTTGCAAAGTAAGTCGGAGAATAAGCGGTCGAACGAAAACGTTTCTAACTAACGCTGCCTTAATGATGAGAGACATATGGTTAAGTTCTAGTGAAAAGTTGTAGAGCTTGATAATGCATACAAAAAAGTCAGCGACAGCATAAGTATAACTTTTATATTTAAGTCACAAAAAGTAGTATTTTATATTAAAAAAATAATTTAAATCGTTAGGTCATGTTTATTGGTCATATTATCAACAATTATGAATTCTTATGAAATAAGTAAATTTATCGTCTCAAGTGTGTAAAACATAAGACTTTTTCCTTTTAATGCATATAATTTCCCTCTACTGCATAAATAGTTTAAGAGATAATACGCTCACAAATAAAGACACTCACAAGAAGACACTCACAAATAACGGTATTTTAGTCAAATTGGCATGCTAATACATAAATACATATGCAGTAAAAATATAACCCTTCTTTTGGTAGTCAGGAAATAAATCATAGGACTCAGTATTAACCGAGCCACACTCGTAATTTCATCACAGGTAAAAAGTTTTACCGCCCAACGAAGTGGGCATGGGTCAGCTAGTATATTATAGGTATATTAGATTTCCCAATGCCATAACTTGAGTTGTCAACTACAACGGGCGGACCCATCACATTAGAAAGTTTTAACGATATGTGATCGTTCTGTCTCCCGTGAGGTGAGCGTAGAAGAATTTGAAACAGTGAGGCGGTGCCGACTACAACGGGCGAGCACGTTCCTCTAGGCTAGTATAACGATATGTGATTCGTTCTTTCAGCCGTGGGATGAGCGTAGAAGACTTAGAGACAATACAAATCTACTGTCTAGCTATGCCAACATGCCCGATAGAGGCCATCGCCTTGAGGCTAGGCACCGGGAAAGGTACGGCCAGCCTCGCCCTCTATCTACCAGTTTAGAAGGATATCTCCATCTAGGAATTAACCATCAGGATATCTCCTTCCTCCCGACTTGTTGCAGGACCGACATCGCTTACGCGGCCTCTACCCGGAATTTCAGCGGTAATTCACTAGGAATTTATGGGGGACTTGGGCGTTCTTTGCCCATCATACCACACGGGATCGGGTGGCATATAGATCGTTTCAAGAATGTCATGACAACAGGTCAACACCCACCCACGCTGCTTAGTAAACAGTATATCTCGTTCAGAAATTAGTCAGAGTGCACAACCGATTGGTGCCGCCGAACGGAGCGCAAACCGTCCAGTAGCGCCGGGAGGCAATCCCACCGGGAGAAACCGATCCACCAGATCGCAAAATGCTTACCCGGGGTAACCTTTCACACGGAGAGGCTTCTGAATGTGAGTTGGACCGATCCCAGAACAAAATGGATCTTATGGCCCAATCTGCACGAAACCATTCGCCGCCCTTCGGAAAGTACAGTAGGGCGGTGTCGACTACAACGGGCGAACCCGTCACCCCCAGGCTGGTATTACGATATAGATCGTTCTTTTAGCCGTGGGATGAGCGTAGAAAACTTGGGGACAAGACAATCTACTGTCTAGTTCACCAGCAACCCGTTAGAGACCAACGCCTTACGGCGAGGCACAGGGGAAGGTACACAGCGTGCAGTCTCACCAGTTTTGTCAGGATATCTCCGTCTGGAATTAACCTTCGGGATACCTCCGTCCTCACGACTGGCTACGGGTCCGAAGTCGCTTACGCAACCTCTACCTGTTGTATTCCAGCGGTAATACAGACCGATCCCAGAACAAAATGGATCTTATGGCCCAAGCTGCACGAAACCATTCGATGCCCTTCGGAAAGTACAACTTGGGCTGTCGACTACAGCGGGCGAGCCCGTCACCTCAGGAAGTTTTAACGATTAGTCGTTCTATCTCCCTGGAAGTGAGCGCAGAAGACTTGGGGACAAAACAATCCATCGTCTAGCTACGCCACGAGCCCGTAAGAGACCAATGCCTTAACCGCGAGATAGCCAGGAATGTTACCCGGCGGGCCGACACTCGCGCCCTTACTTCCAATTGTGACCAGATTACTCCGGTCTCTCGATTGGTTACGATTGGTTCGATTGGTTCGGAAAGTACAATATATTAGTGTATCAAAGATATTTTAAAATCTTTTATCAATCTGGCATCTCGTCATGAATATAAATTGTAAAAAGTCGATTTCGCCGACGTAGCATTTTCGAAAAATCGTGACTCGCGTAAGTGAAGAGTATACGGCAGTTGTAAGTACGGTTTATAATTGGGTCAGGTCCCGTCAAGTGCAGAATTCAACCGGGGCTTAAGGGCGACCGGAAGACGAGGGGTGATTGATTTCGGCAAACTGTTATCCGGTTCAAGAATCTGTAAAGCCAAAGCGGAAATTTCAACATCATAAAATGTTGAGCCGCTCAGTTTGTGTGCACGAAAGACGTATTAAATGAAATATTTAAACAAGCCTTCCGCAGAAAATGAAGGATTTTTATCGCAAGTTACATATCTGCGAGTCGTGCCTAGAGAATTCGTTTCTTCTTTTTATAATGGTTTTATTAGCTTGACCTGTATGTGTCAGCGAACTGTATCTGAGGAGTCAGCGAACAAAAAGATCTAATAGCGTTAAACTCATTTTTTTAAAGGAGAGGCTAAAAGCTAAATAGCATAATTCCATTTGTTTATTTGTATATTTTGTTTTTTCGTTGATATCTTGGCTAATTTGTATAAGATCTATAATTATAATTGAAAAAAAAAACTAAAAAGACTAAAAAAAATATAGTTAAAAAAACTACAAAATCACGCGTTTAGCAATATGAACTAAAAAGTAAAAAATACTTTGAAATATGAAGATATTGTTCAACAGCGACAAAAAGTACCCTAACTTAACATACGAGTACTTAAATGATTTTGAATAATTTTAAAATATAAATAAAATGACTAACAAAAAAATATATGAAAAAGCGTGGGGTGTCTGATATTAATAGTTATAAATATTTCATTGATAGCTAATTGTAAATATAGTTATTATATATAAAAAAGTAGAAAGCACCTCACTCTTTGTTAAATTCACTTTTTCTAATCACTTTATTCTCATTTAAACTTATTAAATTTATGGTACTATCTGTCTCTGTTGAACAAACATAGATGAACCCTGAACACATTACACTTCTTTTTTGTTAAGCAGTCATGTAAAAGAGGTATTTTATTATGTATTTTAGAAAATAACGGGTTGTGTGTGCATGTGTAGGTTAAGTGGGTGAATGTAGCATAGGTTAGTATAGGTACATTGTATCTTTACTATCACATAGATCCTAGAGCAAAAGCTAACATCCAAACGCGCCCATTTTTACCGATTATAAAGCTACCTATGACTCGGTTAACACGCTGGCTGCGATGCCATTTTTGATGGACTTTCATCCAGTGCGTAGAGGTTTTATCAGGGCAAGATTGACTTTCTTACAGTGCGTATGAGACCTACTCGGCCTTACAAAATAGGTTTTTAATTGCGCCGTTGGGATAGACTTCGCAAGAGAAGCAATCTATACTAATATTATAAAGAGGTAAAGTTTGTGACGTTGCAGGAAGTAATCTCCTGCAACGTCCAACTTTTACCAATAGAAAGCCACGTTATTTGTGAGTGTTATAGGGTATATATTAATTCGAAAAATGAAAAGACTTTTTCGTGGTAGTCAGATTTGCAAAGTAACTCGGAGAAAAAACGGTCGAACGAAAACGTTTCTAACTAACGCTGCTTTAACGATGAGAGATATATGATTAAGTTCTAGAGAAGTGCTTGATAGAGCTTGATAATGCCTACAAAAAAGTCAGCGACAGCATATATCTAAATTTTATATTCACAAAAAGTAGTTGTTTATAAAAAAATTATAATTTAAATCGTTAGGTCATGTTTATTGGTCATATTAAACAACAATTATGAATTCATATCAAAATAAGTAAATTTATCGTTTTAAGTGTTTAAAACAAAAGACTTTTCCCTTTTACTGCATAAATGGTTAAAATGATAAGACACCCACAAATAAGACACTCACAAGAAGACACTCACAAATAACGGTAATATAGTCAAATTGGCATGCAAATACATACATGCAGTAAAAATATAACCCTTCTTTTGGCAGTCAGGAAATAAATCATAGCACTCAGTACTAACCAAACCACACTCATAATTTCATCACAAGTAAAAAGTTTTACCGCCCAACAAAGTGGGCACGGGTCAGCTAGTATTATATATTCGTCGCTGTCATACCTAAAGAAATGTGAACATAGTCGCCCCAGTGGCGGATTTAGGGGAGGGGTCACAGGGGTCATGACCCCCCCCCAAATGTTGGTGTTTTTTTAATATACTGAATTTATGACGACTGTACTGTGCGTTTCGCTCCGGGGCGATAGAACGATTATTTCGTTAAAACGTCCTGGAGTGACGGGTCCGGCCGAGCATTGGTCTTAAAATGCCTATTATTGTACTTGTGACTATAACTAGACTAATCAATTAGTAAATGAAATAATGACACAAAATATTTTATCCGAAATGGTAGCAAGGGTGGCAACACTACACCTTTGGAATACACTGCACACGTGGCTGCTTCAAGGTCGTATACTCTGACGGCGGAACAGGAGTGAAAGCCGGGTTTTGCGGTTCAGTTGCTTTGCTGGCATGTGTGTGTCTGGCTGTGCGTTGCGTACATTGTGTATGTGTTGACTCGTTGACAATTTGGTTATTTTCTTGAAAGGACTTGGAAAGTCCACTAAAAATGGTAAGCAGCAGTGTAAAGTTTCGTTATTGTAACTTATTTATTTTAACAAAATAGGTACACAATACACATTGCGTTTAAATTAGAAAAATGTTAATGGTGTAACTAGGCAGACACTACGAACCAAATAGACAGCTATTTAGTGTCACTTCTACCTTGGCAACCCTGCTTCTTGAAATTCATATTCATGAAAATGTGTAATGTTTATTTCAGATCTATTATTTTATGTTATTTTTTAAATGTGTTATATTTTATATTTTTTTCATTTCGAAGTGAAATATCACTGAAATGTTGTTATAAAGTGAAACTTTTATTCCATCGCCTCAATTTTTTCCGTCCATCTATCGCGTCTCGCATTACGCATTACAGCCGCGCCCGCGGAGTAGGGGTAAAGCGCTCGCCAGAGCAGTCAACGCCATATAGTTGGATATCTTGTCTACTGTTGATTTCCCATTATCATTCCCTTTTCCAATTATTAACTTAATATTAAAAACGCGATTTTAATACCCTAAATCAAATAATTTTCATTTTCAGTTAAATGTCTAGATCCGAAAAAAGTTTCACTTGCATCGTGGTTTCATAAAACCACACTCACTTTTTTTTAATTATAACTAAGCCAAAAATTTTGGCGAAATAGAGGCCAGTTTTAATGTAGACTTACCCTTTTTATTATGTTTAGTGTGTACGATACTTATAGATTTTATATCTTTGGAAATATTTTTAAAATAATTTTAAAATCTATCTGGGGTATTTCTAAATATTTGAAGTATTTCTCAAATAGTCAGTTGAAGTTTTTCTAAAATATTTTAAACATTTTTTTATTAAGATTTTTTGTTATACAGTACCGTAATATTATTTTATATATATTTCAGATTTTTAATAAAATATTATTTTCTAGGGTGATCCCGCCGAGTTCCAGTTGCTGAACAAACCACTTTCAGCAAAAAAACGCACTGATCCTGCTTGCAGAACAATTTCTTCATTTTTCTCAAAAAAACCCAAACACTCATTTGTTGCTGCTGCTGCTGCTCCCGAAGGTTTGACAAATGATGACAAGAATGCTTCTTCACCGACTTTATTATTATTGAATTTTAATAAAGACAAATGCATAGACGTTCAACCGGTATCCAATTGTACCAGCAGGCCTACTACATCGCTGGCTGAAAATCCAAATGAAATGGTGGAAACCATAAAATCTCAGTCCGAATTTTCCAGTGACATTGGATTTTATGTTGGAGTCAACAGTTTAGATGATCATACCAAGGTTACGTTGTTAGAGAAACCATGGACTCCTCCTCCAAACTACCAGTTTCCCTATAATGAATTAACGAAGAAAGGAAAACTCACAAAAAAATATGCTCAGAGATCTCATCTCGACAAGTTTCACTGGCTTGTAATTTCACATAAGGACAAAGGGCTGTACTGTAAATATTGTGTTCTTTTTCCTACTGGCTTAGGAAAAATTAATCACAACGTTACTCCACTAAGAAAACTAGCCAAAGAACCTCTTAAAAAGTTTGACAATCTTATGGGAGAAAAAGGTGACTTAAATGTCCATGAAAGAAATCCGCACCATAAAAGTGCAGTTCAAAATGGAAAACATTTTTTATTGTCCTATAGGCAACCATCTTTGGAAGTAAAAAATCAAGTAAATGCGCAAAGAAATGCACAAGTTGAAGAAAATAAGCAACGTTTATTACCCATTGTCAAAACCATAATCTTCTGTGGCCGGCAAAATATACCTTTAAGAGGGCACAGAGACGATGGAAGCATAAATCTTTCAGAGGAAAATGGCCCAGTGCACAATGATGGGAATTTCAAGGAGCTCCTACGATTTAGAGTTGACGCTGGAGATAATTCTCTTAGGAAACATTTGGAGTGTGCAAAAAATAACGCCACTTATATTAGCAAATCAACCCAAAATCAAATAATTGATTGTTGCAAATCAGAAATACAAAGTGCAATTCTGAAAAGAGTTAAAGACGCTGGAGTGTTTTCAATATTATTTGATGAGACCACTGACATTTCCAATATATGCCAATTAAGCCTGTCATTCCGTTATGTGCATAAGAGTAAAAATAAATCAACACTAAGAGAAGACTTTGTCACATTTGCAAATGCCTACAAGCTAATTAGGCCAGAAGATGTAAACAAACAATCTAACGAATCTCGGTTGACAGGAATCGCCTTGGGACACATAGTGGAAGACCTGGCTAAGATGTTTGACTTAGACCTTCAATTTTGTGTGGGATTTGGTACGGATAGTTGTTCTGTGATGGCTTCAGAAGCAAAGGGTGCTGTCCAAGAACTTAAGAAAAAGGCACCTCGTGCACAACGATGTCCGTGTCATAACCACATTCTTAACAATGCATTGGCAAGTTCATCCAAAGTTGCGGCATGTCGAAACTCAAGTGGAACAATGAAAAAGATTGTTTCTTTCTTAAAATCGTCACCAAAGAGACATTGTCTGGTATTAGAAAAAAATAATTTTTCTCTTCAGAGTATATGCGATACTCGCTGGGTCGAAAGACATGATGGGTACCTTCAGTTCCAAGGGGAGTCCATTCTTGGCATTCACGATGTTCTAGAAGAAATGACAAGTTGGGAAGACAGAAAAACAGCTGCTGACGCTTTTAGTTTGCTCCAATCTATTCGCAGCCCTGAGTTTCTAATCTCAGTCACAAGCCTCAGTGACATTCTAGGGGTTACTGTGTCTTTAAGTCGTCTATTACAAACACCAACACTTGATTTACATAAAGCAACCAATGCATTTCAAGACACTTTATGTGTCCTGCAGGACAAACGAAAACGAGTTGATGAAGTGTTTAACAATCTTTACAAAGAAGTCAAGGAAATCGCTGACAAACTTGATGTTGACTTGAAGATGCCTAGGGTTGTTGGTCGCCAAACACAGCGCCAAAACTTACCAGCTGAGTCATCTGAAGAATTTTTCAAAAAGTCCATCTATATTCCTCTTCTAGACTATGTCTTAACAGACTTAAATGAGCGGCTGTCCCAAGATGTATTGAATTTATTCAGCTTAAGGGTTATTTTGCCAAATGCTAGTCAATCTAGTGAAGAACGAATTGGTATCGAAAAAGTTGTCAAGTTTTACTGGGATTTGTTGGGAAAACCAAATCTCACTGCTGTCATGCAGGAATCTTTGCTGTGGAGACAACTTTGGAAACGACGCCTAGAAGAAGGAGGGGAATTACCAAGTACACTGATGGAAGCATTGGATAGCTGTGACATTGAAATGTATCCAACAATTGCAAAGTTACTTAAAATCCTAGCAACTCTTCCCGTTAGTGCAGCTACCGCCGAGCGAAGCTTCTCCACTCTAAGACGTCTGAAGACTTGGCTTCGGGCCAATATGGGAGAGGAAAGACTGGCAGGCTTGGCACTTCTGAACGTCCATCGAGACATTTCAATTGATCCAGAGTCAATTATAGTTAGATTTGCAAAAAAGAAAAGGAGGCAAGAGTTTGTTTTGTAAGCCTTATATAAATAAAGTTGTAACTTTTTTTCTCCACTTTTGTTGTACTTATGAAGTTACAAATTTCTCATTTTATTTAATTTATTTGTTTCTTTGTTTTTTGGGCTACACAATGTAACCAAAAAATAACTAACGACTTTCATATTTCCAATTTTAAAAAGTACATACATAGGTACTTGTTAAGTTGCAATGCTATGAAAATTGATTTGTAAATTAAATCAAAATTTGGGCTCAGAAATTCATAAAAACTATGCTTAAGTAAGTGTGCATTTAACACATTTTTGAAGACTTTCGGACCCCCCGTTTTAAAGAGAGGGGTATTTCATACCCTTAGTCCCCCGGTGATGACCCCCCCTCAAATTGAAACCTAGATCCGCCCCTGAGTCGCCCCCCGTGAAAGAGCGCGAATTTGACTGCCGCATCTGCGAAAAGTCACGCATGCGGTTTTTTAGACCACATAACGGAATGAACGTGTTAAGAGAGAAATCCTTACAGTGCCATGAACTACCTGAATATACCTAATATATTGACAAACATAGTAAAGCGTTCAATGGGAAATATCCGATACGGCGTAAGAGTGAAGAAAGACATGTCACAACCCTTCTACACCCTCAATGATTCGCGACAGGGAGATGCATTGCCTTCATGCTTGTCAATTTTGCCTTTGAGAAGACATTGTGTAATCATAGTAAAATAAGAACAGTATAACATATCCATAGTACCATAGCCTCCTGTATCTCAAGCCGTGAACATAGATTTGGCAACGCCGCATTTTCCATAGACGGTGAACCTACGCGCGAACCGTTCTATCGCCGGCTGCATTGCCTTGTCTATGCCGGCTGGCGTTATTTGCAGTAAATAAGAAAATTTACACATAGTTTTTTTATTTTTTCATTTAATATACAACAATTTATTTATATATATATATATATATATATATATATATATATATATATATATATATATATATATATATATATATATATATATATATATATATATATATATATATATATATATATATATATATATATATATATATATATATATATATATATATATATATATATATATATATATATAAATATATAGAGATATGTATGTATATACATATCTCTATCAATATAAAGTCTGTTTATTTACTCATTTATTTATTTAAACCCATAAAAAAAAAACACTTAATTACATAACAAAAACATCCTCTTAGCCTAATAATTAATAATTTAACATTTCCTTTTGTTTACAACATTAAACTTACATATTAGACTACTAGATGTATTACATAACTTTTACATAGATTTTGATTGCGAACTCGAATATACATCTAATTTTCGTTTATCGCTCTTTTTGCTTTTTGAATGGTCATTTACATGCTTAGTATAGTTATTAAAAAAAATATTAACAATTACTTTACATACTAAATAGTAAGCATGCTTTGTCGGGTGTCCCATTTCACAAGAGCCATCTAAATCTACGTAAAACATACCAGATCTTAAACTAAAAAATGTTAGACTACATAGCACACTTCTTACATCACTATTTTGAAACAGTAAGCTTTTCAATTGGTCATCATTAATTATATATTCGAAAATTGCATACAAATGAAAGTAGAGGAATTTGACAGTCTGCTGGCACACTCAGACCACCTCTTTGGAGGTAGTCAAAGTATTTATTTTCAACATTGCCACCTTTAGAATTTCTGATGGTCCATCGCTTACGAAGATTATCTTCCTTCGGGAAAGAAAATGTTGAAACGGGAAGTTCTCCAGTTTTCAACGCAGAGTCATAATTTGATTTGCATCCAGGAACACAGCATCGCCTCGGCATCTAAAAAATATAAGCTAGTATTAGCGGTGATATTACACGCTAGCTGGTTCGAATTCGTTTGATATGTTCGATTACATAATAAAATTGTTTCCAGTCAGTCGATAATAGCATCGATGATGATCATCGTCATTGAGTATCGCTCGCTTGATCATCATCGTTGCCTATCGTCTCGGGAAAAGCTGCATACAGACACAGACTCAACGCTTTAGCAAGGTATACACGTGCAGACTCAACGCTCCACGCACAATGAAAGGCTTTTGGGTGCAAATCAGTGCAAGCATGCTCAAGCAAGTTTGTAGTGTGGTTATCAATTGGCACACATCGACGATAACAAAATAAACGTAAAACAATGTCGGTGGGGCTCTAATGTTATAAGAGATAAAAAAGGAATAACCAAATAATTACCTTGAGGGGTTATTGTAAATCGTATTTTATCCAGATCCAACGGTACACTGTCCCTGGAATGCACCAATGACTCTCGGAATCTGAAATTTTAGTCAAAATTAATGAAAGCAAATATATAATGAAGTATACGAGGCAAACCGATCGGTTGATTATATTTTATCCAGATCCAACGGCGCTCTGTCTCTAGATTGCACTGACAACTCCCCCTGGAATCTGTAATATATTTGAAGTTAAAATTAATGATGAGGTACATAAGAGGTATGCAAAACAAGGCAATAGGTGTGTTTAGAGTGCTCAAAAACTGCTCTCAATTTCACTCAGTCCGCTGACTGCAGAAACGCATCTGTGAATCTGTAATTTATTTGCATTCAAAATAAACAACACTCTAAAATATAACATGATGTCGACATAGATATATGATTGTGCTAATGATACGCTAATTAGGTAAAGGATACTTTTAAAAACTGATTATGCCATTAATATTTAATAGATATGAACTAAAACTGTTAATGAAATCTGTAAAATTAGCGATAATAACGAATGTTTTGGAGATCAGAGAAAAACGACAATTTTAGGTTATGTTTCTATGTAAAACAACATATTAACGCAAATTTGTTGATAAAAAGATGTATATTTACCTTAAATAGTTGTTGCAGATAGGCAGATGAGTATTTTACATTAAATCACATTTAAAACTATACATAAAAACCACAAAAACTGACACAAAACCCCAAACGCCGACAACAGTCTCGATCAGTTTCGAACTGTCACAATACTGCAATACGGTGGTAGGCCGCACGTAGACCGGTTCACGACGTCGTTGCCAGATCTCTCAGTAGCATGGCTTGAGATAGAGAAGGCAATGATAGTACGCACCGATTTCGCACTCATACAAGCGCCCGTTGTCCGTACGCTACCACTACATAGATTCTCGGGCGCCTCGGTGGTAGACAGTCAGGGCTGTCGCGCGACAGCTAAGTATACAAAAGTGGAATGTTTTCTATACAAAAGTGGCTGTAATACAACCTATCAGAAATTACATTTACGAGTATTTAAATTTACGTTAGGAAATAACATTTAAGAGGTAACGTTTATTGTTCATTTGCGTAGGTAAGTATGTGACTAGGTAAGTAGGTGCATAGGTATGTAAGTGCGTAGTTAGGTAGATAGATGTGTTTTTGTTAAGTAACTACTTTAACTTACTAAAATGTAGGTATTTTGAACACATGCAACAAGCGATGAATGCTGTCACACAAAGTCAGCACTATCTCATATATTCTGTTACATTACAATTTTGGGAACCGACTCTTGATCTATAAACCAAAAATACATAAACGTACATAATAATTATAAAGAATTGCATTTCTGCTTTAATTGGATCACAACTAGTCAATTGTGTATTTGTTGTGGCAACCCTGGTGGTTCGGCGAAGCGTGGGTACTTATTTCGAAAACGGGCTCCAGATGTCCTACTGATGTTATTTTATTATGGTGTAATTATATGTTTAATTATTTTTGGGTAATTGCGAATTTATTGTAAAAGCATAATTGTTAAGTATTATACTCTGTTAGTTTTCTGGAAATAGATTAAAATTCCATTAGTGTACCGTTTCCTTTATACAGAGGATTACCACATTAGTGTTAGGAATGGCACAAAAGAAGAAGAATTTAGCGCGTAATTATAACCATGACGGAAGCCGAGAAATCCGCACTCAACACGTGCGCGCAGCCGGATTTAGAGTGGTAAAAATGTAAGCAAACAGGATGTCAAAACTGACAATTCAAATCGGGGCACTACCGGTCGAATTCAGACGTATGAGAAGCTTCTTCTCAGTAGTTCATTTTAACCCTATGAGGACCATGGGCTATATGTGTTTCATAACTTATCGAATACGAATAATTTATAAATTATATTTTTTCCATGCTATTGAGACATATATGAATCAAATTATTGGCAAAAAAAAAAACTAAAATTAAACTATTTTGTTGAAAATTCGCAAATGACCAACGAACTCTGACCAACGAACATTTTTTTCAATTTAAAATCTATTTTCAATTTAGTACGTTTATCTGTACGTCTGAGTTGTATTTCTGAGTTGAATAATAAAATAATAAAATTTTGGAAAAGTTGTAACTTTGCATCTCTTATGGAACACAGGGACACATATGTATGTCCCATTAATTTATAGAAAATATATTGAACCAATTTTCACAATACTTGACATATATGTTATTCATCGCCCTTCAACAATTTTATTTATTCAATATTTCCATACTCTAGGTACCGCAAAGCTTATGGTCCTCAAAGGGTTAATTATATAAAGTCTTAAAGGTGGAGAAAGTCATAGAATCCGTCGAAAATATGTACTATTGTGAAATTTCGCAATAAAAAGTGTAAACAAACAAACAAGCAATTAATTGACCATGTGTACATAATGTATTTACTTTTTTATTTAATTTCATATTTTTTCACTTGTGGACTTGTTTGTTTGTCCATGCTAAATTAATTTGATCGCAACCCTTTGGTATTTTTAACCCCTCATTTTGCGAAGTAAACATTCGGCTGTCCCTTTTGTTTTGTCAGTTTGGCGCGTAAAATTGGCGAGAGTCGATGGCATTGAGGAAAACCTTGAGGAAAACGATCATAAGTTATAAACCACTATACGGATCATAAAACGTTAAAATGACCGCATTGAAATTTGAAATATAAAACATTATCTTGCGGTAGGCGACCGTGCGTCCCGCAAGGGACGTTACGGAGCCAGCGGGTTTAACTAAGGCTAAATAAACAAAAACAAATGATAGCACAAATCGATATTTCTTTTTTTTTACCAAAGAGACTTTTTATCATCCGATTTTATTATATGTATAACACACTGGAAGACCTTAATGCTTGCATAAAATAGAGTTGTCAACTACAACGTCGAACCCGTCACCCCAGGAAGTTTTACCGATTGTTCGTTCTATCTCACGGGAAGTGAGCGCAGAAGACTTGGACAAAACAGCACACTGTCAAGCTCCGCCTCATACCAGTAAGAGGCCTTACACGCGAGATATCCAGGTATGTTACCCAGCGGGTTTACACTCACGCCCTTATTTTCAATTGCGATCAGATTACTCCGGTCTCTAAATTGGTTACGAGTTCAAAGTCGTCTGCGCGGTACTCTCCCTTACGCAGCGGTGAAACAGTGTATACCGAATCTATCGCGGACCACGGTATCCTTTGCCCGACTGTTCACCCAGGATCGGGTAGCCGATAGTCGTTTCAAGAGCAGTCGCCGTAAGGTCCGCAACCACCCCCGCTCTATAGGAAACAGTACTGTTTCCAGACTCTCCCGATTGTTAGTCAGAGTGCACAATCGATTGGCTTACGCCGTACGGTGCGCAGACCGTCCAGAAGCGCCAGAAGGTTGACTCCTAGGGGAAACTAGCCCTAAGGCCAGGCTCGCACTTCATGCGTGGAGGCCGCCGGATGGGTATTGGCCCGTGAGTGTGACCAACCCTTATTTCACATGGCCCATTAGCTCCCAAAATAATGCTTGCATAGCAGATTTAACATATACATAAGCTTTGTTCCAATAATATAATTCAGTACGATTTTCCTCGCCTCAATATGCAATAAGTTTCGTTCCCCGTACTGTATAAAATATCCTTTCCCAATATGTTATTCGAATTTGGCTTCAGATACAGGAAGCTGTAGCTACTAGAATAATCAATATCATAGAGAATTTACATGCGGGGCTGGAAGAGCGCCGAAATGTATTCGTGGATTACATTAATTCTGACAACTGAAATGTAAACATTTCGGCCTCGAAGCGCGACTACACTGTAAAATTTATTGTATTTCCGAATGGGACATACATCGTCGCTCGAGATCACGATACTATCGATATAGAGCACACGACCTTAGGGAATTATTTAGGTCACTTTAGTTTTATTATTTTCACGAATTTCTATAATATAATAACTAAATACTTATTTATTTATTTAAAGTAAAGCTCGAGGTACACATCATTTACTGCAGCATTACAAATTATTCGTTCTGGGACAAATAAATAATAAATTTATAGTTTTTAAAAAAACACTAAAAACACGCTTTTGGGCTATGATATGATATTCCATCATGGAATGCCAGTGCCTATCTTCCGGCTTCATCATCAGACCTTAAAACCTAATCGTGGTCAAAGTTCATTCCAAGACTTTTCTAACAAGTCCAAACACAGCTATGATACGATGTTCCATCATGAAGTTCCAGTTCATATCTTCCGACTCCATCATCAGATCAGTTCGACAGTACCATATTATTGTATTGTCATTAGAACTACATACAGCTGCCAATTTTTATGACGCTACGATACTTGGAAGATGGTTAAATTAGTTACCTTAGATCCATTAGATAGTTAGTTACATACAGGTCGACCTAATAAAAGCGTCAGAGCACACTGCAGCATATTGGCCACTATGCCAACGCCGCCTAACTAAGCCTAGTCCTGTACTAAGGCAGGCGTACCAGTTTTTTTACCTTCTCATACGTTTAGATTTATTTTTAAGGAAAAAAACAAAGAATTCAAGTTAGGACTTGTAAGTATTTAGGAAATATCATTAGCATAAAGTATCATTAGAAAAAAAAATAAAGATGGGATTAATTTTAGAGTACTAGTTTAAAATAGTCAAAGGTATCCAAAAATAATAAATATCTTAAATATAATTCCAAATTTATCCTAAAATGTTATTAAAAATATTGAAATAAAGTCAGAGTTAAAAATGAAATTATGAATAGTTATACGATATAAATTTAGATCTTAGAACTATACAATAAAATAAAATAATATACAAATAGGTTTCAAAATACTAGAACTATAATTAAAATTGTCATCGACTAAGTATTAGAAAATCGAAACAATAATAAAGGGACAGACTGATACTTACTCAAACAAATAAAATACAATTTATGCTAGATAGTCGAATAATTTGTGGCTTATTATAAATAGGATAGAAACGAATTTACTGCGTGAAATTTGTAGCAGCCGACGTTTCGGTGTCGTTCAGTCTACTTCAGACAACGGCGGCTGCAACGTCACCGAACAAACTTCACGCGGTAAATTCTTTTCTATCCTATTTATAATGTCAAACAACCGCGATATTCTTCGATTTTATATAATTTGTGGCTCTTTTCACGACCTTAATTTAATATCAGGATTTGGCACAACTTCTTGACGATGCCTTTACTCTGTAACGATTTAATATTATCATCTAATAAGTTATATAACAGTTGAGCAATCTAATCTATACTAGTCTATACTAATATTATAAAGAGGTAAAGTTTGTCACGTTGTAGGAAGTAATCTCTGGATCTACTAAACCGATTTTGAAAATTCTTTTACCAATAGAAAGCCACGTTATTTGTGAGTGTCATAGGCTATATATTAATCCGAAAAATGAAAAGACTTTTTCGTGGTAGTCGGATTTGCAAAGTAAGTCGGAGAATAACCGGTCGAACGAAAACGTTTCTAACTAACGCTGCCTTAACGATGAGAGATATATGATTAAGTTCTAGAGAAAAGTTGTAGAGCTTGATAATGCCTACAAAAAAGTCAGCGACAGCATATGCCTAACTTTTATATTTAAGTCACAAAAAGCAGTTTTTTAAATTAAAAAAATAATTTAAATCGTTAGGTCATGTTTATTGGTCATATTATCAACAATTATGAATTATTATCAAAATAAGTAAATTTATCGTTTCAAGTGTTCAAAACAAAAGACTTTTTCCTTTTACTGCATAAAATTTCACTTTTACTGCATAAATGGTTAAATAGATAAGACACTCACAAATAAGACACTCACAAGAAGACACTCACAAATAACGCTAATATAGTCAAATTGGCATGCAAATACATACATACATATGCAGTAAAAATATAACCCTTCTTTTGGCAGTCAGGAAATAAATCATGGCAGTCAGGAAATAAATTATAGCACTCAGTACTAACCGAACCACACTCATAGTTTCATCACAAGGAAAAGTTTTACCGCCCAACGAAGTGGGCAAGGGTCAGCTAGTAGATTATATGAGGGTTGATCGATCTAATACCATATACAATCAATGGTAGGACGAAACGATTCTTCGAGCAAAACATCCGGGATTGAAATTTAATTAAATCAAGTAGTTAACAAAGAAAGGGGAAGAGCAGGAGAATATAGTTCAGTCATTAATCAAAACGGAACGAAGTCACACCCCCCCCCCCCCCTTCCCCCTCTCCCCCAAATACATTTTTAAATTTACGTCAGATTCGCATTGCAACTTCATAGCCTTCGGGAAATGATTTATCATCGCCACGTGGAAAATACAGAGAAATTGCTTTATAATCTCAACTTGGAACCATAAATAAAATACTGTCAACGGTAGGAAATTGCAATGCTGACAAATGAAATACAATTTGGTCCAATCGGCCATTTATTTTCATCTTACGAAGTCAGCACTTCATCGCGATAAATAATAACATCGTCAGTATAAAAGCAGAAGCATTTAAATTTAGGTCATAAATACCTTAAATTACTCTTTGACCATTAAGGCGTGTAGTATTTAGATCAGAAGTCTGTTGTATTTACATAGTGTTTTATATTTCCGATAAGGGCTGGTCGATTTCGACAGCCTGTGCGATAAAACAAGCTGTAATGAGGCATTAACAAAATTTTTATTTTATTTCCAAGGCTCATGTATGCCATTATGTATGGAATATGACATCGTTCAAATGACCGCCGCTGCTTCGCACGGTGGCAAGGATCCGAAAGGTCCAATTTTCAATGACTCGTAGATCAGGCTAAATTTGAATGATGGCCTGGGTTATGTTGACATTGAGGGCGTCGGTCGATAACGGCTTATTGACATAGACCGGTGACTTCAGAAAAACCCACAAGAAAAAGTCTAGCAGGGTCAAATCACACGATCTTGGTGGCCAATTCGCGTCACCTTCGCGAGAGGGAAAACCATGAACTGTCGATCACTCATTTCGATAATTAAGTTTTAAGTAACTCAATCGTGTAACTTGCCATGGTGATTTAGCATCAGTAATTGAATAATATACAACAGATTTGACAGACGCAGCCAAAATAACATGGCCGCCACAGACTGTCAACATCGACCCGCCCTTATTGGAAAACCCTGTAGGTACATACTGGACCCGACTGCGTTTCTTCGTGAACTAAAATTGGAACATAGTCCGACCGAACGAGACAGAGCAATACGTTAGAGCGGAATATGAAATGAACGATCGTCGATTTTCCCGCACCAAAACTACCCGTCGAACGTAAAGCCGTCCGAATGAGTTTTTGAACACACTTCACACGGCCTTAGATTTAGCTGCTTTATCTTGCTGGGTAGTTCTAATGCGGAAAAATGACAATCGTTTATTTTTCATTCCGCTCTAACGTATTGCCCTGTCTCGCTTCGGACGCCAATGGGACCAGTGCAGCTGGGCTACTATAACCCGTTCGATTTTGGGTCGGCCCTGCTCATGGGTCAGCACCCATCCGGTAGCCTCCACGCAGAAGTTTCTTGCCTGGGTGGGACTCTTGTGCCCCCTGAAATTGAGTATACAGATACAGGTGGTTCCGTTTTTCCCGGAAATTAATGAAGATAGATAGATATCCGTTATGCCCGCTAACGAGCGTTGGCTTTAAAATTGGCTATCACAACTCTATTGTCTGTGAGAGTGGCCACCCTTCACTAGACTCCAATTGATTGTGAGCGAAGGGTGGGTCTCATCGTGAAGTTTTCTCCGTGAATGAAAGTCGTGGATGTCGAAGTAGAAGTATTTAATCAGAAGGTTGAAGTGAGTCGCCAGTTCTTAACGCCTTGATTGTTATTTCGCCGTAGTGTATTAGTGTGGGCGCGAGGTGAAGCCGTAGTAGTGTGTCCGAAGTGTGCAGTCGAGGAGCGAGGCTTGACGATCGGTATCGCGGGTAATGCAGGTACTGCTTGATAATGAAGCGTAGTCGCGGTAACTATCCGCCAAGGAAATGATATATAGCCGTGTACTTGTCCACCAAGGGAATGATGCGTAGAGCGCGGTAACTATCCGCCAAGGGAATGATATCGATTGATTGAAATGTAGGTACTACGTTTTATACCGTGAGCGGTGATGTAATAGCTATGAGTGGGGTGCGACATGTGTATCGATCAGAAGAAATGACATGAGTCATCGCTTGACTGTGCATAAATTGCCGAATTTAGTTGGAAATTAACTGCAGATGGCTCGTGTAGATTTGAGCGAGTTTGCGGTTTCCGTTCTGTGGAAATTACTTTTTTGTTGTGGGTATGTTGGACCGACAGGGCTCCAACAGTCCGTCGACGATTTGACGCCAGGATGTTTTTCTTTGTCTCGGAACACTTTTTCCGGCTAGTTTGCTTTGAATCGCATAATGATGTATTTTTCGAGATGATAGACGACATAGGCATCGAATTTGGGGATTATATTGTCCTCAATATTTCTATGGTCTTTCGATATCTTCATTCCTGACTCAATAATATTTTGAGACAGTGGGCCTGCAATGCATAAGACCAAAATAAATGTTTGGCCCGGCTGTCGCCTCCGAGGTCTTTCAATATTAACCGGGATTGACCCAATTCTTGCGAGACGTCTACTTTGAATAATGCCTAAATAAATAAATTCATTTCCCAGTCGCGCATAGAGCGGACTTACAATGAAGTGCGGAAGCCGTGACCCGTTCGGATTGTTTGCCAGAGAAACGCCTTCGAAATGAGTAACGCGGACGTTAAGGCAGTGTTGAAATAGGCCCAGATTCCAGTAAGCGAAGATTGTAAACATCTCCCGATCAGAAATGAGGGCGTAACGGGCCGATTCGTTGCGATTTCCGAGGCGTGAATTGTAAGCGCCTGTTGGAGGACCTGTGACATGTTTACACGCGTTAACGTCGTAAATGCGAACTATAAAGGCAAGGGCAGGCTGATCCCACGTATGCAACGTATGCAACGCATTATGACATCTGGACCCTTGAATTTGTATGAAAACAGATGTCTTAAAAATATACTTATCATTCGCAATGCTGTCACAGGTGGAGGGGATGATAGTACGCTGTCCGGCGCATAAACCACTGTGTTTTTAGCAACGCGTCAGACATAGAACGTCAGTGCATGCACAAGGAAAATAACACGTGCATGGGTTTATATTTGTTTGTTTACGTTTTGAAATGGAAGATGAACATCTTGATCAGGAGATCTTCCCGTAACATCTGGAACGAAAATCCCCTCAAACTGTACTTTAGAAATTCGGAAGTACATAAAGAACCGTTCTTCATCATATTCCAATTTCTGCATCAATATTTTGAATCTTATATTGTACTACGTTATATTATTATTATTATTTTATTAATTATTATTATTATTATTATATTGTTTTAACGTATATTAAGAGATAATTTGTTTTAGTTTTAACACTATTTTATCTTAGTTATAAGTAAAATGCAGGACTAATTTGTTTAAATTCTTATTCTAATTTTTACTATTTTAAATTGTTTTTGTTTTTTTCTGATTTGAATTTATTTGCTGTCATTTTAATTTTCCACTTCTAACTTTAATTTAAGTATTTAGTCATTTTTAATATTGTTTTGCAATTTCATTTTTTGTGCATACATGGAATATATGCCATTTTTATAAACACGGTATATGTGCAAGCACATTAAAAAATAAATGTTTACCTTAGAACAGGTCCCGGCCTAGTTAGGTGACGTTGCCACTAGACTATGCAATGTATTCTTTTTTCTGCTTTTGACTCATTTTTGAAAGTATTCCTATGCATAATTTCTACGCTGAAATTGTTTACTGTTATTTTTAATATTTGCATTAATTATATAAATAAAAAATAAATAAATGTACGGTATTCTCCAAACTTTTTTATTTGTCTGTATCTCATGAATCAATCTTCTCTTCTTACCACTTCTTTATCATTTTCTCTCACACTTCTTTATCATTTTTTACACATATTACTCGATTTTTGTAGTGTATTGGAAATATACGAGACGTTGACGCTTCCAGCAGAGAAACTTGATAATGGAGTACCAGCAGAGGATACCTGGTAGAAAATTGACAAAAGCGTTACATAACTGCTACGGTAGCGTCCACCGGACTCATCGACCTATGACACATAACACAAGTGCACTCAACCGCGGATAGCGCTTCACTAATGAGGAAGGTACAAAGAGCGTCAAAGTGGGGTTGTACTCCCACTCCAAAATATTCGCCAACGATTGGCGCGGATGCGTTCACCGTACAATTAAAGGTCAATAAAAATGACTTGTTTCAAATTAAATTGAATGCCGCACACGCGGCGATTATTACTGATAATATAAATTAACGTCGTTTTACATGTTCTTGCACAATCAATGACTCGTATGCAATATACGCAGACATACATCCCTAAACTATTTGTAGATTTAAAAACAATGTAAAATGATTTCAAATGCGTCAGTTCGCGCGACAAGAAAAATAAAGTATAACATACAGCATATCACGATTTCGATTCACCTTGGATATGCTAGCATAAACATATGTTTTTCAGTTATTAATATTTTTTGTAACTATTATGTATCTATAATTAACTATGTGCATATCAAGTACTTTTCCTTCTCAAATACTAATTAAAATAAAAGAAATATGGTTAATTGTCAATATTTATTAGGTCCCTATTTTGTGCCTATTAGTTACCGATTATGTTACAATGTCACATTGACACATTATCACATTGCCTATTATCACATATCACATTGTCACATTGTCACATGTCACATGTCAATGGTCCTATTGTCACATGTCACATTGTCTTGTTTTTACACGACTGCCCAACAAAAAGTAGTATAATGTGTTCAGGGTTCATCTATGTATGTTTTTTGTTTATTTATTCTACTATAACTTCTAAACGCTCGAACCGATTTATAAATATGTGATATTGTTAGAACAGTTATGTCATCCCGTGTGTCATAGGGTACCTTAACTGTCAAAATTCCAAGTAAGTAGTTACCTAAAGTTCAAATCTCCAAATGTCAATATAATAATAATAATAATAATAATAAAAGCCTTTATTCGCTGACCGTATTATACAATTTTGCCTTATGTGGTAAAACAATATATATATATATTTTTTTAAATATAATTTTTAAATAAGGTATCAGTCGTCCACCTGTCCTGTAGCCTTATGTTTAGCATGCTTCGCTCCATGTTTCGTTGGCATACTATAAGTTTATGGTTGTTTTTGTTCGTGGCAGGCCAAGTTTGACACCCGTAAGTAAGACATGGGAGAATGCATGTATTATAAAGTTTACTTTTTATTGACATTGGTATCGTTTCATTTTTAACTATCTCTTTTAGTGACCAGTACCGTTTCCAAGTGTTGCTTATTCTTCTATCGATTTCTTTTGAGTTTTGGAGTACCAAATGTCAATAAATTAACATAAATATAACGTTTTTAGTGTAAAATGAAGGGTCTGATTAAGTACATTCCGAAAATATATATTTATCTATATGGACAAAAACATAAACCCTAAATATTTTATAAAAAAACAGTTCAAAAAATATTATAAATACAGTAGTTCACTTTCTGTAATGGCAGTCGTGTTTATTATTCTCTTTAATATATTTACTTGTTATCTATTTTGTCGAATAACAGCTATACACTTTGATTAATATTTCTCAAATTATATTATCACTTTTCCCAAAGGTTCTTTCTGTTGCAAGACCAAAATCTTTGCTATAATGTGTAAGTTTTCTATTACAAAAAAATAAACAGTCCTTTGCATTAAGCAGTGGTTTAATATTAAATTATTACTATTAGTTTTTCTTCTATTCTGTTTTATGTCCTAGCAAATCATATTATTATGGTACTTTTATCGCAATTTCCTTGCAAGAGGACCGATTGCATCCAGCAATCTCCCCATATGATATTCGCATCACGTGATCACGTTGCGCGGACAGACAATTTGTCATGACGACATACGACGTTTGACATGAATTCTCGGCACGTGCCCCCCCCCCCCCCCTTCCTTCCCCTTAACCCCCCAAGAACATGAAGAACAGAACAGGAAATCACCTGCGACCACCCGCGCTGCGAGGAAAACTTCTAGCCGTGTCGCAATGGTGATACGAAAAATGCTAGACTTATTGTTTCATCTGTATGCTACGCCTCGATTCCATTAGATTTAAATTATTTTTATTATTGGCCATATGATAATTTGTTAAAGTACCAAATAATTCCGGTTGATCATTAGTACTACTGTCCATTTGATAATTTGTGAAATTATCGAATAATTTTGATTGAAGATGTCGATTAACTTACAAATAATTTTGATTGAAACATTAAATAATTGATTGATTGAAAAATCGAATAAGTTTGATTGAAAATGTCGAATTATTTTGTTAACCTAGAAAAACGGTACTGAATGTTCAACCTTAATATTAATATACCCTACAATGTAAGTAATATAGTTTTTTAATAGTATTTTTTGGTAATTTTGACTCGACCAAATGTAGGAACTACTATCAACTGAATTATTAAAATAAAAATAAAGAAATAAATAAAAGTATTGCACTTAAATTAGTATGGAACGCCTCGATTTATTTATTTATTTCGTAATTAATTTACCTACTATAACACATTGATTTTTGCTTACAAAAATAACAGGAATCGAATGACAGCTTATTTGATTCTGTCACCCAACTGGGACTAGTCCGTTCTAGGGTGGACAGGACTCCAATATTACAATAAATTATTTAAAAGTTTTAGTGAAATGCTCATAAAACTAAATTGCCTTAAATTGTGTTTCTAAAAAAATAAAATAAAAAAAAACGCACTTCCATTATGAAATCGGCATTATGACGGCATGGTGACGTCGGAAAGTGGCGTAAAGTCAATTTTTCCATTAGACATAACACATTTCTACGCAATGATATGACGGTAATACCATTGCATTGAATCAAGACATTCTCACGTCGAATGCTAATCTTACTTGACTTGGCTGGTTGCTACGATGAAAGTAAAAATGCCCTGGGAAAAGCTGGTAATGCAGGGGTCATTTCACAGTTTGCATGATGACACGGTATTACAATACTGGTAATATATACTTGCTTAAATTGTAGCGTGCTGATTGCTTGGCAATACTGAGTTAACGCAATGGTGCTACTCACTTTTTTCATGGTTTTAAAGTTTATCGACATTGCGGTATATAATGGCATCGTAGCATTCAATAGTATTGGCATGATGCATCTCACTGCACTCAGTGGCGTTACGATAATGCTACGTAAAGGCAGCCAGCTTAGTGCAGAAATGCAGCGTGTATAATATTGCCAGACTTTTAAAGTCGGCAACGGCGATTTACATGCCAGAAATGGTCATAAACACGATTATGCGCCTTACATTATCGGGCATGTTGACCTGTCTAGTTGGTACCATGTTTTTGTGTGTGTGGTGGACAAAAACTGTTGACGTCGATTGGTCTGTCTTCATTGCCTTCAGTTCAAATTGACAACAATATCATTGACTATTCAAGGGTTGTAAAAAACCTTTTCATCGACCAAACTTTTTCATGGCAGGCACAAATCACTTGTTACAGAAATCCCTTTTTTCTGTGCGTTTATCACCTGCTATGGGTTTTTCTATTGGATTTTCATGTCCAAAAAGTGTACTTTCTACATTCACGAACTTTCTAACCTTTAAACTCAAAATCTGTCAGCTTACAAAAGTGAAGTTCGTGTAGGTTTGTCAGGTTAGCCACCTTACAGTAAAATAAGAATAAATAAATCTTAATAAATCCTGATGTAATAAATTTTTGTAATAATAATACATGATACGTGATACATGAAAATACATTCTAATTAAAAAATAAAACACTGCATAAAATAATACTTTTATTATGCTTTCTTGGGCATAAAGTATATAATTTATTCTGTCATATAAGAAAAATATGCTTTTTGGGTGTTACTTACACGAAAGCAGTCTGTCCTCCATTCTTTTTCCAGTTCGAAGATGGCGAGGACGTGTCCCCTTTTTGATGGGGCGACCGGGTCGGACAAAAACAGATTAGACGGTGATCAGAGAGTTGGTTCCATAGTAAAATGTAGTGCATCTTATCTATACTAATATTATAAAGAGGTAAAGTTTGTGACGTTGTAGGAAGTAGGTAATCTCTGAATCTATTGAACCGATTTTGAAAATTCTTTTACCAATAGAAAACCACGTTATTTGTGAGTGTCATAGGCTAGGGCTATATATAAATTCGAAAAATGAAAAGACTTTTTCGTGGTAGTCGAATTTTCAAAGTAAGTCGGAGAATAAGCAGTCGAACGAAAATGTTTCTAACTAACGCTACCTTAACGATGAGAGATATATGATTAAGTTCTAAAAAAAAGTTGTAGAGCTTGATACCTAATGCCTACAAAAAAGTCAGCGACAGCATATGTCTAACTTTTATATTTAGGTCACAAAAAGTAGTATTTTATAGTAAAAAAAATAATTTGTATCGTTAGGTCATGTTAATTGGTCATATTATCAACAATTATGAATTCTTACCAAAATAAGTAAATTGATCGTCTCAAGCGTTTAAAGCAAAAGACTTTTTCCTTTTACTGCATATAATTTCCCTTTTACTGCATAAATAGTTAAAGAGATAATACGCTCACAAATAAGACACTCACAAGAAGACACTCACAAATAACGGTATTATAGTCAAATTGGCATGCAAATACATAAATACATATGCAGTAAAAATATAACCCTTCTTTTGGCAGTCAGGAAATAAATCATAGCACTCAGTACTAACCGAACCACACTCATAATTTCATCACAGGTAAAAAGTTTTAACGCCCAACGAAGTGGGCACGGGTCAGCTAGTTCAATATAATTCTGTAAGTGTTATTTCTGTTATTGATTGTGGGATAGCCTCTCGATTGCCTGGATTTTAACAGCTCCTCTCTTTGAGTAAGCCATTTTTCGGGCATTTTGTATAACCTCAAATATAACTAAAGAAAACTTTGGTTGTTGACTTCGAGGAGAGATCCCGCGGCGCCAATGTGATGAGATGTTGCAAACCTAATTGAATTTCACCGTTTTCTGTCATTGTTTTAGGCTAATGGCATATTCCTCATGGTTTTGTTTATTGCCTTGTGTGTTAGACTCAAGCAAGAACCAATAGGGAACACACACCGATTTTGAATTGCCCGCTGTTTAGGATTTTTTCGATTTTTTTTTATATAAAATCAATTCGGAACAGAAGTTGCTTCACAGAGTATTGTACACGTTTTTGGAAAATTACATGGAAATTATTGCATTAAATTGTGTTCGTTTCATTTGAGGGAAACCTTGGCCTAAACGAGTAGAAGCAGTTTTTTTTATACCTACACGTGAGTATTGTTTTTGAATTGTAATGGATCTTTTGTTTCTTTTTCTTTTTGCTATTTTCAAATTCAGTTTCCACGTTTCGGCTTTAAAACGAGGTGGCGCTATGTATTTTTTAAGTCATTTAATGGGATTTCTTTTTGGTCCTTTTATTTTTATCCCGTTATACACTGAAATCAGTAATCGTATTTATTCAGGCTTTTACAAACTTCGATGTAAAATACTACCAGCGTTAGCTGGTAGTATTTTATATTATGATCTGCACTAAGGTCTGGTTTATTCGTACATTGCGTAAATCAGACCTTAGAGCAAGAACTACTACGACCCATCCTGTACCATGGTGAGGTGACAAACATACATAGACCTCGATGCGAATGTAGCAATCCTCAACAAGCCAAAGCAACTACTGAACATCTGAAAGTAACAGTAGGACTGAGTAAACATTGAGCAGGGCTTAGGGCAATAGAATACTCAATGGCCAAAACAGATCAATAAAAACGGTGAGTATCTATCTGCAATGACCTATTATAAATTATTGGTCTTTCTGAGGATTTATAAACTTCACTACAAGACACTAGACACATTAACCTCATCTTAGACACAATACCTTATATAACCCATGGAAATAGTTAGGCACCTTATACACAAGACAAAGATAATTGTATGCATACGATTCATCTTCGGTCTACGTAAGTATGATCACGTGTCCGACTATAGGGCACAGTTAAAGTGGTTGCCAATACGCCAAAGAAGAAATGTTCATATACTGGCTCTCCTATATCGTGTACTCACCCAATTAACACCATCCTATCTCCAGGAGCTTTTTGAACCACTAAGTTCCCACGGTCTCGTACTTCGGTCAGCCTCTGACAGTTTATTAAAAATTCCGAGTCATAATAGTGATTTCTATTCCTATTCTTTCTGTGTCCATGGTGCAAGACTCTGGAACGATCTCCCAGCAAATATACGAAACTCGCCTTCTTTACCATCGTTCAAGACTCACCTTAAGGATTACTACCTTTCTAAGAAGTAACCAGTTCTTCCCTTTCTCTCCTGTTCCTCTCCCAATTTCCTCTCCTCGGGCACTATTAGTCTTAAATTCTTCCACTTGTCTGTATGTTATGTAATAATCTTTATTTTCACTATGCGCGCATGTACCACTATGTTTAGGTTAGCTGTAAGACATTGCCATGTGGCAATAAGCTCGCCTTTTTTGTATACTTTTTTTAAGTGCAAATAAAGAGTTTATTATTATTATTAAGATAATTGTCAAAAACATAAAATAATATATCAAACCGGACAATACAATAGTGCACTTCATAAAAATTTGATTGATAAAATCGATAAAGTAAGACGAATTATTAACAGTTAATACATTACATTACATTAAATATTCATCGTGTCCAATTGACGGCTAAAAACCGCTATTGGACGTGTCAAAATAATTGTGTTAGGTAGTAAGTAAGTCTCGTTACTACTCTTTACTGAACATACATAGGTAGTCAATAATTAAACTACATAGATTGTCAAACTATAAATAAATATAAATATTCAAAATAGATGCCTAATATTTGAAATAATCATTAATGCGAAAAGATACGAAGTAAAATTATTCATCGTAATATTTAAATTGTCAGTGAAATGTTAAATAAACAAATTAAAGCTACGCCATGCTCTTAAAAACTAAAAGTACAAATATAAGACCAAATAAAATAACCAGACAAGAAGGCTCTACGTTTTTAAGTCATTTAAATGGGCACAATATTTGGAAAGTCATGGCCTTCAAATTCAGCCAGATCATAGAAAGGGTGGCCTATCAGCATCTCCTTGATGTTTTTTTTTTTGATTTTACGTCCTCCAGCTGTTTAACAATGGTAGGAAGCAGATTATAAAATATAATGTACTTTTGCGAGTAGCTTTTCTATACTGTTGCCAGTCGTATTCGGAGCACGCATAAAATGGAGTTGCGCGGGTATGGTGCGGGTGAATGTCCGCATTAATTGCAGTTTCATGTAATTTAATAAGCGAGTCGAAACGTCTAAACAATCAAGCTTTGGCTATGCCATTATTCTAATTCTGTTGAAAGAATAAAGCTACAGTTAAAACGCCAGATTATAAGGAAGGCGACGCTTAAATAAAAAGAAGAATAGATACACCCATGTAATCTTCATAACGCCCAGGCACGATGATTGTCACGATGATGTAGCAATATAAAACAATGTAGATAATTAGATACGCAAGCGTTCTTTCTATTACAAGCCGTGGGATAATGCAGAAATAAAATTAAAAAGCCTGCATAAATAAATAATAAATAAAATAAAACAATGCAGAAATCAATTAAAAAGCCTACCTTGTCTTCGAAGCCGGACTTCCTGGCGTTGAGGAAGGACCACTCCGCTTCGGCGCGAGAGACGCACTGGTCCTCGTAGTCCAGCTCGAGCAGCTCCACGAGCGAGGAGATCCACTCATCCTCGGAGCTGGTGGGGTTCACCAGACCCTCCGAGGACGTGGACCACAGAAGGGTTAATAGGAAACTTAACACAAGGACGACTGGCGGCCTTAGCGGAGGCGCCATGATCGCAATCTGAAACAATTGATAATCACCATATTAAAAACTGAATAAGCTTTAAGGAAAAAACCCCACAGAAATTCGACCTGCAGTAAATAGGCTTTTAGTAGATGGGTTTTTAACCTAGTTTATGCTGACAGAGTTTCGTGTTGTAAAATAACAGACTGTATAAGGGAAATTCCAAAGTATAGACCATCTGGGTGGGGATGTCTAACACAACAGGCGAACCAATCACACCAGGGAGTTTAACGGCATTAGGTCGTTCTATCTCCCATGGACTGAACGTGAAAGACTTCCGAGGACAAAAGAAAGTCCACTTTCGAACTCCACTAACAACCCGTGAGAGTCCAAATTTTCACCGCGAGGTATTGAGGAATGAGCCCTGCGGGCACACCCTTACTACTAGATTTGTTCGGATTTCTCCGTCTGGTCACAGGCTTGAAGTCGCTTGCGCGACCTTTACTTGATGTTAGCCGTAATTCAGTACGAATTGTTCGCAGACTTTGGCCGTCTTTCACACGGTATGGCGTCATTTCCAGAGCAGCTGACATTAAGTAGAGATGTCAATTCAAATTCAAATTCAAATTATTTATTGACTTAAAATTATGGGTACATTCAATATACAAAAGTCTTAACCTAACTAGGCTGCCGCCTGTTCCAAGGTAGACAATTTATTTTAGTTATCCTAAGAAATCTATAATATTATATTTATATAAATAATCAAAATCATACTTAATGTAACAGAAATATCTTAATTACCTAATAAAAATTCGTAAGAAAATGTCATGAAAATTGTCAATATTATTTTATTTTAAAACATGATAAAAATTAATATATATTTATATATGTATTAAATAATATGTATTAATAATATACAAAATAAATTCACAAAAATTAAAATAAAATTACGTTTAGAAATCATCAATTTATATTACTACATATACTATTATGTTTTTATTATAAAAATTTTAGAGATTCAATTATTTAATAATGTTTTCAATATCTGCATATGTACAATTTAAGAGGTAGGCACTCAAACTATTTTTAAATTTATATGATATTTTAATGCCTTTAATGTTAGGTGGTAGGCAATTATAAAATTTGGGGGCAAGATAAGAGAAACTGGATTGGCCAAAAGCGGATCTTCTGAGTGGTATTGCAAAATTTGTTTGTGCCGATCTTCTTGTTACACGAGATTGCTGGCTTTTTTTCTGATCTCCTAACTCACTCTGGAATTTAGTGAGAGTTACCAGCACAAACATTTTTCTCACACTCAACACTCTATACTCTCGGAAAAGGTCATCGGAAGAATATGTTTGGGGTTTTTTATTGATCACCCTCAGTATAGCCTTCTGCGCTTTGTAAAGGGTGGCCAGAAGCGTTTTTGCCGCACAGCCCCAAGTTATAATGCCATATCGAATAACCGACTCGCAGACAGCAAAGTAGACACTTCTTAGCGTATTGAAATCTAAGATGTTCCGCAAACTCCTGAAGTAATACACAAGTTTTCTCAGTCTTGCCGCAACCTTCGTTAAATGATCCTCCCAGCGCAGTCTGTTGTCTAACATCACGCCCAAGTACTTAATGGAGGATACCCTGTCGACATTCATACACTGGCAATCTTGCGTTCTGATGCACGAGTGAAGCTTAATAGTTGAAGTTGAACTTAATAGTTGAATTACAACGGGCGAACCCGTCACATAAGGAAATTTTAACGATATCAGATCGTTCTATCTCCCGTGAGGTGAGCGTAGAAGACTTGAGACGAAAACAGTCTACCGTCTAGTTACGTCACTCGCCCAGAGACCAACGACTTACCGAGATAACCAGGTTAATCAACTAGCGGGCTGAGACTCGCGCCCTTACGTCCAGTTGCAACCAGATTACTCCGGTCTCCCGACTGGTTACAGGTACTCTCCCTTAGGTGCGGTGAAAGCAAGGTATAAGCCAGGCAAGAGCAGCGAGCACACGAGTTGGAGATATTTCACACCTAGAATTTCAGCGTGTTTGTTATTTTACGTAATACATAATGATGGCCTCGCGAATTCCGCGAGTGGCCCCCGCAACACAGAATTAAAAATAAAAATACGCACGAGAGCTTTTTGGCGCTCAAAATGATTCAACGCCATAAACCTTGACCGAATGGCAGTCCATATGGTAACATATCATTGATTGCTCCCACGAGAGACCAGCTGCGAAGATACGATTTTATTGCCGTTGTAATGGGGTGTTTATTATTAGAAGCTTGGGTTATTCGCTATCTTGTGTGTAATTTATTAGCGTTCGTTTTCTATGGTAGGAGTAGAAAGATTATATAGCGTATTGGACTGCTCAACGCAGTACTACGATTTGGCAACTAGGGTTGTCAACTACAGCGGGCGAGCCGGTTACCTCAAAAAGTTTTAACGATTAGTCGTTCTATCTCCCTGGAGTGAGCGCAGAAGATTTGGACAAAACAGCCCACCGCCAATCTCCGCCACAAACCCGTAAGAGGCCAACGCCTTAACCGCGAGATAGCCAGGTGTGTTACCCAGCGGGCGTACACTCACGCCCTTACTTCCAATTGCGGCCAGATTACTCCAGTCTCTCGATTGGTTACAAGTTCGAGGTCCCTTGCGCGGTCCTCTCCCTTACGAAGCGGTGAAACGGTGTATACCGAATCTATCGCGGACCACGCCATTCTTTGCCCGGCTGTTCACTTAGGATCGGGTAGCCGATGGTCGTTTTAAGAGCAGTCGCCGTAAGGTCCGCAACCACCCCCGCTCTATAGGAAACAGTACTGCTTCCAGACTCCCCCGACTGTTAGTTAGGGAGCTAACGGGCCCATGATGAGTTGGCCACGATGACCCATGTGTTCAGGGTCGGTCACACTCACGGGTCAACACCCATCCGACGGCCTCGACGCACGGGGTGCGAACCTGGGTAGGACACTGGGTCAACCAGTCTCCCCTGGGAATCAAACCTCTGGCGCTCCTGGACGGTCTGCGCACCGTGCGGCGCAAGTCAATCGATTGTGCTCTCCGACTAACAGTCGGGGGAGTCTGGGAACTGTATTGTTTCCTATAGAGCGGGGGTGGTTGCGTACCTTACGGCGACTGCTCTTGAATTGGCCATTGACCATCCGATCCCGGTTCAGAGCCGGGCAAAGGACGCCTTGGTCAGCGATAGATTCGGTGTACTCCGTTTCACCGCTTCGTAAGGGAGAGGACCGCGCAAGCGACCTCGAACTCGGAACCAATCGAGAGACCGGAGAAATCTGGTCACAATTGGAAGTGAGGGCGCGAGTATCTCGAGCCCGCCGGGTTTATTCCTGGCTAACTCGCGGTAAGGCGTTGGACTCTCACGGGTTGTGACGTAGCTAGACGTTGGGTTGTTATTGTCCAAAGTCTTCTACGATCACTGCAGGTCGATAGAACGACTAATCGTTAAAACGTCCTGTGGTGACGGGCTCGCCCGTTGTAGTCGTCACCTCAAGATGTTAGTCAGAGTGCGCAATCGATTGGCTTATGCCGCACGGTGCGCAGACCGTCCAGAAGCGCCAAAAGGTTGATTCCTAGAAGAAACTAACCCTAAGGCCAGAGTCCTACCCAGGCTCGCGCTTCATGCATGGAGGCCGTCGGATAGGTTTTGACCCGTAAGTGTGACCAACCCTGAACAGAATGGGTCTTCGTGACCAACTTAGCAAGGGCCCATTAACTCCCACTACGATTTAGCAGCTAGGATTTCACTACGAAGCGCGACGTAGATGGCACTAATAACTCCAAAAATTTATTAATCTTCTCTTATGTGCAATATGGCGGCCTTCGTGGTATTGCAGTATAGCGTCGCACTATAGATGGCGCTTTAAACACGCCTATACGGTATCCTATCTCGAAATAAAATATTAATATTGTAACAAACGATTTTTTTAATCATAGCTTTTATTACATCAATATTACTTACTCGTACATAAAGATGTCAATTTTTAATTTGGTATAAAGGTTTCAATACTATGTAATAATTACGCATTTAAAGTTCAGATATATTAATAGATGGAATTCTATATCTCCGTATTATTTCTGTAATGTAATTAGTCTATAAATAAATGAGATAGCAAATACTAATAATTGAATGTTATCATCGGTTAAATAATTGGGTTTTTATAATCAATAAATCCTTTATAAACACAACATTCGTTGTCAGTGTTATTATATATATTGCCAAATAAATTGCTATTAGTTTCGCCAGACAATGCTATCAGCGCCATTTGCATGTCGCCGGCGCAGAAGGGTTGCCAAAGCCTCGCCCGCTACTACTTTAATGACATAATACACAATCACCAATCACCAATCAATCGGTGCCGATGGTTTTCAAAAATAACGGGTATGGCCATCATTATTGTTTTTTTTGTGATATTTTGAACATCTCATTGTATTTTAATTTACAACTTATTAATATTATTTATTAGGCTAAAATTAAGTAGGTACACTATATATTTTTTTACGCTTTGACTGCCAACTTCTGTATTTTTTTTCTAATCATTGTTACTTCCATTACTGTGGCTAACCATAACCATTACTGTGGTATTTCATTACCATTACTAATTAAACATTACCATTACCAAACCAGATTACATTGGTTGATTTTTTAAACATTTAGCATTTTATAAACAAATTCACGATGGCCATCGAAAAAAAGGCATAATGCAAATACCCACTTAAATTATTAATTTCATTAGAAATATTACACGTATTATATATTTTTTGAAATATTATTCATTACATTTTTATTTCTTTTCTATATACTTAATTTTTTTTATAACATGTGTATTCGGTATTTCTGTTTTCGATATTTCTTAATTCGCATTTTAATTTTCTTTTACTATTTAGATAATGTAATCGGTAATTTTTGTATAGTATAGATAATGTAATCGGTAATTTTTAGATTTCTAATGTGATTAAAATTTCTTTTTTACAGATATATGATTAAAAAAAGAATCATAAATAATGTATATATTAATTGTAAGTTATATATCATTGCAGGGGTTTTTTAGAATTAAATAAACTTTGAACTTTGAATTTAGCTAATGAAACTTAATGTTTTTTCTACTCCAGTAGATCAGCATGCCTACACTTTTGGATGCGTGACAAAATCAAATGCTAAATAATTAATTATTAAAAACATAAATGTCACGATAGCTGTCACGGTTGTAATATTATATTCAATATTATTTAAATACAAATAATTAAAGGTATTAGTCACCGGGAACAATATAATAAAATTGAAATGCAAATTCAAATTCTATGTGAAATCATCAAGATAAAATTATTATATTGTCAATCCAGCAGTATGCCTTCGTAATTTCTAAAATGAATAGATACATGTAAAAAAAAATATTATAATGTATCTACCTACCCCTCATTAAAGATTACTATGAAAACCACTCCAAACCCGACCAAAACCGCAGCCATGAATTTTGCTTTAAAAAATGTTAAAACAGTTAACAATATCAGCATGGACTCTAATAAAGTTCAGGTTGTTAATACCGCCAAATTTCTGAGTATTACAATAGCCCAGCAATTAAACTGGAGTCCACATATCGAGAGGCTATTGAAGGAACTGTGTTCTGCTATTTATGCCATACGAAAAATCAAATTTCTAGTCGATGAACAAGCCGCAATGAGCACATACTATGCGTTCTTTCAAATGAAGATGATTTATGGTATCTTAACATGGGGTAATGCACCAGATTGCTATCGTATTTTTATACTGCAAAAGCAAGCTCTCATGACGATATTTGGGTTAAAAAGAAACGATCACTGTGCTCCGATCCTTAAAAAAAATATATATCAGTCCTTAATTTATGCGAATTTGAAAGACGAGGAAAAGCATTCGAGTCTGCATGAACATAACACTCGCAATAAAAATAATGTAGTAATTCCCAAATTGCGGCTTTTTTATACCAGAGATCATTTTTATATTTGGGGTTTAAATTGATAAACTCGCTGTCAGCAGAAATTAAAATACTTCAAGAGGTTGCATTTAAGCAATGCATAAAGAGAAACTTAACCATGCTCTTTATAATTCTGACGAATTTAACAAGGGCGTCTTAATTTTTAAAAGATAATTTACCATTTATTAAATCTATTTTGTTCTGAATTTTATCACTGTAATGTTGATTTTATTGTAAAACTTATTGTTTATTAACTGATTATTTTTAAAAAAAATATTGACTATTTTTAAAAACTTATTGATAGATTATTTTAAAAAAAATGTTTTTTTGTTATTTGAGTCTGTTTGATTTATTTTTTATAATTGATCTGATGGTGCCTTGCCTTTACATATAAAAAGTATATGTACACGCAATGAAGTTGTAATAACTTCTAGAAAATGTAAAATTACGTATTCCACAGTATGTACTTTTTGAAATTAATAAAATATTACTATGACTATGAAATGTCTTTACTCGTACGTGCTCCTATATTAAACATGAAGTTGTGTTCACTATGGGATTAATAAAGGTTACGAACTATGAACTATAATTCTCACCAATTAGGTACATTCGGAGTAAATTCCTTTCAGAGTAACTTCGTTTGTGGTTCTGTTACGCCAGAAGTACTCCGAATACTGTTAGAAGCTTATAATCCAGCTATTATCCGACATTATTAGCAAGTTAATGAGAATTTCTAAAATATATGTAACAGACTGCGTCGTCGCGCATAACCGTTCGTATCTAGCACTAAGCTCATGTAATGCTGTAATTATTACCAGCGTGATTAATTACTGATTGTTAATTAAAAATCCGCGCAGTAATTGAAAAATATACAAGAGTGGGAACAGGAATAAATTATCACAGAAATGAATAATTACTTGCTCAAAGTTGGGCGTTGAAAGAAGAGTTAGCCGACAATGTTATCTACCCACTTAAATAATGATGACAATAAGCCGTTTAAGATAAATAATTTTGTAAAAAAAATTTTTTTTTTGGTTCATTTGCTACTTACACAATTCTACGAAAACTGAATGATTGTTATTTTTTTATTTTATTTTATTTTATTCCAACAAAAGAGAAAAACAGCGCTCGGGTTAATAAATAATAATAACAATATTACGGCCAAAATAGTCTCCTGATAATATACAGTTTATGTGCGTGATGTTGTGTAATAATATTTATATATTATGTTATATAATCATGTTCTCTCGATTTGTGGGTGTGTATGATAGAGTAGGATGAGTGTGTTTATATGTGATTGTGATGTGTGTTTAATTGGTGTGTGTAAGTACATCTACGTGTATGTGTCATAGTTGTGTATATATGAGAGTGTGTGATTCTGCACAGGTATGTATCTGTTCAAGCTTTTATGGTCTGGTCTATTACCGCTCTGATAAACTCGTTTTTGATCATTGAGAATATGTCTAGTTCCTGAAACGATTCATCGTAGGCTTCCATAATTCGATTGCAGAGTTGAATTCCTTGCTTGATTTGTATGGAGTCTGGGTACATTGAATACCCTTGGGTGACGATTTCGGCGCGATGGGCCATTTAAGCCTATTCTGCTTAGAATTTGTGGGCTGTCGATATGATGCGAAAGTATATTGTGGAAGAACGTCATATCAGTCACTTTACGTCGCTGCTGAAGACTCAGCTGTCAGATTGTTTCTCTTACTTTATGTATTTTCTATTATATTCTTAATATATTCTTTTTTTTCATGCGTCATATACACAACGAGACCATCCAAAGTAATTGAAACAATTCACATTTGTCCTCTAAGTAATGGTTCCTAATAGTTCCGTGCAGCTTGGGCCTATTAGTCTGCCAATCTCATCGCCCATAACGGCGACCCCCCCCCCCAAACCTTAAGCCCATAACCACGGAGCAGCTACTGCTCCGTGCCCATAACTGTGACCCCCCCCCCCCCAAAATGTAAGCCTATACGGTATCCTATCTCGAAATAAAATAATAATATTATAACAAACGATTTTTTTAATCATAGCTTTTATTACATCAATATTACTTACTCGTACATAAAGATGTCAATTTTTAATTTGGTATAAAGGTTTCAATACTACGTAATAATTACGCATTTAAAGTTCAGATATATTAATAGATGGAATTCTATATCTCCGTATTATTTCTGTAATGTAATTAGTCTATAAATAAATGAGATAGAAGACACTAATAATTGAATGGTATCATCGGTTAAATAATTGGGTTTTTATAATCAATAAATCCTTTATAAACACAACATTCTTTGTCAGTGTTATTATATATATTGCCAAATAAATTGCTATTAGTTTCGCCAGACAATGCTATCAGCGCCATTTGCATGTCGCCGGCGCAGAAGGGTTGCCAAAGCCTCGCCCGCTACTACTCGTACTTTAATGACATAATACACAATCACCAATCCCCAATCAATCGGTGCCGATGGTTTGCAAAAATAACGGGTATGGCCATCATTATTGTTTTTTTTGTGATATTTTGAACATCTCATTGTATTTTAATTTACAACTTATTAATATTAGTTATTAGGCTAAAATTAAGTAGGTACACTATATATTTTTTTACGCTTTGACTGCCAAGTTCTGTATTTTTTTGTAATCATTGTTAGTTCCATTACTGTGACTAACCATAACCATTACTGTGGTATTTCATTACCATTACTAATTAAACATTACCATTACCAAACCAGATTACATTGGTTGATTTTTTAAACATTTAGCATTTTATAAACAAATTCACGATGACCATCGAAAAAAAGGCATAATGCAAATACCCACTTAAATTATTAATTTCATTAGAAATATTACACGTATTATTTATTTTATGAAATATTCATTACATTTTTATTTCTTTTCTATATACTTTATTTTTTTTATAACATGTGTATTCGGTATTTCTGTTTTCGATATTTCTTAATTCTCATTTTAATTTTCTTTTTACTATTTAGATAATGTAATCGGTAATTTTTGTATAGTTTATTGACTTTTAGATTTCTAATGTGATTAAAATTTCTTTTTGACAGATATATGATTAAAAAAAGAATGATAAATAATGTATATATTAATTGTAAGTTATATATCATTGCAGGGGTGTTTTAGAATTAAATAAACTTTGAACTTTGAATTTAGCTAATGAAACTTAATGGTTTTTCTACTCCAGTAGATCAGCATGCCTACACTTTTGGATGCGTGACAAAATCAAATGCTAAATAATTAATTATTAAAAACATAAATATCACGATAGCTGTCACGGTTGTAATATTATATTCAATATTATTTAAATACAAATAATTAAAAGTATTAGTCAAGGGGAACAATATAATAAAATTGAAATGCAAATTCAAATTCTATGTGAAATCATCAAGATAAAATTATTATATTGTCAATCCAGCAGTATGCCTTCGTAATTTTAAAAATGAATAGATACATGTAAAAAAAAATATTATAATGTATCTACCTACCCCTCATTAAAGATTAGGTACTATGAAAACCACTCCAAACCCGACCAAAACCGCAGCCATGAATTTTGCTTTAAAAAATGTTAAAACAGTTAACAATATCAGCATGGACTCTAATAAAGTTCAGGTTGTTAATACCGCCAAATTTCTGAGTATTACAATAGCCCAGAAATTAAACTGGAGTCCACATATCGAGAGGCTATTGAAGGAACTGTGTTCTGCTATTTATGCCATACGAAAAATCAAATTTCTAGTCGGTGAACAAGCCGCAATGAGCACATACTATGCGTGCTTTCAAATGAAGATGACTTATGGTATCTTAACATGGGGTAATGCACCAGATTGCTATCGTATTTTTATACTGCAAAAGCAAGCTCTCATGACGATATTTGGGTTAAAAAGAAACGATCACTGTGCTCCGATCCTTAAAAAAAATATATATCAGTCCTTAATTTATGCGAATTTGAAAGACGAGGAAAAGCATTCGAGTCTGCATGAACATAACACTCGCAATAAAAATAATGTAGTAATTCCCAAATTGCGGCTTTTTTATACCAGAGATCATTTTTATATTTGGGGTTTAAATTGAGAAACTCGCTGCCAGCAGAAATTAAAATACTTCAAGAGGTTGCATTTAAGCAATGCATAAAGAGAAACTTAACCATGCTCTCTATAATTCTGACGAATTTAACAAGGGCGTCTTAATTTTAAAAAGATAATTTACCATTTATTAAATCTATTTTGTTCTGTATTTTATCACTGTAATGTTGATTTTATTGTAAAACTTATTGTTTATTAACTGATTATTTAAAAAAAATTGATTGACTATTTTTAAAAACTTATTGGTAGATTATTAAAAAAAAAAGTTTTTTTGTTATTTGAGTCTGTTTGATTTAATTTTTATAATTGATCTGATGGTGCCTTGCCTTTACATATAAAAAGTATATGTACACGCAATGAAGTTGTAATAACTTCTAGAAAATGTAAAATTACGTATTCCACAGTATGTACTTTTTGAAATTAATAAAATATTACTATGACTATGAAATGTCTTTACTCGTACGTGCTCCTATATTAAACATGAAGTTGTGTTCACTATGGGATTAATAAAGGTTACGAACTATGAACTATAATTCTCACCAATTAGGTACATTCGGAGTAAATTCCTTTCAGAGTAACTTCGTTTGTGGTTCTGTTACGCCAGAAGTACTCCGAATACTGTTAGAAGCTTATAATCCAGCTATTATCCGACATTATTAGCAAGTTAATGAGAATTTCTAAAATATATGTAACAGACTGCGTCGTCGCGCATAACCGTTCGTATCTAGCACTAAGCTCATGTAATGCTGTAATTATTACCAGCGTGATTAATTACTGATTGTTAATTAAAAATCCGCGCAGTAATTGAAAAATATACAAGAGTGGGAACAGGAATAAATTATCACAGAAATGAATAATTACTTGCTCAAAGTTGGGCGTTGAAAGAAGAGTTAGCCGACAATGTTATCTACCCACTTAAATAATGATGACAATAAGCCGTTTAAGATAAATAATTTTGTAAAAAAAATTTTTTTTTTGGTTCATTTGCTACTTACACAATTCTACGAAAACTGAATGATTGTTATTTTTTTATTTTATTTTATTTTATTCCAACAAAAGAGAAAAACAGCGCTCGGGTTAATAAATAATAATAACAATATTACGGCCAAAATAGTCTCCTGATAATATACAGTTTATGTGCGTGATGTTGTGTAATAATATTTATATATTATGTTATATAATCATGTTCTCTCGATTTGTGGGTGTGTATGATAGAGTAGGATGAGTGTGTTTATATGTGATTGTGATGTGTGTTTAATTGGTGTGTGTAAGTACATCTACGTGTATGTGTCATAGTTGTGTATATATGAGAGTGTGTGATTCTGCACAGGTATGTATCTGTTCAAGCTTTTATGGTCTGGTCTATTACCGCTCTGATAAACTCGTTTTTGATCATTGAGAATATGTCTAGTTCCTGAAACGATTCATCGTAGGCTTCCATAATTCGATTGCAGAGTTGAATTCCTTGCTTGATTTGTATGGAGTCTGGGTACATTGAATACCCTTGGGTGACGATTTCGGCGCGATGGGCCATTTAAGCCTATTCTGCTTAGAATTTGTGGGCTGTCGATATGATGCGAAAGTATATTGTGGAAGAACGTCATATCAGTCACTTTACGTCGCTGCTGAAGACTCAGCTGTCAGATTGTTTCTCTTACTTTATGTATTTTCTATTATATTCTTAATATATTCTTTTTTTTCATGCGTCATATACACAACGAGACCATCCAAAGTAATTGAAACAATTCACATTTGTCCTCTAAGTAATGGTTCCTAATAGTTCCGTGCAGCTTGGGCCTATTAGTCTGCCAATCTCATCGCCCATAACGGCGACCCCCCCCCCCCAAACCTTAAGCCCATAACCACGGAGCAGCTACTGCTCCGTGCCCATAACTGTGACCCCCCCCCCCCCCAAAATGTAAGCCTATACGGTATCCTATCTCGAAATAAAATAATAATATTATAACAAACGATTTTTTTAATCATAGCTTTTATTACATCAATATTACTTACTCGTACATAAAGATGTCAATTTTTAATTTGGTATAAAGGTTTCAATACTACGTAATAATTACGCATTTAAAGTTCAGATATATTAATAGATGGAATTCTATATCTCCGTATTATTTCTGTAATGTAATTAGTCTATAAATAAATGAGATAGAAGACACTAATAATTGAATGGTATCATCGGTTAAATAATTGGGTTTTTATAATCAATAAATCCTTTATAAACACAACATTCTTTGTCAGTGTTATTATATATATTGCCAAATAAATTGCTATTAGTTTCGCCAGACAATGCTATCAGCGCCATTTGCATGTCGCCGGCGCAGAAGGGTTGCCAAAGCCTCGCCCGCTACTACTCGTACTTTAATGACATAATACACAATCACCAATCCCCAATCAATCGGTGCCGATGGTTTGCAAAAATAACGGGTATGGCCATCATTATTGTTTTTTTTGTGATATTTTGAACATCTCATTGTATTTTAATTTACAACTTATTAATATTAGTTATTAGGCTAAAATTAAGTAGGTACACTATATATTTTTTTACGCTTTGACTGCCAAGTTCTGTATTTTTTTGTAATCATTGTTAGTTCCATTACTGTGACTAACCATAACCATTACTGTGGTATTTCATTACCATTACTAATTAAACATTACCATTACCAAACCAGATTACATTGGTTGATTTTTTAAACATTTAGCATTTTATAAACAAATTCACGATGACCATCGAAAAAAAGGCATAATGCAAATACCCACTTAAATTATTAATTTCATTAGAAATATTACACGTATTATTTATTTTATGAAATATTCATTACATTTTTATTTCTTTTCTATATACTTTATTTTTTTTATAACATGTGTATTCGGTATTTCTGTTTTCGATATTTCTTAATTCTCATTTTAATTTTCTTTTTACTATTTAGATAATGTAATCGGTAATTTTTGTATAGTTTATTGACTTTTAGATTTCTAATGTGATTAAAATTTCTTTTTGACAGATATATGATTAAAAAAAGAATGATAAATAATGTATATATTAATTGTAAGTTATATATCATTGCAGGGGTGTTTTAGAATTAAATAAACTTTGAACTTTGAATTTAGCTAATGAAACTTAATGGTTTTTCTACTCCAGTAGATCAGCATGCCTACACTTTTGGATGCGTGACAAAATCAAATGCTAAATAATTAATTATTAAAAACATAAATATCACGATAGCTGTCACGGTTGTAATATTATATTCAATATTATTTAAATACAAATAATTAAAAGTATTAGTCAAGGGGAACAATATAATAAAATTGAAATGCAAATTCAAATTCTATGTGAAATCATCAAGATAAAATTATTATATTGTCAATCCAGCAGTATGCCTTCGTAATTTTAAAAATGAATAGATACATGTAAAAAAAAATATTATAATGTATCTACCTACCCCTCATTAAAGATTAGGTACTATGAAAACCACTCCAAACCCGACCAAAACCGCAGCCATGAATTTTGCTTTAAAAAATGTTAAAACAGTTAACAATATCAGCATGGACTCTAATAAAGTTCAGGTTGTTAATACCGCCAAATTTCTGAGTATTACAATAGCCCAGAAATTAAACTGGAGTCCACATATCGAGAGGCTATTGAAGGAACTGTGTTCTGC
This sequence comes from Micropterix aruncella, assembly GCA_944548615.1. NCBI lineage: Eukaryota > Metazoa > Arthropoda > Insecta > Lepidoptera > Micropterigidae > Micropterix > Micropterix aruncella. Next base: position 907,015 of record OX155959.1, read on the forward strand.
TATTTATGCCATACGAAAAATCAAATTTCTAGTCGGTGAACAAGCCGCAATGAGCACATACTATGCGTGCTTTCAAATGAAGATGACTTATGGTATCTTAACATGGGGTAATGCACCAGATTGCTATCGTATTTTTATACTGCAAAAGCAAGCTCTCATGACGATATTTGGGTTAAAAAGAAACGATCACTGTGCTCCGATCCTTAAAAAAAATATATATCAGTCCTTAATTTATGCGAATTTGAAAGACGAGGAAAAGCATTCGAGTCTGCATGAACATAACACTCGCAATAAAAATAATGTAGTAATTCCCAAATTGCGGCTTTTTTATACCAGAGATCATTTTTATATTTGGGGTTTAAATTGAGAAACTCGCTGCCAGCAGAAATTAAAATACTTCAAGAGGTTGCATTTAAGCAATGCATAAAGAGAAACTTAACCATGCTCTCTATAATTCTGACGAATTTAACAAGGGCGTCTTAATTTTAAAAAGATAATTTACCATTTATTAAATCTATTTTGTTCTGTATTTTATCACTGTAATGTTGATTTTATTGTAAAACTTATTGTTTATTAACTGATTATTTAAAAAAAATTGATTGACTATTTTTAAAAACTTATTGGTAGATTATTAAAAAAAAAAGTTTTTTTGTTATTTGAGTCTGTTTGATTTAATTTTTATAATTGATCTGATGGTGCCTTGCCTTTACATATAAAAAGTATATGTACACGCAATGAAGTTGTAATAACTTCTAGAAAATGTAAAATTACGTATTCCACAGTATGTACTTTTTGAAATTAATAAAATATTACTATGACTATGAAATGTCTTTACTCGTACGTGCTCCTATATTAAACATGAAGTTGTGTTCACTATGGGATTAATAAAGGTTACGAACTATGAACTATAATTCTCACCAATTAGGTACATTCGGAGTAAATTCCTTTCAGAGTAACTTCGTTTGTGGTTCTGTTACGCCAGAAGTACTCCGAATACTGTTAGAAGCTTATAATCCAGCTATTATCCGACATTATTAGCAAGTTAATGAGAATTTCTAAAATATATGTAACAGACTGCGTCGTCGCGCATAACCGTTCGTATCTAGCACTAAGCTCATGTAATGCTGTAATTATTACCAGCGTGATTAATTACTGATTGTTAATTAAAAATCCGCGCAGTAATTGAAAAATATACAAGAGTGGGAACAGGAATAAATTATCACAGAAATGAATAATTACTTGCTCAAAGTTGGGCGTTGAAAGAAGAGTTAGCCGACAATGTTATCTACCCACTTAAATAATGATGACAATAAGCCGTTTAAGATAAATAATTTTGTAAAAAAAATTTTTTTTTTGGTTCATTTGCTACTTACACAATTCTACGAAAACTGAATGATTGTTATTTTTTTATTTTATTTTATTTTATTCCAACAAAAGAGAAAAACAGCGCTCGGGTTAATAAATAATAATAACAATATTACGGCCAAAATAGTCTCCTGATAATATACAGTTTATGTGCGTGATGTTGTGTAATAATATTTATATATTATGTTATATAATCATGTTCTCTCGATTTGTGGGTGTGTATGATAGAGTAGGATGAGTGTGTTTATATGTGATTCTGATGTGTGTTTAATTGGTGTGTGTAAGTACATCTACGTGTATGTGTCATAGTTGTGTATATATGAGAGTGTGTAATTCTGCACAGGTATGTATCTGTTCAAGCTTTTATGGTCTGGTCTATTACCGCTCTGATAAACTCGTTTTTGATCATTGAGAATATGTCTAGTTCCTGAAACGATTCATCGTAGGCTTCCATAATTCGATTGCAGAGTTGAATTCCTTGCTTGATTTGTATGGAGTCTTGGTACATTGAATACCCTTGGGTGACGATTTCGGCGCGATGGGCCATTTAAGCCTATTCTGCTTAGAATTTGTGGGCTGTCGATATGATGCGAAAGTATATTGTGGAAGAACGTCATATCAGTCACTTTACGTCTCTGCTGAAGACTCAGCTGTCAGATTGTTTCTCTTACTTTATGTATTTTCTACTATATTCTTAATCTATTCTTTTTTTCATGTGTCATATACACAACGAGACCATCCAAAGTAATTGAAACATTTCACATTTGTCCTCTAAGTAATGGTTCCTAATAGTTCCGTGCAGCTTGGGCCTATTAGTCTGTGTTTTCTTAGGTTGGCTCTACTCACGGTTCCGCGCCTATTCGGTAGCGTCCCTGAAGAGGGACTTAACATGAAAGGCCGTCGTAAACCCTGCCAGCAATTGTAACCTGAAGACAGTTGGGATCGGGGTTCCGATCGAGCGGAATACCTCGGGCAGAACTGGGCCACCTATCTTAGAACCCTGTCTTAAAAACGATCCGTTGGCCACTGCTGGACAAAGGGCGCTTCAGATTCGCAACAAATTTGAACTACGAATTACCGCTAACGGTATACTTAGAGTTGTCAACTACAACGGGCGAAACCGTCATCTAAGGAACTTTTAACGATGTTAAACGCTCTATCCCCCGAGAGGTGAGCGTAGAAGACATAGAGACTATACAAACCTACCGTCCAGCTAAGCCAACATGGCCGTCACCGGGAAAGGTTACGCAGAGGGCAGCCTCGCCCCCTGAATACCAGTTTTGGAAGGATATCTCCGTCTGGAATTAACCATCAGCATAACCCCAACATCCCGACTGGTTACGGGGTCGAAGTCGCTTGCGCTACCTCTACCTGCCGTATACTCAGCGGTAATTCAGTCTGAATCTATCGCGGACCCTATTACGCAACTTTAGCCAGGCTCTGAATTCAAGACCAGGTAGCCAATTGGTCGTTTCAAGAGTGATCAACATTTCCATAGTCTCTCGACTTCTTCAGTAAGTATCCAGAATGCACATACCGATAGGCTGTCGCTGCACGGTGCGCAAACCGCCCAGTAGCGCTCGAGGCATTCCCCCAGGGAAAACCGATCCTCCAGTCGTGACGCCGGGGCTGTGAAAGTCCTTTCCGAGGTAGTCCTACACACGAGGAGGCTACTGAATAGGAGCTGAATCGTGAGTTGGGCCGACCCAAAAACAGAGTGGATCTTATGTGAATGTGTATATGTATGCAGGTTTGGTTAGGTTAGGTAAAAACATCTTATGGCCCAATCTGCACGAAATCGTTCGCTACCCAACGTCGAGAATAAAGAGTCGCCTTTATACGTCATTTTCTCTATGGATACCAAAATCGTCCTACTGCTCGGCTATCTGAGTATATGAAATCAAGTTAAGAGAAATTTGACATTATAAATAGGATAGAAACGAATTTACTGCGTGAAGTTTGTAGCACCCGATGTGTTGCAGCCGCCGTTGTCTAAAGTAGACTGAAAGAGCTGTCAATCCGTTGTTCCGCGGGCAGGCCGCATATCGCTGCAGCCACTACGTTAGATTATAACGGTTGTGGGGGGGGGGGGAGGGGGGGGGGGGGGTCGGAGCATGCGAATTTCGAAAATCCGTCGTGCATACAACACTCACTGACTCCTATCTTACGTCCTTGCGTTCGGCGTTCGGAACATTTTATTTCTTTAAACTGTAACTATCGCAGGAAACGATCGCCCGAATGTTTGTTTTTAACACGCTTTTATTAGGTCGACCTGTATGTAACTATGTAATGGAATCCAAGGTAACTAATTTAACCATCTTCCAAGGAACGTAGCGTCATGAAAATTGGCAGCTGTATGTAGTTCTGATGACAATACAATAACATGGTACTGTCTGATGTAGGAGTCGGAAGATATGAACTGGAACTTCATGATGGAACATCGTATCATAGCTGTGTTTGGACTTGTTAGAAAAGTCTTGGAATGAACTTTGACCACGATTAGGTTTCAAGGTCTGATGATGAAGCCGGAAGATAGGCACTGGCATTCCACGATGGAATATCGTATCATAGCCGTGTGTATGTGAATATCGTATCATAGCCCGAAAGCGTGTTTTTAGTGTTTTTTTTTAACTATTCATTTATTCTGTATAACTATTTATAACACGCTTGGTTACCGTTTGCGCTATGTGTTTTCTGAAATTTTTAAACCAATAAATAAATATATCATATTTTTATAAATCGGTGCGATATTTGGTTTCAGACAAATAGCAGTTAATTCTTCTATAGATCGAGTCTTTATTAAACCATACACACTCTCTCTCTCTTAGTGTCTTTATTTATCCACTCTCTCTCTCTCTCTCTTTGGTAAAACACGCTAGCCTCTGATTAAGAGTCCCCCGAGAGCTGTTACGAGTTGAGATACTTTATTTTGCACTAAGCACGGGCCAGTCTGCCACATCGCATCGCCCCTTGTTCAGGTAGACACTCCGTAAATAGGAGGAAATCCCCGTTAATGCAGGTTGTAGCACAAAGGTGTTTTATTGCATTTAAGGATGTTCATAATTGTACATTTACTTTTGGGAGCTGATAGCCTCTGTTACAGTTTGGCCACTAAGACTTATGCGTATAAGGGTCGGCCAAACTCACAGGTCAACACCCATCCACGCAGAAGCGCGAACCCGGATAGGACTGCGGTTCCATTAGGAATCGTTCTTCGGGCGCTCCTTGACGGTTTGCGGCGTGCGGCGTCAGCCAACCGACTGTGCACTCTCTTATAGTCGGAGGAATCTGGAAACAGATTTGTTTCCTATAGAGCGGGGGCGGTTGTTTACCTTGTAGCAGCCAATCTTGAAACGACCATTTGGCTACACAATACCGGGTGAAGAGGCGGACAAAGGATGTTGTGGTCCGCGATATATTCAGTAGACACTACACTAGGGAGAAAATTGGCGGAGCTAGATAGTGGATTGTCCTTTGTCCTAATGGGCCCTTGTGCTAATGGGCCCTTTGTGCTAATGGAAGCTAATGGCCCCTTGTTGAGTTGGCCAGGAAGACCCATTTGTACAGGGTCGGTCACACTCACTAGTCAACACCCATCCGGTGGCCTCCATGCATGAGTGCGAGCCCGGGTTGGACTCTGGCCTTAGGGCTAGTTTCGCCCAGGAGTTAACCTTCTGGCGCTCCTGGGCGGTTTTCGCACCGTGCGGCGTAAGCCAATCGATTGTGCATTCTGACTAACAGTTGGGGGAGTCTGGAAACAGTACCTACCTACTGTTATAAATAGGATAGAAAACGAATTTACCGCGTGAAATTTGTAGGACCCGACGTTTCGGTGACGTTGCAGCCGCCGTTGTCTAGGGTAAACTGAAGAGCTGTCAGTCCGTTGTTTTGCGGGTAGGCCGCAAACCGCTGCCGCCACTGCGTAGGTTATAACGGTGGTGGGGGGCCGGGCTCGGAGCGCGGGAATTTTTAAAATCCGTCTTGCACACAACACTCACTGTATCCTGTTTTACGTCTTTGCGTTCGGCGTTCGGCGGCGGGAACATTTTAAGAAGAGGGTTCCACGTGGAACCCTCTTCTTAAAATGTTCCCGCCGCCGAACGCCGAACGCAAAGACGTAAAACAGGATACAGTGAGTGTTGTGTGCAAGACGGATTTTAAAAATTCCCGCGCTCCGAGCCCGGCCCCCCACCACCGTTATAACCTACGCAGTGGCGGCAGCGGTTTGCGGCCTACCCGCAAAACAACGGACTGACAGCTCTTCAGTTTACCCTAGACAACGGCGGCTGCAACGTCACCGAAACGTCGGGTCCTACAAATTTCACGCGGTAAATTCGTTTTCTATCATATTTATAATGTCAAACAACCGCGATAGTCTTCGATTTCATACTACCTACTGTTTTCTAAAGAGCGGGGGTAGTCGTTGATCTTACGGCGACTGCTCTTGAAACGGCCATCGGCCACCTGATTCCGGGTGAAAAACCGGATAAAGGATGCCGTAGTCCGCGATATATTCGGTTGACACCGTTTCACCGCTACGTAAGGGAGAGGACCGCGCAAGCGACCTCGATCCTGTAACCAGTCAGGAGGTAGGAGGTATCCTGAATGTTAATTCCAGACGGAGATATCCTTCCAAACTGGTAGTCAGGGGGCGAGGCTGCCCGCTGGTTACCTTTCCCGGTGCCTCGGCGTAAGGCGTTGGCCTCTGACGAGCAGGTGGCGGAGCTTGACGGTGGATTGTTTTGTCCTAAGTCTTCTGCGATCACCTCACGGGAGACAGAACGATAAATTTCGTTAAAACTTCCTGAGGCGACGGGTTCGCCCGTTCTAGTTCACAACTCTAGTTGTCCTTTGTCTAAGTCTTCTACGTACACCCCACGGCTAAAAGAACGATCACATATTATACCAGCCTGGGGTGACGGGTTCGCTCGTTGTATCGACACCGCCAAACTGTACATTTGTTTTAAAAAATGTAGGAATAATATGCTTTCCGCGAAACTAATTTCATAAACTTGCAATATTTGGAAGTGTTTCATTTTCAATGACATTTGGACAGTATATATATACCCTTTGACACTCAGGACATAGCAATTCTAACAATACTACACACTTATAAATCAGTTTAGGCGTTTAGAAGTTATGGTGGCATAAAGAAACGGAAAACATACATAAATTATAAATAGGATAGAAAACGAATTTACCGCGTGAAATTTGTAGCACCCGACGTTTCGGTGACGTTGCAGCCGCCGTTGTCCAGGGTAGACTACCCAGACAGTCTACCCTGGACAACGGCGGCTGCAACGTCACCGAAACGTCGGGTGCTACAAATTTCACGCGGTAAATTCGTTTTCTATCCTATTTATAATGTCAAACAACCGCGATAGTCTTCGATTTTATACATAAATTAACCCTGAACACATTACAATCCTTTTTGTTAGGCATTCGAGTAAAAACTAATAAATAATTCTTCACTATCCCTGTACCTCCATTTGTAGAACACTATGCAAAAGGGTCAAATCGATGTCATAGTCAATCGATACATAAATAATCAAATAGAAAGTTTACGTTCTTTTCAAGCATTGATCTTTTTCATTCGTAAGTTCCTGTCGCTCCACTTTCGTGACAAATGACGATAATTTCGGCTTCATCTCAGTAATGCAGGAAAGTATCTAGGGAGAAGAAGCGACACAGATTCTCGAGGACGAACGCTTATGCCTGCAAATATCATGCAAATATCAAAGAAATAAAAGGAAAATGGTTTACCGCAGCGTTGAAAAAATGGCTTATCGATAAAAGCTTTTACACATTAACCCCTCAAATGAATGGCGATTAGCTCGGGTTGCCTACGGCAAAATGTATATAAATTTATATTTACATTTACATTTACATTTACATAGAGCGGGGTTTACTATAGAGCTATAGCATTACTATAGAGCGGATTACTATAAAGCGGCGCACATTTACATTTATATTTACATTTATATAAATTTATATACATTTTGTATACATTTTGCCAAGGCATCCCTTAAGGGACGCCTCACATTTGAGGGGTTAAACGAATATTTCTCATAATGTTATATTGTGGGCATGCATTTTCATTTTTCCTTTTCTTTTTACAATAATTCAATTGGGAAGATTAGACATTTTAAATTATATACATATCGTATTTATAGGCGGATTTTTTATTATTCCTTGATTTTGTTTTTTTTTCTTTAATTTTTATATTATTGGTGAATTATTTTTATTAATTGTCTTCTACTGTTGGCGCTACTTATCCGGTCTGTTAAGATTTCTTTTTTCATGGTATATTTCTCTTTTAAATGTTATTTCAGGCCATTCAATGAACATTACGAATTATTATTGATTTTATATTTTTTTATAAGATATTATAATTAGCAGATAAGTAAATTTAGCAGATAAGTAAATTTGTCAATCTGTTATAATAACAGGTAATTGTGAGAGACATAGTTTTACGCATTATCACCATAAATATACCACCACAATTTCGGACAATAAATATATTTCTATATTTCTGTATTTTATTTTTATGAAAGATGATTTCTTATTATTTTCTAGTCCAGTCTACGACGCGGGGATATCTTTCTTTTAAAAAAAATGACCTGGATGCCCTATTTACGTTTGACATTAAAATGGTGTTGGAAAAATGCTCAACTTTCCATTCATGCTTTTTTACAATATTGATGAATAATTTTTTATTCTCTATTTCAGGCTGTTTAGCCTTTAAGTGGATTTTTCAAACAGTATTATTTCCAAATCTTGGTGACATTTAATAATTGGATCATTTCGCATTTTTTTTTCTTTATTTTTAAGCTATTACACAGCTTTTATCGCAGGCCTAGGCCAGAGCGGCAACCGAATGAAGAAATTTCTTAACGAAAATTAATTATTTTAAACTGATAATTACGTCTAAACGAGTACTGCTTACGATTCGAAAAAAAATATATATTAAACAAGAACATTTTCCTAATATTCTTAGCTTTGAATATCTTAGATTTTGTTTATATTACATAGAGTAATAAATTTGTGAAATTAGGTCTAACCGAACACAAAAACGACTACTACGCAAATACTATCTGGCGTATTATTATGAAACCTGCACCATTTTAAAGATAATTTAAAATGGTGCATTTTTTATCTTTTAATCTACGTTTTTTTTCGAATAATCCGGTTTTTTTGCTTTATGGAATAAATCATTTGCTACCGCAGCCGCAAATGATTCGGAATAATTTCAACGTCTTCCGACAGAGCGCAGTTATATGATATCAGAAATAATAAAATAAATAAATAATTATAATTGCATAAGTTGTTAAAACTGCTATGCAATAGCTTTACCGCGGCAGTCCCCGAGTGCCACACGTATTTTTTTTAATTTGTTTTGTTAGGTTTAAAAAAAATGCCTATATTTTTATTTTTTGTTGTTGTGTCTTTTAATTTAATATTATTGACACTATTTTTTTCTATGATGTTATTTCATTTGAAATTTATGACATTTAGCTATTGTCTTTTCAAGTTTCCGTTTGTAAGACTATTTTTACCATACCTAATCTTTGTTCACGTCATAGAATATATTATGTCTCATTTGAAAAAAGTCCAATTTGGGTGTTGTTTAACGTTGTAATCGCAAGTAAAAATGTCTCGAAAACGCAAAATGAGACGTCTATCAGTATTATAATAGTGGATGATTTGTAACATTACTGGACAGGGTTGGCAAAAACCCGGGTTTTATCAAAAAATATCTGCCCACTGGGTTATTTTGGGTTTTTTCGGGGAATTTCGGGTTTCTTCGGAGCTAATGAGAATTTTAAATAAATATATTTTAATTTTACATTTTATTTTATTTTATTTTATTTATTTTATTTATTTATTTTATTTTATTTATTTTTGTTTATTCAATTATTACTAATCAACATAACAGTAAAACCAATGCATTGAAAAGTAAAATTAATAAAGATATTACCATAACTATACAAATAGAATGATACGTATAATACTAGCTATCATGTAAAAATAAATAATTAATAGCTTGCAATTTAAAAAAGTGAGGGTTGGCGGTAAAAATATCGAAATCTGGTGCCATCGAGTGAATTTCATTTAAGCGCCGCAAAGCACGCGCCAACAAGTTCCACCTCGTAAGGTTAGTGCGCGAGAACGGCTCCGCGAAAAGATGGTGCGATCGAGTACGGAGATAATTATTTGGTATGAATAGATCCACCTTTGCTAGTAAGCTATCAGTTGCTATCAGTTTTACCACGAATTAGATTGAAAACATAGGACATGGTCAGCATTTCTCTTCTGAGACAGAGAGAATTATAGCCAACCATGCCTGTGATAAATGCAGTCGGATACAAAAATGGATAATATCCGTACTGCTTGAAGTACAGAAATCTCAAAAAACACTTCTGTACCTTTTCCAGCATGAGGGTATAAGTATCTTCATGTGGATTCCAAATAGGTGCATTCGTTTCCATGCGTCTTCTAACAATCGAGTTGTACAACGTGCGCATAACCCGAATATTATTGAAGTGTTTGGATTGCCGTATTACAAACCCTAGAAGCTTGAAAGAAGTTGTAGATAGTTGTCTAATATGTTCCTTGAAGTTTAACTTGGGGTCGAAAAAAACTCCCAAGTCCTTGACTTCAGTAACTCTGGGAAGCACACATCCAGCGATGGAGTAATCATACATCAGATGATCAGGCGACCTTGTGTATGTCATCACTGCACATTTGTTAATATTGAAGTGAAGGTTACGAGCTTGGCTCCATGCATAAACTGCATCAATATCACGCTGGAAGAGCTCGCAGGCCTCAGCACTTCCAGTTGATAAAAACAATTTGACGTCATCAGCAAACATTAGACAACGTGCAGATGTGACTACTTTACTCAGATTATTAACAAATAAGTTGAATAGCAAAGGCCCTAAGTTTGATCCTTGGCTAACCCCCGATTGAGTGTTGTATAGTCTGGATTCAAAATTGCCAAATTTAACGAATTGCTGGCGGCCCCCCAAGTAATCTGCGAAAAGTTTCAACAGTTTACTCGAGAATCCAGCAGCAGCCAGTTCTCGGAGTAACGCATCGTTGTCGACTCTGTCAAAGGCCTTCTTGAAATCCAAATACACGACATCCACTATTATTATTTATTATTATTATTATTATTACCTTTATTACCTTTATTTATTGCATTTTTTTCTCCCAATCCAAATCTATTTACTACTGAATGGAGCGAATTCCCCCGAAAATCGTTATTGTCAGTTGTCGGAGAGATCCCCTTAATTTCACAACAGGATAAGAGTTAACACTAACAACCGCTAGTGGCGCTGTTTCGGCGCGAAAGTATTGAGTAATAGTGCTGGCAGCGTTTCGGCGCGAAAGTATTTAGTAGTAATGCAAACGATTTTAGGACTAAATAGTGTATATTGAAGTGTGTATAAATCAAGTTGAGTGTTCTACCGTGTTTTTGCATCTTCTGCTGCCTATCCACTTAACAATATTATCTATAAGTTATCTTATAAATCATGCCAAAAGTAGTCGGCATTACACTTGTCCGGCCAGTTCTGCATCAATGGAAAGTTGGAATGGTCTGGAGTAAATTACGGAACAGACTGGGTGTGTCACAATACATTCTTTTTTTTTCTTTTTGATAAAATATAATATAAATGCTATATCCGTTCATTGATTTAATTATTATAAACAAGTATTTTTTCAAAAACCCATATTCGTCAAAAACCCTCGGGTTTTTTCAGGTGGGTTTTACCCAATTTAACCCAGTGGGTTTTTTCGGGTTGGGGAAAATCAAGCCAACCCTGTTACTGGATGATTTGTAATACTGTAGGTGTTAACTACTCGAAATTTTAGAGTAGTAATGAAAACAAATGTTATTTGTTATTAGAAGAAAGATGTGATATATTATTACGTTTCTGTGTACCTAGTTATGTAAGTAGTTATGTTCTTAATTAGTTTTTTTTACGATTTCACTAGATTATTAATTACCTATATGATTGATGTCTAGCCTTTTTAGAAAAATTAAAATTATTATGATTATGTTTATAAGTTGGTGTTAGGAAATGACATGACTATCAATAATTGTGATGCCATGCGATGTCTTTTTTTTGGAACGGAGGTTGCGTTAAATATGAAGTCGTATTTAATATGTCGTCCTACATAACAAATGGTCACAACCTAACCAAGATATCTAGCATCCATGATCTAGGAATTTTAAGGTACACGTTAAGAATATGATTGAGGTCGCAAATACGACGGTGTTAATCGTGATTATCACTAATTCATTATCAAATTCATTCAATATCAAAATCTGGTCACAATTGGAAGTAAGGGCGCGAGTGTCGGCCCGCCAGGTAACATTACTGTCTATCTCGCGGTTAAGGCGTTGGTCTCTTACGGGTTGTGGCGTAACTAGATGGTGGACTGTTTTGTCTCAAGTCTTCTACGCTCACTGCAGGGAGATAGAACGACTAATCGTTAAAACTTCCTGTGGTGACGGGCTCGCCCGCTGTAGTCGACAACCCTAGTTGTACGTCTGTATGTTTCTGTGCGTGTATTCCTGCATGATAACGCCCAAACTCGTATTCGGATCAAGCTGAAATTTGATATGCATACATCATTTGGTCATGGCAGGAGTTGATTGTGCGTGAAATCGCCCAACCAGCCGTATATCATCCTCGAAATATTGGAATTAGAGACTGGAAATTTGGTACATAGATGCCTTGTTGGACCGAAATTACATTGTTAAATTTTGGTTGGTATATCTCATACACAAGCTGCAAAAGTAATATTTATGTAAATCCAGCCATACAAATGTATGGGGTAGTCAAATGTTTAAATTGCGGCGTCACGCGGTTGATATCGCACGTTCTAAATTCAAATCTTCATTGCGTTATGTCGCTCCTTTAAAGTTCGAATGTTAAACATTCGAAAATTACGACTTGGCTAATTGCATGGAAAGTCTTGGAGTGACACAACCGGTTTTTTATAGTTTCCCACATTTTACGAGCCATGTTATGGAACCTTTTAAGCAATCGTTTTCCCGCATCGCGGCAACAAAACGTGTTTAATTTAATTGTAACGTATGTCCTGTAATATAACATAACAAAGGGCTAATGAAGCTAATACGGTCGGTTGCCCAGCCCAACAGATTTCGTACAAGTTTGTCCCCTCTAAGCGACCTGACAAAAGCCACATTATCTCGGCCGACCGATCGCACATTAGGGCTTTCCATTTCCGTGGTCGTTTCATTTGTTAGCGGCCAACTAACACTGTACAGCTGTCATTGGGGATTCTTCGACTTAAGTAGTTCCTTATAAACGAATTTATAGTCGAGTATTGGTCGATACTTCACTACTGGCCGATACTAAGTCATAGTATAGCGAAATAGAACAACTAGGGTTGTCGACTACAGCGGGCGAGCCCGTCACCTCAGGAAGTTTTAACGATTAGTCGTTCTATCTCCCTGGAGTGAGCGCAGAAGACTTGGACAAAACTCCGCCTAGCTCCGCCACAAACCCGTAAGAGTCCAACGCATTAACCGCGAGATAGCCAAGAGTGTTACCCGGCGGGCTTACAATCACGCCCTTACTTCCAATTGTGGCCAGATTACTCCAGTCTCTCGATTGGTTACGAGTTCGAGGTCGCTTGCGCGGTCCTCTCCCTTACGAAGCGGCGAAACGGTGTGTACCGAATCTATCGCGGACCACAGCGTCCTTTGCCCGGCTGTTCACGCAGGATCGGATAGCCGATGGTCGTTTCAAGAGCGGTCGCCGTAAGGTCCGCAACCACATCCGCTCTATAGGAAACAGTACTGCTTCCAGACTCCCCCAACTGTTAGTCAGAGTGTAAAGTCGATTGGCTTACGCCGCACGGTGCGCAGACCGTCCAGGAGCGCCAGAAGGTTGATTCCTAAGGGAAACTGACCATAAGGCCAGAGTCCTACCCAGGCTCGCTCTTCATTTTAATAATTCCCACAATAAAGAACTCTGAACTCTGAACTCTGAACTCATGCGTGGAGGCCGTCGGATAGGTGTTGACCCATGAGTGTGACCAACCCTGAACAGAATGGGTCTTCGTGGCCAACTCAGCAAGGGCCCAATAACTCCCAGCGAAATAGAACAGTAAGCACACTCTCGAGTGGCAGGGCGATGAGGGGATAGAGAGGGATACGTCTCGGCGAACGTCTTTGTTTGACGTTACGCGCGGGCAGAGGTTGAAAAATTTATCGAACGATTGAATATATACGTCGGCGGAGTAGCGGCCATATGACGGTCATATGCGAGCCTTTAGGACTCGTGACTTTTGCTTCAATTTAAATTTCATTCTAAGAGAAGCTACTGGGCTCGATTGCGTTTCTTCGTGAACTAAAATCTGAAATTAGTTCGTGTGAACGAGACAGAGCATATTGAGATGTCAACCACAACGGCCGAACCCGTCACCGCAGGACGTTTTAACGATTCATCGTTCTATCGACCGTGCAGTGAGCGTAGAAGACTTAGGACATAACAAATCCGACGTCTAGCTACGCCACAACCCGTTAGAGACCAACGCCTTACCGCGAGTAGCCAGGTATGTTACCTGGCGGGCGGCACTCGCGCCCTAACTACCAATTGTGACCAGATTTCTCCGGTCTCTCGATTGGTTCCGAGTTCCAGGTCGCTTGCGCGGTCCTCTCCCTTACGAAGCGGTGAAACGGAGTATACCGAATCTATCGCGGACCAAGGCGTCCTTTGCCCGACTCTGAACCGGGATCAGATGGCCAATGGTCATTTCAAGAGCAGTCGCCGTAAGGTAGACAACCACCCCCGCTCTATAGGAAACAATACAGTTCCCAGACTCCCCGATTGTTAGTCGGAGAGCACAATCGATTGGCTTGCGCCGCTCGGTGCGCAGACCGTCCAGGAGCGCCAGAGGATTGAATTCCCAGGGGAGACTGGTTGACCCAGTGTCCTACCCAGGCTCGCACCCCATGCGTGGAGGCCATCGGATGGGTGTTGACCCGTGAGTGTGACCGACCCTGAAAACAGAATGGGTCTTCGTGGCAGGGCAATACGTGGCAGGGCAAAACGAGACAGGGCAATACGCTAGAGCGGAATGTGAAATCAACGGTTGGCACTCTTTGGCATTTAAACTACTCACCAAAAATAAAGCATCTGAATCTAACGCCACACGAAATGTGTTCAAATTTATTCGGACGAGTATAAGTTCGACAGGTAGTTTTAATCACCGATCGTTCGTTTCATATTCCTCTCTAACGTTTTGCTCTATGTCGTTGGCTTTAACTAATTTTAGTTTTAGTTCACAAATAAACGCAATCGGGCCCACTGTCTGTATACTGTGTTTGAATTATGTCTGAATAAAAGTTTTTGTTTTATAGTCGAGTCCAAGATGGCGAGTAAAACTTGTCATAGTATACCGAGTTGGAAGAATTGTGGGGATAGGGTGCGAGGAAAATGAGCAGAGGTTACGGCAAAAGTCTGTGGTTGGCGTTACGCGGGTGGGGGTGGTTAAATTTCTCGAACGTTTGAATATCTGCGTCGGCATAGTGGTTGCCATATGACGCGCTTGCCCGCTTGGTTCTGCGAGTTTCGCTCAACGGCACCCCAGTCGGAAATCGTATTACGATTGTAGTAGCATTTGTAGTATAGCGGTAGCGAACGGTTTCGCACAGCTTGGTCCATAAGATGCAATTTGTTCTCGGATCGGCCTAACACACAATTCAGTTCCTATTCAGAAGGCTCCTCGTGTGGAAGGCTACCCTGGGTAAGACTCTCGCGCAGTGGCGTGCCCAGTGTCGGTGAATGGGGCAAGCCCGACATACCTTTTTGTGTTTTTTTACGCTATTTTTAGTAAAAAAAAAGGGGTACCTCTTTATTTTGCAATGTTTAGCTTGAAATTTTCTGCTTATGTCGTAGATTCAGTTAAGCACACTAAAGGCATGATATTGCTAGACAGAATTTAACATATACTTATCAGCAGTCGCTTACCTGCGTAAGCTTTAAGAAATGCCGTTTTATTTGCTTGAGCGAGTGAAATCAAGTTAAGACAGAACTCACCACAAGGGGCAATTTCCTCCATTGTTTATCAGGCAATAAAAACCACAAATCAATCGAAATTTTACAATACAAAATCTACTCTGTCACTTGCTCGAAAAAAACGGAGCTAAATACGAAACACGCTCGCATTCTACTTTATTCTAACGCAAGCCTGGCTTATTCGTCAATAAAAAGGTCGTATAGATACGTATATTGTTTTTCGTAATTCGCCACAGGTAAGACTGAAAGACCACTGATATTGAAGGACCACAGCCCCGTTGCAAGCACATTTGTGCGAGCGAGATGACTAGCTGAACTCAACTCGGTAAGAATGCAGCGAATTCTTACTCTGTCGATAATCGTTTTTGTCACGTGAAGCGATCTGTTCCGCTAGATAGCAATAGGCGCTCGCAAATTCATTTATTAGATTAGCGATCTTTTTAAGAAAAAGGCAAGCCGGCTTTTCGGCTTGTATGAAGGAACCGCCACTGCTCTCGCGTCTCAGGCCTCCCAAGCCTTTTTTTCACAGTCTTGTGTCTGCGAGCGTTTTTAAATGTATGTACCCTGGACCTCGGTGTTTTATTAGAGTTTAAACATTTAAGAAGCAGTTGATGGGCCCCATGTAACTATGAGTGGTTCGCCGACCTGTGCCGTGTGCCGCGGCGAAGAAGGCATTCCCGAAATAAACGAATCGCGTAACGTTGCGCAAATCCCAGTTTTAACGCGACCCGACGCGTTGCCAAGTTGTTATTAAATTAGTTGCGGTTTTTTCGACGCCCGCGACGTCCCGCCTCGATATGACGACACCGCGACGCTGGCGTAAATACGCCGACGAGAACAACGATTGAGATTCGACGTCCCCGAAATCACGAAACAGCACTGAGAAAAAATATTGGATTTTGTTATTACAGTTCATTTTGTTTTTACGGTTTTATACAAAATAATGATGTTTCTATCGTAATCTTGTTGAATTACAAGGAATTTTGTTGAAACTCCTTTACTCAATTACATATAATTAACATGTTTCTTGCGGTGGGTGTTGGTCCTTGGCCTTGGCTCCTTAATATGTTCCATACGTATGGCTCTTTTCTGAAGAGTGAATACACTTTTGATGTGCGCTGCAGTGCCCCATAAAAGATGTCCATAGCGCAGATGTGGTTCGACCAACGCGTAATACGCTGATATCACCTCAGATCTCTCCATACAACTCCTGATGCGTAATAGAGCACAGCATGCTGACGACAGTTTAGACTTAACACACTCTACATGAATATTCCAGAACATATTTTAATCTAGAAGTAGTGAGAGGAATTTAACTGATTTCGCAACTTCATCGGGTAGCTAATTTTCAAACATAATTTATTGCTGCTAAAATTTAAAATAACCGTTTAGACATATTTAGAGACATCTTGTTCGTATTGAACCAATCATCAAGTTCACCAAGAGATGTATTGATATTGGCAGCGAGCGTATTAATGTTATCAGCTTCAACTATAGCATTAGTAATATCTGCAAAATGGATTCACATTTAGATAAATTTAGACTCGGGTCATTTCTGTAAATAATGGAAAGCAATGGTCCAAGAATTGGCTCTTGAGGTAAATTGACGGTAAATGTTTCGAAATTTGCTACGCACTATATCTGTTATTTCGACTTTTTGCACACTGTTGTTGTAAGTAAGTATTGATAGGTTATTTTCTGTGCCTCGGATGCCACAGGGGTCTAAGTCTGCAAGTTAATCGGTTCGGACGCTATCAAAGGCTCGACTTAGATCACAAAAGTCGACGACCATACAATGACTCGGCGTCCGCCCGCTTTTACTTCTTGTCGTCCACCCTACAACCGTCATCTTGATTAATATGGACAGATACTACTTAATATGAACTGGAATAATATCGACAGGTACGTGTTTTCACTGGGCTAGTTAAAATGGTCTCCATAATTTTAAGCTGAACAAACTCTTTTATAAACCTAGCAGTGAAGTGATCGCTGAAATGTCTAGTTATAAAACTAAATTTCGCTAAAATTCCGAGGACAGATTTATAGTTTAGCTCTGGTCTACTACAACCTTCAAACAATCGAAAATTTAACATTTGCACAAAATAGATTTAATTAGGTACTCGTATTATGCCAATTTAATCGGCCACTAGCCAAAAAAAATTACTTTTTTCTGTAACATTGTTAAAAATTGTTCATCCTTATGTTTCTAAGGGTACTAAACATGAAAATGATAATGAAAATGCAAGTTTAGCTCTTGTTTTTTAGTAATTAAAGAATTTCAGAATTGCCCTTAAAAGCCTATGCAAGTAGTTGCCTTTTGAATTTTGTTACTAGTGTTTCTCTGTTGAGCGTACAGCAATAATCCCTTTTCTATTCTATTCTATTCTAACAATGATTCCCTCTACTTTCCCTAGTATCTTTCTTCCATTTCTGACATTTCTTGGTGACAGCGTTCGCCATGTTCGTCGCTAACAGCAACACAGTTTTCGGGGAAGAAGTTCAAGTGTAGCTTTAAAGACATGTTAGCTTTGTAGAAGTGTAGCTTTAAAGACATGTTAGCTTTGTAGAAGTGTAGCTTTAAAGACATGTTACACCACAGTCTATCGTAGCACTGCAAAAGATTTACCACAAGATCCTTATAGTTTTATGCCTTATGATCTCCAAGGTCGTTTTAAGACCCTTGAACAAACTACAGGTAATCAGGGAATTTTCATGGTCATCTTCGCGATCAGCGTGGTCGATTTAGTACAGAATAACTGACTTGGTTGTGTTACATTTTCACTGTTGGCTATAATTAATAAATGATTATAAATATAGGTACAGCTCGTCATCTATACTAATATTACAAAGAGGTAAAGTTTGTGACGTTGTATGAAGTAATCTCTGGATCTACAGAACCGATTTTGAAAATTCTTTTACCAATAGAAAGCCACGTTATTTGTGAGTGTCATAGGCTATATATTAATCCGAAAAATGAAAAGACTTTTCGTGGTAGTTGGATTCCAAAGTAAGTCGGAAAAAACGGTCGAACGAAAACGTTTCTAACGAACGCTGCCTTAACGATGAGAGATATATGATTAAGTTCTAGAGAAAAGTTGAAGAGCCTACAAAAAATTCAGCGACAGCATATGTCTAAGTTTTATATTTAAGTAACAAAAAGTAGTATTTTATATTAAAAAAATAATTTAAATCGTTAGGTCAGATTTATTGGTCATATTATCAACAATTATGAATTATTATCAAAATAAGTAAATTTATCGTCGCAAGTGTTTAAAACAAAAGACTTTTCCCTTTTACTGCATATAATTTTACTTTTACTGCATAAATGGTTAAAGAGATAAGACACTCACAAATAAGACACTCACAAGAAGACACTCACAAATAACGGTAATATAGTCAAATTGGCATGCAAATACATACATACATATGCAGTAAAAATATAACCCTTCTTTTGTTTTGGCAGTCAGGAAATAAATCATAGCACTCAGTACCTACTAACCAAACCACACTCATAATTTCATCACAAGTAAAAAGTTTTACCGCCCAACGAAGTGGGCACGGGTCAGCTAGTATTTTATAATTTTTAATAGGCATACCTACATTACGACGGGGAGAAATCTTAAAATTGATTTTAGCTATGTACTATTTTAAGATTATATTACATTATAATATATGTTATGCTGACAATGAAAGCTTATCTTTCACTATTTCAGAGCTATAAAATATGTGAACCGCCGCTCTGCGTTCGATTTAAATTTTGAGTAATTTTTCGAACGATATTACTAACATGCTCTCTCAACATAAGAAGGTACTTTACACAGTCCACTGTCAGTGTTCACTCCTGAGTCCTCAAAAAACTCCCTAGATAAAATATAATTAAAGCTTGTATACATTTTGAACGGAGATACTTGTATATCGCTGATTTGCTTTTGATGGCGCTCCAGTGACCATCCGATTCGGCACTTGGTGCCGTTCCAGCGTCTTTTGTCCTTGCGGACCACCGCGTCGAGATTTATCGCTCTATATGCCTTTGTAATACCGATTTGCTTGCGCCAACCCGCCGCGGCAAAAGCCAAGAATGCCCCCTCTTCAAAGAGCTTTAACATTGTACTATCCGGTCCGGTATTCGATCCGGAGATGGATCGGATCCGGGGAAATATTCACGTAAGTAAAAATTATACTTACATAAAGATGGATTCGTGGTCTTTGCTGTTTGCAATACATACATTGACGATAGAGAAGCCGTGCTACTCTAATATTGATTATTTTGAATTTAAACAGCTGGAGGACATACAATTAAAAAAAACATCAAGGAGATGTTGATAGACCACCCTTTCTATAATCTGGCCAAATTTGAGGCCATGATTTTTCAAATATTGTGAGCATTTAAATAACTTAAAAAGTAGAGCCTTATTGTCTGATTATTTCATATGGTCGTAAATCTGTATTTTTAGTTTAAAATGCATTAGGTAGATTTAATTTGATTATTTAACATTTTACTGACAAATTGAATATTACGATGAATAATTTTACTACGTATCTTTTCGAATTACTAACTACTTCAAATATTATGCTTCTATTTTGATTATATATATTCATAGTTTGACAATCTAGTAGTTAATTCTTGACTACCTATGTATGTTCAGTATAGAGTAGTAACGAAACTACTACCTAACCCAATTATTTTGACACGTCCAAGAACGGTCTTTAGCCGTCAATTAGACACGACGAAAATGTAATGTAATGTTATATTATTGTCAGTTACTTTCCCGGCCTACTAACCAACCAGCAGAAAAAGTTTTGTGAACACGTTAAACAGAAATTGTTAAACAGAAATGGAAGCAGATTTATTATATTTATATTATTTTGTACACTACTGTAGCTTGCTAGAATGCTATGGTTAGGAAGGGGGATGTAACATTGCACTTCTGGTCCGGCAGTTTACGGTCGATGCGAAACGGGCCTTAGGGGGCAGTCGGTCGGCCGCAGACAGAAAGGTCTATTTCGCTTGGTATTCCGTCGGCTCTTTATTGCAGATTGATACCGCGCTGAGGGATAAGCGGAACATCCGCTTGCAGGCGGAACAAGATGGCGCCGTTTGTTGCACTCTCGCCAACCATTCGTAACAAAACGTACAGCATCCCCTCCGGCCGCCGCCGCGGTCGACTCGTTTCCGCTGAGCAGGCATTATGGAAATTCGCATTTGATTTGTTGCGTTTCGTGCTCTGCATCGGATTGTGGCGATCGGGCTCGAGTCGTAACTGGATAAAAATTTTGGGAGATAATGGGCCCTGTTGTAGTTGGTAACTAAGACCCATATGTTCAGGGTCGGTCAAACTCACGGGTCAACACCCATCCGGCGGCCTACATGCATGAAGTGCGAGCCCGGGTAGGCCTCTGGCCTAGTTTCCCCTAGGAGTTAATCTTCTGGCGCTCCTGGATGGTCTGCGCACCGTGCGGCGTTAGCCAATCGACTGTGCAGTCTGACTAACATTTAATATTTACGCGGCGACAGGCGAGGGTTGAAAACCCCGCCCACCACCTGGGCAGTTCTAACGACGTGGGTCGTTTTATCTGCCCAGGATGTCATGCAACGACAACCTCACGCGTGCAGGAAGAGTAGCGCATGAGGGGTGAGCGAACGGAGGCCTTGAGAAGGATTCTCCGGGCTTCAGCCCCCGCCGGAACCCCGTAAACCGTTTATTTGACCTTCAAAATGTTTACAATGATTACTTAATTACTAAACTAAACTAGGCGATTAAGCGGTAACATATTTCATTGTTTATATAGTTCTCATTACATAATATATTATTTTCATTGCAATGATGAGGCGGTGGAAGTCATGTTCCATTCGGGGTGTCGAAAAAAAACGGGCAGCAAAAGGCAGGGGCGCCGTCGGAGACCACGACGACCGGGATCCTGTGAAAGGGCACGCACCCACAGGGGCGATTAGGGACGATACATTTCGGGCGACTTCGTATGATGAAGCAGTTCCCGGCTCGCACCGCTAAGAGGGGGGGCCCTCCCCCGGAGGAGGATAGCCCCTCTGCCTCAGATCCTCCCAGCGGGACACCCAGTGATCCACAAACTCGCGAAACGCAGCAAAGCAACCCCTACAACTTACCAAGTCCGCATACCAAACCGGCAGACTGCCGACGCACGAACCAACCACACACAACATTTCCGCCCGTGCGGCGTCGAGCTTGGGGCATGTCCAAACGATGGGCATGTCTGGCGACCAGTTCCACACGGGCACCAGGGATCGTCGTTGAGTCCAAGGTCAAATAACCTGGCTTTGAACTCACCGTGACCCCCAATGAGCTGAGTGACATGGTGGTCAAGCCGCAGAAAAACATCGTTTTTCATCCGCTCGGACACCGACGGAAAGAAACTATGGGTAAGGCGGCCCGTGCCGCCGCCGTCCCACCGCTCCTGCCAGACGCGCAGACTCTCCGCCCGAATACGACGGGACCAGCCCACCAACGTGGAGGACGCCGGGTCCACCGACAGACTAAAGTAGTCTAACGGCACCCCTCGTCAAGTCTATGACACGGCTGCCCGCCCCAGAACCTCCAGATCGATCGGCAAAACTCCAGCGATGACGGGAAGAGCGAGAGTAGAGGTCGTCCGGTACGCGCCAGTAATCGCCACAAGCGGGAGACGCTGGCCACGCAGAAGGACAACGCGCATGGCCTCCGATATGGAAGGCCACGCCCAAGCACGCGCGGCATAAGCCACTTGCGGGACAAAAACACCCTTGTAAAGCAGTCTGACGGCCGGGGAGCGGATGCCCCACTCGGCCCTGCTGGAGCGTAGGAATTTCGAGGAAAAGATCTCGCGATTTCGTAGTCACGGTTTTCGCATGTAAAAGATGCGACAGGGACGCCGACAACGAGACCCCCAGGTAGCGAACGGACTCGGAAAAGCCACAGGACGTCCTTTAACCCGGATAAGCGGATTACGCTGGAGACGCCCCTTTAACAATAAGGCTTGCGACTTGTTGCGCTCCCCTGACTGTTAGCCAGTCTGACTAACAGTCGGGGGAGTCTGGAAGCAGTACTGTTTCCTATAGAGCGGAAGTGGTTGCTGACCTTACGGCGACTGCTCTTGAAACGACCATCGGCTACCCGATCCCGGGTGAACAGCCGGGCAAAGGACGCCGTGGTCATAACGGGTGGTAAGTAACGTTTAAGGATAGGGGTACAATAAAACGTTACGGCGCGTTACATGGGGGTGAGGGAGGGGGTGAAAATTGCGTTACGTAATACTTGAACGCCCCCTAACTTGATAGAAACTCTGTAATGAATTCAGAAGATGAATTAATTTCGGCTTTCACACTATCTCTAACAATTGCAAAAGTTCCTTTCAGTAAAGAACTAATAGGCTCGCCCTAGCGCAAACTCACTGAAACCAATAATTGGCTATGCAGATGACGCCTATTTGAATGCAAATGAAAGCTTCCTTGATAAAATGGTCGAGTGAAATCCAGCATCGAGTACTAAAATGCTACTTCGTCGAGTTTAATTATCTTGTATTATTCGCAAATCATGCAATAAGGACATATTTTTTATTACGAAAGTAAATAAAAACTAAAGTTAGTATTATCCTTTGAGCCGAGGTTACTCGAAAAAGGTATCTCTGGCGTAGTTAAAAAAATATAGAAACAGTAGATGTTTGTTGTTTGAAGTTTTATTAGGAATCAGATTTTAGATAATTTGAACCCTATTCGTAAAAAAATAAACATGCATTTTTGGACTTTACGCGTAAGAGCGAGATGCCATCAGTTCGCATCCATTAGGTTCACGCGTCAACTCTGCTCTGCGCATCTGCATCTGCTCAAATGGAGACGGTTCGCGCATCAACTCAAGAACAACGAGTGCTCTGCAGATTTCATTCGAACATTCAGCAAACGTGTCGTCGCCAGAATTTATTTTTAATTTTATCACAGCACTGTATAATTTCGGTTTCCACAGTACTGTATAATTTCGGTTTCCACAGTACTGTATAATTTCGGTTTCCACAGCACTGTATAATTTCGGTTTCCACAGCACTGTATAATTTCGGTACCCCCCGATTAGTCATCATAATCATAATCATAATCATCATTTATTTTTCAAAAAAGACTAGATATCTAAAACAAAGATACCTAATCTGGTGAAATCGTCAAGAAAAAATACATATTAGATTAATTACATATTAGTTAAATTTCAAAATGAAAAACCATAGTAGAAATATAAATAGTGTCAAATTAAAAGACATAACAAAATAAAAAAATAATTGCATAAAAAATAGAAAAAAAAAAACAAAACAAAAAAATATAAAAAAAGAATTGTTAAATGATCCACTAATAAAATTCCAACATATTTTGGAAATAATACCGTTTCAAAAGTCAACTTAACAACTAAAACGCCTGAAGCATATGTAAAAAAAAAATCCTATCAATATCGTAAAATAGCATTTCATGCCCTAAATTTTTAAAATCTTATATATAAATACTATTTAGACTACAAACGATTCAGCACAGCTGTAGAATTCGTCCAAAGTATAGAAAGCATGTGTGGATGCCAATTTTCATTTTATAAAACTCTCGAAAAAATTTTACTCCAGAAGTCTAGTTTGGAGTGGGAGGCAAAAAGCTTAAAACTAACGTAATTGAAGGACTTTTGAGTCTGTGATAGATGCACTCTGGAAAGGGCAATATTTAACCGATGGCATGGCGAGTGTCATGGGTGTGGTGATCACCATTTAGTTCACGTTTTGTGACGTTGGTTCTCGCATAAATTAAACACCGAAGAATATACTCAGCTACCATAGTTATTATTTTATATTTTTTAAAGTACGGGACGCAGTGAGTATTTCGCGCTAGTCCCGCGATGGCTCTTACTGCCTGCTTTAGGAGTATAAATATTCGAGAGCTATCAGTGGAGTTTCCCCATAGAATTATACCATAGGCCATTTTCGAATGGAAGCAGTCATGATATGCTGAGAGGGATGCAGATTCTCCAGCTAAGCATTTAATTTTGCGCACAGCATATATCGCAGACGAGAGGCTACTACTAAGTTCATTTATGTGCGACTTCCAGTTTAATTTATTATCAATTACAAGACCAAGAAATTTGGAATCCTTGTATAAACTTATTTGGTCTTTAATAATAGGGTGGGCGCATCAATCGACCTTCTGTAATTAGACGAGAAATGCATGCCTGTGTTTTTTTTTTAATTCAGAAGAAGATTGTTCTGATTAAACCCATTGCATGCGGTATTTAAAGCATTATTAGCCTTATGATTTAGGTCAAGAATATTTTTATCACTAATTAAAAAGCTAGTGTCATCCGCATATAGGATTGTATGGACATTTTGGGGTAACGAATTTCCAATATCGTTAATAAAGAAGAGAAAAAGTATAGGACCAAGGATCGAGCCCTGTGGGACCCCACAATATATTTTTTTCGATGTTGATCTCGAACCCTCTATATCAACAACTTGTGTGCGATTTGATAGATATGATTTTATAAGATTATGCGCATTACCTCGTATGCCATAGCTGTTTAACTTATGTAAGAGAATGGAATGATCAACTGAGTCGAATGCTCTGGATAGATCGCAAAAGATAGCCAGGGGGTGTAGTGAATCTTCAAGTGCGTCATGCACGCAGTTTATTAGCTCTGAGATAGCCATAGTCGTAGACATATTTCTCCTAAATCCAAATTGGCATTTCCTAAAAATATTAAATTTGATCGCAAAGTCATATAGTCGATTAAATAATATTTTTTCAAGAATTTTCGAGATTGCTGGAAGTAACGAAATTGGCCTATAATTTTCCGGATCGGTTTTATCGCCTTTCTTATGTACAGGCAGGATTTTAACAATCTTCATTAAATCTGGAAAAACTCCTTTTTTGATACAGTTGTTAAATATGTCAATTAGCGCTTTTGAGATTGCCGGTGCAATACTTTTTATTAACTTAACAGAGTGAGCAGATGTCAGAGGAAGATTTCGACTTTAACGATTTGAGGCTCTTGTCAAATTCATGCGGTATTATTAAATACAGGAAGATTGGCGCTGGAGTTTCCGGGACAGCTGCTATGGAGCTAATACTATTTGAGCTAATAATTTTGACAGCATTTATAAAAAAATCGTTAAAAATATTGGATGTGGATACCGAGTCACAATATTTTCTATCTTCATACACTAAGTGGATAGGTTCGATACAAGAGCGTGGCTTATTTCTACCTTCTCGATTAACAATTGCCCACATGGTCTTTACCTTATTATCAGATTCATTAATCTCTTTCTCAATTGATATCTTTTTAGAAGCTAAAATCGCACTGTCATAAATTCGTTTATATAGTCTATGATAATTTTTTAGGTGAATAATAGAGCTAGACATTTCTCTTCGGCCCACTTCATAGCGATGGATTAGCGTTTACTCAACGTCGAACGTGATGCGCGAGACGTAACCTCCAACGCCTCACTTTGCTCGCGTCCACGAACGCACTGCGCATCGCGTTGCGTTCGCGCATTTACCGCCACCGTTCGGAGCGCTCGCCGCGGAGCGTGCAACGTTGCACGCTCCAGGAGCACCGGCGTATCCACTACTAGAGCAGTTGCAGGTGCGCGGAGCAGAGTTGGTGCGCGAACCTAATGAATATCCACCTTTAAGAGACGGAAAGCATCGAACGCAGAGGGTCCTTAACTTTAGTGTAATCGATAGAAAACGAATTTACCGCGTGAAATTTGTAGCACCCGACGTTTCGGTGACGTTGCAGCCGCCGTTGTCCAGGGTAGACTGAAGAGCTGTCAATCTGTTGTTTTGCGGGTAGGCCGCATACCGCTACCGCCACTGCGTAGGTTATAGCGGTGGTGGGGGGCCAGGCTCGGAGCGCGGGAATTTTAAAAATCCGTCTTGCACACAATACTCACTGTATCCTGTTTTACGTCTTTGCGTTCAGCGTTCGGCGGCGTGGAACATTTTAAGAAGA
This sequence comes from Micropterix aruncella, assembly GCA_944548615.1. Classification (NCBI taxonomy): domain Eukaryota; kingdom Metazoa; phylum Arthropoda; class Insecta; order Lepidoptera; family Micropterigidae; genus Micropterix; species Micropterix aruncella. Next base: position 933,422 of record OX155959.1, read on the forward strand.
GGGTTCCACGTAGAAGAGAGTTTGTAACCGCCGTCTCTATTGAAGTTCGGGGTTATTCTTATTTCAATGGCTTCCCGGATCATGCGACGAAAATAGAATTGTTCCTTGGATAGCACAATGGGATTTTGAAACTGCATCCAGTGGTTACTTCTGCTATTCAATATATGTTCGCAGATCGCCGATTTTTCTCGCTGAACGTTTTTAACAGCTTTGATGTGTTCTGTCAGTCGCGTGGCTATGGGCCGTTTCGTTTGTGAGGGACCACCCCTCACAAGACTCCAGGTTGTTCGGTGTGAGGTGGTGGTATCAACTTACGAGTTATCTCCGTATTGAAAGGCGTTTTGAATGAAGTAGAAGGAATTTATTGATCGAAGGTTTTATATTGCCAATTACAACGCTTGCCGAAGTAACGAGTGCCCGGATTACTATATCGAGACGCGAGGGTTGCGCGACGGAGGTTATGCGGGAATAGTGGATGAGGATTGTGCGTGTGCTCCTAGTATCTCGTACTGGGCACGGCTCGAGTCTGTGGGATTACAGACTGATGCTTCGAGACTTAGTGAGAATAAGGAAAGGAAACCAAGGAGCCGGATTCGTTGACCTAACTCGTGAGAGAGAGTGCCGAATGCCGTCGCAATCTTGGGGGAAGGTGATCACTCGGGGAATGATAATTTGGTTGCTTTTGCGCCAGTTTATATAGGCCGATCAATGATGCAATCCAAAAATATTCCGAGTAAAAGTATTTTTTCATCGTGCTGAGTCATAGCTGCACGAGTCAAAATAATAGCTGAATTGTGTCTGTGGCTTTCACTGGAAATCGATGCATTTGTTGATCGCATGTAATGAACTTAAGGTCCGTTACACGTTTGTCCAACGTAAATTCGTTTTCTATCCTATTTATAATGTCAAACAACCGCGATAGTCTTCGATATTATATTTAGTGTAATCGGTGCCTATATAGATATTTGACTGTGTGAAAGAAGGAGAAATAGCATGAACATTTCTTGCCCAAACACTCGATGTTTCTGTGACTTATTCAGGCTAAAAGTCATGGTCAGTAAATGAAACCGGGCCGAAATACTTGACAACACGAGGTGTTTATTATTGGCCGATGTGACAGCATCCAATCCACTTGACACGTAACGGCTAAGCCCTACGTGACAATATCAAAGGCCTTTTTAGTAGATGAAATGGGACAGGGCGACCCTCGCTGCAGTGAGTTAAGTGCCGGATAAGATTGCTGTTCATCGGAAGCGTGTAATACAAGGGTATTATACCGATTTAATAAGTCCACTTAGAACAGCTGTTATCTATTAATTTTCTCTCTACTCTTCGGACTGTGGCCGTTTCGTAATCATTATCCGCCGACAAAAGAGACAGAACTTGATTTTTTATTGCAAAGAAATACAAACTTAATCGCTATGACACCAATGTATTATTAATAGTTAAAGATAAGGCTTTGTATATATAAAAAAACAATGCAAGCTAACTATTATAGTTATTCAAGTATGCTTACACTAAAAACATAAACAAGAACATGTTTCGTGTGTCTATCTCAAAATCCAGTTTTTTTTTTTATTTTTATTTAATAAGCATTTGTTTAGATACAGCTTTGTATAAAATCCAGCCAAGCCTAAGGCTTACCTGCTGGAGATTATGATAGGGTGACTTTCGTTGCAACTTTAGTGGCCATTTTGATCATCTATACTAATATTATAAAGAGGTAAAGTTTGTGACGTTGTAGGAAGTAATCTCTGGATCTACTGAACCGATTTCGAAAATTATTTTACCATTAGAAAGCCACGTTATTTGTGAGTGTCATAGGCTATATATTAATCCGAAAAATGAATAGACTTTTTCGTGGTAGTCGGATTGCCAAAGTAAGTCGAAAAAAACGGTCGAACGAAAACGTTTCTAACTAACGCTGCCTTAACGATCAGAGATATATGATTAAGTTCTAGAGAAAAGTTGTAGAGCTTGATAATGCCTACAAAAAAGTTAGCGACAGCATATGTCTACCTTTTATATTTAAGAAACAAAAAGTAGTATTTTATATTTAAAAAATAATTTTAATCGTTAGGTCATGTTTATTGGTCATATTGTCAACAATTATAAATTCATATAAAAATAAGTAAGTTTATCATCTCAAGTGTTTAAAACTAAAGACTTTTCCCTTTTACTGCACATAATTTCACTTTTACTGCATAAATGGTTAAAGAGATAAGACACTCACAAGAAGACTCACAAATAACGGTAATATAGTCAAATTGGCATGCAAATACATACATACATATGCAGTAAAAATATAACCCTTCTTTTGGCAGACAGGAAATAAATAATAGCACTCAGTACTAACCAAACCACACTCATAATTTCCTCACAAGTAAAAAGTTTTACCGCCCATCGAAGTGGGCACGGGTCAGCTAGTGTTATAATATATCTGCTGCATTATCTGCTACATTAGTAAGGATTAGTCGGTACAGAAAGCCACCCCCTTAATAATATTTACATAAAAAGATGAACGTACTTATTGCTCATAAAATAAAATATGAATCTTATTCGTATCATTTACAGGTGTGTTTCAGTTTCACTTATTTTAAAGCCAATTATTTTTATTTCTTTTTTTTTTGTTTTTTTGTACATTTTTTATAAGTTATTAAATTTAGAGGAATTTTGTTGAATAAATGAGGGATTAGCCAATTCAACCTTCTATTTATTTATTTATTTATTTAAGAATTAAATACTATAAAACCTTGATTAGCTTACAAAAATAACAGGAACCGAATGGCAAAAGGTTTCACCATTGGTTTTACAACTTCTTATATATTGTTTAAAATTCATCATAAAGTTATTCTTTTTTCCACTTGAAATAAATTTTACAATAATCGGTTTTGGTTTAGTTTCAGATTTCTTGATCGGAACGCGATAAATTGAACAAACATCGGTGGGGTTGTAGTTGCATTTGGAAACCGCTGCAATCTTATCAAAAATTCTATTTAAATCTTCATTCACCCCTTCGGGAATACCCCTTATCTCCATGTTACATGATTTTTGAAGCTGCTCCTGATAATCCAGCTTATTTTCCAGAAGAAGTATTTTATTTTCATGCTCTTTATTTTTTTGGTCAATAGTATCGAAATTTCTTACCATGTCCTTAACTCTTCCACTTTTGAGGTCCTCAAACTGCATCGTTAAAAATTCCACCGTATTTTCCAGATCGTCATTTCTTTTTTCCAACTCTTTTATCTTAGCTTCCTGGACTGAAAATTGTTCCTCGAGTGCCTCAAGAATCGACTTTTTAAATGCTTCATACCTTAGATCTAATAAAGCCTCCAAATTTTCAGAGTTGATAGAGAAACTTGTTCTATTTTTGAGAGTTGTTTCAGGGGTGGGGATATTTGTGGCAGTCGCTGAGTGGTTGGTTGGCGTTAGGGAACGTGATCTTTCAGGGGAGAGTTTAGCTAGGGTATTGCTTCGAGTTGATCTAGGCTCCACCAACTTGCACGCATCACATCTCCAGTTATTTTTCTGTATAGTGGAGAGGCCTTCATTTACAGGTGTGTTTATAGCCAAGTATCGGTTCAGTACTTGAGAGATACTTAAGTATTGAATGTCATCGATAGACGAGAAATGCCAGCCAAATCCGCTAAGTACGGCTCAAGTATGTGGTCACGGAATCGACATCGTATTCGTCTTCGACTTTATTTCCGATGTGTAATTTAAGTAATAGGTACGTATTTTTTTTTCAGAAACTCAATTATATTTGGAGACAATATATACTTTTTTCTCACTCAAACCCTTGCTAAAATTTATTTTTTTAAGTTGGTAAATTAAAAAAATTGAATAACCAAATATTTGATATTGTTGGTTTATCCTCGTAGCCCTTCAATTTCATTCTACTCCAGTTAGGTAGGCAATCCTACACTTGGATGCGTAATTGCGTCTAACATCCTAAATATTGTAATTAATAATGGAACATGAATTATCGTGATAGTGGTTACTATATAAATTAATTTAGGTAATTTATAATCGGTATGAGAATCATCAAAAAATTAATAACGAAAATCGCAGATTAAATAAAGAAAACAATTTATATAATCATAATTATCAAAGTAATAATGTGATAAGTCATGAAAATAGATAATCGTATATTAAAAATGTCAAAATTTAGATTATTCGTAACTAGCAATACAGCCCTCGCCGATAAAAATCAAAATTACACTCTTTGGAAAATGTTAACTGTTAGGATATTTTCCTATGTTTTACAGCAAGATACTCTTGGAAAATAGATTCAGAATTTTCAGAATCTTTAAGGTTATATATTGGATTTTTGACTAAGCTATGGGCCATATTTTTGAATTGGTTTGGATTATTATCTCTACATCAAATTGTTCATGCTGGGTTGGACAGTCCATATGCTTTAACGATATTGACATATTTAACCACCAAAATAGACGATCCTTTGTTAAGGAGGTACGTGAAAAGCTGATTATCAGATCGGATTGAATTAGCATGCACATTTATTTATTTATTATTTATTTAAAAATTAATTACTATAAAACATTGATTAGCTTACAAAAATAATAGGAACCGAATGGCAAAACCTTAACCTTTTGCTTATTTGTTTCTGTCACCCAACTGGGACTAGCCCGTTCTAGGGTGGACAGGACTCCAATATTACAATCAAGTTTGCTTGATTGCTTGGTTGCCTACAAATGCACAAGTTTTAGTAAAAAGCTAATGACACTAAATTGCCCTAAAATGTGGTCTTCAGAATAAAATTAAAAAAAATAATAATAAAAAAATAATAAAAATATATAATAAATAAAATGCAATTCCATTATTAAATCGGCAATAAATATAATATAAAATTCGATTAAATAATATAAATAAAGTTATATGTGAAAAAAGAAAGAAACAGTCATTATTATTTAATATTATGTTTTAAGTAATATAAGATTTAATATAAAAATACCTACATAGTCTAAAAGTATAATTCATTGTCAAAGTCAAATATTTTTTGGTAGTTAGTTCAATGTTAAAAAATACTTAACATATAAGTTTAAAAATATGTTAATAATTTGTGCACCTAAGTTTTATTATACTATTATTTCTAACATTTGATGTATGGTTAGTCTGTCATGATTCGATAACCATTTCTTTAATTTATTTTTGAATTCCCTAAATGTCAAATTCATTTTTATTTCCATATTGATCAGATTGTAAAATCTCGGCGCAATGAAAGAGTAATGTCTTTGACCAAATGATGTTTTCCTTCTGGGTTATTATTAAGCTATTTTCTACAACTTGTCTCGTTGGTCGCCGGTTCTGAATTATTCCTAAATTTGAGTTATTGTCCAAAAATAGCCTTGAGAGGGAAGTTTTTAGAAAAAGTTGCCTACAATCAAGAACTTTAGCTTCCTTATACAGTTCATTAGTGGGATGGCGATATGGTCTACGTAGAATAATTTTTAATATAAATTTCTGCGCAACTTGCAATGGCTCTAGCAGGGTTTTACCACATCCACCCCATCCAATTATGCCGTAAGTAATAAGCGATTCACATAAAGCATAATAAACAGTTTTTAGTGTTTTGGAATCCAGAATATTCCTCAGTTCTTTGAAAACATATCCAAGGATTCGCACCTTCGTAGCCACGTTATGTATATGAGAATCCCAACGGAGAAAGCAATCTAGAGTGATGCCTAGATATTTCCAAGATATTTCTCTTTGCAGAGGCTGACAGTTACAAGACTCTATGCTATCGCATTCGTGTATTACAATAGTTTTATTAGAAGTGGGTTGACCTCTGGTTGTTATACTAAATGGCATGTATTTGGTTTTGCCAACATTAAGCGTCAACATAAAGTTTCCTAGCCAATTTTTAACAATTTCCATGCCCTCGTTTGCTTTCTCAAATGTGTAATCCCAGTTTGAACCCTTGAATAGTATAACGGTGTCATCGGCATATGTGATGATTTTACCTACTGGTAACTGACATAGGTCATTTATGTAGACGAGGAATAAAATGGGTCCCAAAACGCTACCCTGTGGCACACCATACGTGAGATGCTGGCTTTTACTCTGGAGGCCCTGGATGGTGACACTTTGTACCCTGTTGGATAGGTAACTATCAAACCATTTAAGACTTGTATAGTTAATTCCTACACTGCTCAGTTTGCATAATAATATATTATGAGGAACGGAGTCAAAAGCCTTTGCAAGGTCAAGGAAAACTCCTAGGCACTTGTCTCCTTTATCCACCGTTTCGACATACAAGCACTCATAAGCACATTCGCACTACAGATACACACACCCACACACATATACATACACGCACACACACATACAAACACACACACACACACGCACACATACACGCTCTCCATCGCAAAAACACAGACCAACACCCATACACTCGCACATAGCGATTTTAACTGTTAGTTTTAAATTCTTTTTGGTTTTCTTTGTATTGTATTGTTTAGCATACATATTTTGTAATCCTTATATAGCAAATAATTTAAAACATTATACTACTGTTATATATTATGCTTATATGTTATTTTTTATGCTGTATGATTTTTTATCATCAAATTATCTGTTTTTATATTTTTTTTTTATAAAAACAGATAATTTGATGAAGGAAACTGTTAGGCACATTGCTAAGCCGGTGCCGATTCAGCGAGTCAAATTTATTTATGGTATTGTGTTGATAGAAATCACTATTCGCTGGGACCTCGAAGTAACGAGCGAATATAATATTTTGGTGGATGTAGTATGAGTACATCGTCATGATTCCCAACTTAATGAAAACGCTTATAAGAAGTTCTTGGAAAAGATATATATATAGACTTCGTAGTACCCTTTTTTGAATGATAAGAATAGGGCATATGTTATCAGAGAACGTAAAAATGCAAAATAAAGAGATTTAGCAGCCTCAAAGCCGCATAAATTTCTAATCATTTTATTGCGTTATGGTACCGACCCGTATTTGCAGACCTACTCGTATATTGAAGGGCTCGTCTTTATATTATCTTTAAAGCAATGGACGAGACGTGATTAAACAAATAACAGAATTAGATCGACGGAAACGTCGTCTTTAATTACGCCGGTTTTTACTCCAGCCAATGATTGTCAGGTGCAATTAGCCGCCCGACGGGAGACGACGGTAATGAAGCGGAAAAAAACGAATCCTACATAATGACAAGCATATACTTACAAAACTAAGCAATTTTGAGAAGTCCCGAGTTTATGTGTGCGCACTGGATTCTGAGAAAATAGAAAAAAGAAAGAATAATTACAATTCCATAGAGTAGTAAAATAATATACAGTAAAGACCAATACAGTAAACCCAGGCGGCGGTCGCCCCCGCGCGCCCCGCAACCGCTAGGCGCACCGGGTTCATCCGCCGGCCAAGAGAGGGCACATTAATTTTATTTATGAAATAAATATTCAGATGAAATCAGTCCTTAACTACTTGACTAGAATTTCTTGGGGTGACACGACCGTTTTTTACACGACTACCCGACAAAAGCAGAGTGTAATATGTTCAAGGTTCATCTATGTACCTATGTTTTCCGTTTCCTTGTTCCAGCACAACTTCTAAACGCTTGAACCGATTTAGAAGTGTGTAATATTATAAGAATCGTTATGTCATCCTGAGTGTCATAGCGTGCCTTAACTGTCCAAATATCAAGTAAGTAGTTGTCTAGATGTCCAAATGTCAATAAAAAAAACATAAATATATCGTGTTTAGTGTCAAATGAATTGTCTGATTGAGTATGTACAAGTACATTCCGAAAATATACATGTATATATATATATATATATATATATATATATATATATATATATATATATATATATATATATATATATATATATATATATATATATATATATATATATATAAAAATATATATATATATATATATATATATATATATATATATATATATATATATATATATATATATATATATATATATATATATATATATATATATATATATATATATATATATATATATATATATATATATATATATATATATATATATATATATATATATATATATATATATATATATATATATATATATATTTATATATATTTATATATATATATATATATATATATATATATATATATATATCTATATATATATATATATATATATATATATATATATATATATATATATATATATATATATATATATATATATATATATATATATATATATATATATATATATATATATATATATATATATATATATATATATATATGTATGTATGTATGTATATATATATATATATATATATATATATATATATATATATATATATATATATATATATATATATATATATATATATATATATATATATATATATATATATATATATATATATATATATATATATATATATATATATATATATATATATATATATATATATATATATATATATATATATATATATATATATATATGTATATATATATTTGATAGTTTTGTGTATATATTCTTTTTAGCATTGATTAAATAGATGATTATAAAGTAAATAATTATAAAAGCCACTTACATCGTGACGAAGGACTCCCTTGGTGGGATTCGGGAATGCTTTGGTGTAACAAACGAGAATGATAGATGTCTCTCATTTGCGGAAAGAGAAGTAGGTTTAGTTGGGCCCATTTTACAACTAGTAACGCTCACCCTTCATCCAATTATCTCAAAAATTAAGCAATCATCCTTATTTACACGTGAAATCACTCGAATACTTATTATTTCAAGGGAAATAACGGACAAGACGAGCTACTTGGCAAATGGAAGAATTTAAAATTTCGAATTTCGTTTTTTTATTTTCTAAAGGTGCGATATAAAGAAGCTGCGATCAATAATATTCAGCTGAAAAATTAAAACTAAATGCGTGACATGCCCTCACATCAATGAAAGGAAGCAGTCAGCTCTTTCCTATTAGTGGGAAAGTTTACCTTTAACCTAAATGGATTATTTACAATGAAGGAAACACAAAATATGTAAAAATTCAATATTTTGAAATATTTGATAGTTTTGTGTATATATTCTTTTTAGAATTGATTAAATAGATGATTATAAAGTAAATAATTATAAAAGCCACTTACATCGTGACGAAGGACTCCCTTGGTGGGATTCGGGAATGCTTTGGTGTAACAAACGAGAATGATAGATGTCTCTCACTTCATATTTATTTGAAAAAGTGACAGCACCAGCGTTTAGAGCGACGCGCCGGAACAGCAGGAACGGCATGTGTGGGACAGGCCTGAATTAAGGTACTGTTTATATTTTATCAACCGTGACGTCACGATGGCTGAATGCAGCCCTCCTCTATTTTTAGTTAAGCTTCACCTCACAGTTTTAATCTGCTTATTCGGCTGAGCAAATCAGTTGTTTTTGCAGCTGGCCGTGCTCCTGGGCGTCCACTGCAGAGAGCAAACTACATGATTTCGATGGTTAAACGCAAACAATTTCCGAAACAAGCGCCAACAGTAATCGATATTGAGCCCTAGATATTTCCTTAGATACATATAGAGTTGTCAACTACAACGGGCGAACCCGTCACCTCATGAACTTTTAACGATTAGTCGTTCTCTCTCCCGTGAAGTGAACGCAGAAGACTTGGACAAAACAATCCACCGTCAAGCTCCGCCACATGCCCGTAAGAGGCCAACGCCTTAACCCTTCCTATTTGAGTTAACCATTTTTGGTTAGACGCTTACAAATGCTAAAATTGTATCTAACCAATATTGGTTAGGGCGCTCCGCGCTGCGTAAAATGCCAACTTTTTAAATATTTATTCATTATTATTTTAATTGTTTGACGAGATAAGGTTATAATATTATAAATTTCAAATTTCAATGCGATCATTTTACAGTTATTCTTTTTACGATCCGTATACCTAGTAGTTTAAAAGTTATGGTCGTTTTTCCCAAGGCCATCGACTTCACGCGCAAAACTGTCCCGGGCAGAAGTGACGACTAAATTTTTACCCCGCGATAGGAGGGGTTAACCGCGAGATAACTAGGTGTGTTACCCTGCGGGCTTACACTCACGCCCTTACTTCCAATTGCGACCAGGTCGCTTGCGCGAAGCGGTGAAACGGTGTATACCGAATTTATCGCGGACCACGGTATCCTTTGCCCCCGCTCTATAGGAAACAGTACTGCTTCCAGACTCTCCCGACTGTTAGCAGAGTGCACAGTCGATTGGCTTACGCCACACAGTGCGCAGACCGTCCAGGAGCGCCAAGGTTGATTCCTAGGGGAAACTAGCCCTAAGGCCAGAGTCCAACCCGGGCTCGTACTTCATGCGTGAGTGTGATCCGTGAGTGTGACCAACCCTGAACAGAATGGGTCTTCGTGGCCAACTCAGCAAGGGCCCATTAGCTTCCGCTCTTAGATACAATTAAGTTGGCTTCATACCCTGTGCTCGTAAAACATGTGACACAGAAAGAGAGAGCAATAAATTGAACAGTATGCGAGAGAATAGCACGCCAATATTTTTCGCGGAATACTCACACCGGAATCGGTCGGCTGAAACACGAAACTGACGAAATCACTGCAACCAAACTACTACTGGCCGGCTTTCAGTAATGGTTTTAAAGTGATCATTTTCAAATGCGAAATGTCCATCTGGGGCTCATATATCGATGGAAACAGTTGGTATAATATGAACACCAACAGCAAACATTATCGCCTTACTATGTTTACATAATATACTAGAATAGACCGCGAAAGTACGAAGGTGGACTGAGAGTGAATGCGATAGCAGAACAGAAATAGATAGCTGCATATGCTTCCCCCTATAGCCTTGTCTAGCCGCGCATGCGCGTTTATTATCACATATTAAGCATATTATGGCGTCGAAGCGTTGCCATAGTGATATATATGTAAGCGTTACCATAGTGATATATTTACGTGTGCGCGACTAAACAAGGATAGAGAGAGGAGGGGAATATGTTTTTTTCTCTTTCTATTCCTCTATCGATTTCCCAGACTGGTCGCGTGGTCTATTCTATTATGTCTGTGGTTTACATATCTGCGATTATTATTAATTCTAGAAAGCTAACGTTCGTCAAAACGACGAGCATCTAATAAATATCTCCTCTCCTTTTCTAATTGTTTTACCTACACGCTCGCGGCTTCGCGCCAACTTAGTGACCGCTAGACTGCGTCGCGTGGTGGTCGCGTTTAGCCGCTAAGTAATTTTGTATTCGAGATACCTACTGCATACTCGGCAGCTTCACGAATTTACACTGTGAAAAATATTACGGTGCGTCAACAAGGATTAATTCAATTCAGTAACGCGGACTGTGGTCAATACGTATGAATTAACATCACGCGTAGCTGTGTTGGCGTGACGGTAGTTACCATGTCGTAATGATAAAACATAACGTTATTTCATTACGTCGCGACCTTAGGATCTCGCTTCTAACATGCTAGCATATATAGTACGGTTATAGTCGGACGTATGAATCATGTTAAATCTACAGTATACTAGTATTTCTGTAAAGGTAAGGAAAATGTTAATAAATATTATCGAGTAATGGACTTTCAACACAACTCCTTGTAATTCAACAAAATTACGATTGAAACACCGTTTTTCTGCACAGACACACATACAGATATACGGACACACATATAGACGTTAAAGGACCATTTCACTTTAAACATCCTTCTGGTTAATTGTTTGTTGTCGATTGGTCGTAACACGGTTGTCTGTTGATTATACCTTGAAGGCAGCAGCACGGAATAATTATTGCAATATCATCTGTACCGGCGGCCATGATAATTAATTATACCTATTACTCGTAACACAAACTGACGAATTTCTGACGTTTGAAATTTTCCTGGTCAAAAATTTCCGTTTCGTTCCGCATGCCTTAATTTTAAGGCTACACAATCGTTTTCTCTTACCTACAGGGAAAAAAAACAGAAAATTTTGATCACCGACTTGATGTGAGGATAAATATAGATTCAATGATCAAACGTGACATAAAATATAATAAAAAACCTGAACGAGTTTACGCAATACAGTTAGCATGACAGGCTGTTTATCAGTGTGTATACATGTAATATATTATGTATGCAACATACATTATTATTATAATGGCAACACCAGCGTGATTGTTTCAACCTCTCATATCACCAAGGCATGATTTGACCTGCCTTTGTAATGTATAATATTTTCAATGACACAAGCGGTGAGAAGCAAGAGTCAAAAAGGATCACGATGTTATAATAATACACAAAGTCAGAATAATGACGATATCAAAAATGCCTGCTTTTATTAACTTATTATTAAGCACAGTCGATATGATAAATCAAATCAAATCAATCAAATCAAATAATTTATTGTCCTAAAAACTATTACATAGTTGTATAGACAGTTGTATTACATTTACATTTGGCCGTGATATGATTGAATTCTTCATTAATGATCAAATTCTTCTATTATAAGGTCCCGGGTTCGATTCCTGGCTGGGTCACCATTTTCCGTTGGGATCAAATTAACGGAATTGCATTTTCAATTCTGTCGATCGAATGCAATAACAAGACTCACACTTACAGGCATGTTCCACGCACACATACATATAACACGTCATAGTAGGGTTGGTTGTAAGAGATTGTCATATGACAATAAACCCGCCCATTGTGACATTTTCACAATAAAGAGTATAAACAAACAAACAAACAAACAAGTTTTAGAGATCGTTAATGTCGTACAATTCTTTTTCAATGAGATATAATTTGAGTTTATTTCTAAATTGGAGCATTTTCCCTTCGCGGCATATATATTTTAAACTAAAGGGTAGCTTATTGTAGCATATAATTTCAACGTAGTTCGGATCCCTTTTAAAAAGTTCTAGAAGGTAGAACGTGAACACGTGCTAGGAAATTCTGAACGTTTCAGAGATTTCGAGATTTTAACCCTAGATTCATAAAATATAAATGAGCGGTATGTAGTTTATACAGAGTCTCTCCGAGAAGTTGTTATAAACCGCTGTTCGTCGAATCTGGAATCATTACTTTACTTTCATCTTATATATGTATATCAAAATATTATGTACGCTCGTAGACACCTAGCAGACGACCCGGTGAATAGTGATTATCATCATCATGACTCATGACCGACAGCGACAGCGCAAAGTGCAATATAATTTTATCTATCAAAATGTGTGCTATTGAACAAGATTTCAGAGTAAATGATAAGCCTTGGATAGGACCAATTAAAAAAAAAAGATAATTGGTAATTATCTGGTAATAAACCCAATGTATATTACATTTAAGGGAGTTAAATTCTGAATCTCTTTTACATGCTGATGAATTGTAAAATTATATACATGAGTATTATGAGCACACATGTTTATATTATGTATTTATTTCACATTTATTTATTTTTTTTTAAACGAAGGCATATTGCTGGATGGTAATGTTGGCTCCTCGTGACTCAGTTCAAATAGAGACCATCAAATTAAAGAGCTACATAAGCTTAAGACTTGAATTAGATTCATCTCTTATAAAGGTGCTGCAATGGCCGGCGTCGTGCGAGCGAGACGGTTTCTTTTTGAAAAAATATTACTTTTTCGGTCCACCAACCAACGAAAAGGGTAGGTATTGTGAACGCGCCATTTATTCTGAGATGAAGACGGGAATATATATTTAAATCCCTACTGAGACGATTAAAACCATTTACATATGGAAGTCTGTATGTGTATGTGTGTATTCCTCCGCGATAGCGCCCAGACGCTTAATCAGACTGAGCTGAAATTTAGTATGCAGGCATCATTTGGTCATGGCAAGAGTTGAAAACGTTGTAGTTAAGATTGCTCCACATGGGGGCGTACTAGTCATATTTCAATCTCGAAATATTGAACTTGTAGACGAGTACAGAGATGCCTTGTTAGACCGACATTTTTGACACAACCGATTTTTTTATATAAAACACAACGCTCAACACCGTACGACATTTGCGTATTAGCATTCTGTAATCTACCTCTGTTGTCCTTTAGACAAACCAATAAGTGCGCTGCTGCGCTAATAATGCGCATGGCAGCGGGATCACAATTGAATTAGCGAGAAATAACACGAAGCGAAGCGCGATAGCCGAATACACTCAATTCGGTAGGAAAACCACGTTCTGCCGGAGTGGTTTCCTAAATGCACTCTCCGCCCTCGCAGTCTACGGTAACAAACCCCGACAAGGCGGGCGAATGCGCTTCACGTGCGCAACAGCGAAAGCCGGATTATGTTACACCTTGAACACCGTGCATTCGGAATGCGGAACGCAGAAATGGGGCACTTCAAAAGTTTTATGTGAAAAATTCTGTAAAGGCTGATTGACATAGTCAGTTACTGACTTCTAATTCAAGATAAGCCAGTGCTGACCCGGTGTTGCCATCGTGTAAATTTATTTTAAGTCAGTATGCGGTATGCGTCAGTGCTGACTTTAATATTCCCGCTATTGTAAAGTCAGTTCACTCCTCTCGCCACCCGCGCCAGCAGTACTGAACAGAAGTAAATCTGCAGGCCAATTCTATATCTCCTTTGCTAAAAACTCGAAACGAGACAAAACTTTACGCTTCGAAAACGATTTTAGCGAAGCGAAACATAATATCTCGTATCGGCCGATTTTATAAACAACTCATTTCGCTTCGCTCAATTTTTACTATTCTTCTTCTCCGTCGTTCCCTCATTACTTAGGATCGTGGCCACTAGACAACAGTTTGCCTACGATGCTCCTCCACTTCGACCTGTCTTCTGCATGGCGGGTCGCAGATTGTATTGACCCTTTTGTAACTTCTGTGATGAGATCGTTCCATCTGGCCGGTGATCTGCCTCTGCTTCTTCTTCCCTCCACTTGACCCCCGGAAAGCATTTTCTCCAGATTCTCTGGGTTTCTCCTGGCAACATGACCGAAGAACTGCAGGACCCTTCTCATGCATACGGTGGAGAGCCTCACTTGGATGCCGAGTTCTTCCAGGACAGATTTGTTGGTGCGGCGTGCTGTCCGTGGGATTCCTAGCATTTTACGCCAACACCACATCTCCAGTACATCGATTTTGGTGCGTATCCGAGCCTTTAGGGTCCATGTCCCCGATGCATAGAGAAAGATCGAGAAAATCAGAGCTCGCACCAGCCTGACCTTAGTCCGCTTGCTTATACCCCGGTTCTTCCACAGCCTTTCTAGCTTGCTCATGGCCAATCTTGCCATCTGGCTTCTGCGTGAGACTTCCTTTTAGTATAAGCGATAGATAATTGACAACGCTGCTTACTAAAGCAAGACGCGCTAATGCGTGAGCTGTCATTAATCATCAAACGTTAAACAGTATTGAAAACGGCACAACCTAAAATATGGATCCAAGTCTGGAAAAACATACATTTTAATTTGATAGTAAATGTTCATCACCCATTTCTTCGCACTTTGATAGTAAAAGGTCTTGTCACAAAACACATATTTATTCATACTTGTTATATTTAACTATTTAAATTCGAAAGATACAAAAGTTTTCGTTGAAACGTCAAACTCATTCATAAAACAATAACGTTTCGCTTATTTGATTTGTTTCGCATTAGAGGAGCGTAATGACGTCATTTCGATACGAAAAAGAAGTTATAAAATCGGCCGCCAGTTATACTTCGGTAAATCAGCGCGAAAGAGAAGCCAATCTGCTGACCTACCGACACTGGCTTAGCAAGGTGCACAACGGTTTCCTTTACCAAAGCGTCTGTATTTAACACGCTTTTATTAGGTCGACTTGTATGTAACTAACTATGTAATGGAATTTAAGGTAACTAATTTAGCCATCTTCCGAGGATCGTAGCGTCATGAAAATTGGCAGCTGTATGTAATTCTGATGACAATACAATAATATGGTACTGTCGAACTGATCTGATGATGGAGTCGGAAGATATGAACTGGAACTTCATGACGGAACATCGTATCATAGCTGTGTTTGGGCTTGTTAGAAAAGTCTTGTAACGAACTTTGACCACGATTAAGTTTCAAGGTCTGATGATGAAGCCGGAAGACAGGAACTGGCATTCCATGATGGAATATCGTATCATAGTCGTGTTTGTTCTTGTGAGAAAGGTCACGCAATGGACTTTGAACACGATCAGGTTTCAAGGTTATAACAAACCTATTATATATTGACTTGTAAATATTGAGTGTAAATAGTGTAAATATTGACATAGGTGCCTGTATAAAGCGTGTTTTTAGCGTTTTTTTTTTAACTATTAATTTATTTATTATAAAAAGTTCCAAGTTCCATGCGCCTATCAAAAGTACTGGAGATAACCAAATCAAAAGATTAATAGTCCATATCATAAGAGATTTGTATAAAGAATACCGTATAGGTGTGTTTAGAACGCCATCTTTATTGGGTTTCTGAAAATAAGAGAAGATTTATCAACGTTGACTGCCATCTACTAGTTGTGTAAGGCACACAGACTGACTTGCGTCTGTAAATGGTCTTAATGGTCTAATTCCTAACACATTATTATTCACCTACCATATATTTATGATTGTTATGCTTTTTGTTCTTTATATTATTATTATCACATACCTTTAGAGATTATTTGAAATGTTATTTTTTAGTAAAATTTTAGTTTACTTGATTTTATTTTTCACGGCATTCTTCAGCGTATTATTTTTTTATTTAGCATTAGGCAGTACTTAATTATACAAATCTGAGCCTACCTTAGTGCGGACGTCTCGTACGATCCAGTTAGGTTAGGTTTAATTTAATTGTAACTGATATTATGATTTTTCGAAAAAATAAATAAAGAATTTGAATTTTAATTTGAATGGTCTCGGGGGGGGGGCGGGGGTCAAATGGATATTTCCGTCTTAATCTCAACAAAAAAATGCGCGTTTACAATACCTTTCCATCCCGTTGGTTGGTGGTAAAAAGCAAAACGAATTTAAAAAACATAAAATTTATTAAATTTTCCAGGCAATACAAAAGATTCCCATGTGAAATTGCGAGGTCCTTCCCTTGATGTCACAACTAAGAAAAAAACGAAAAATTAGATGATAATTATCAAAAACACTAACGCATGCACCAGCAACTGCTGCCCGCAAAATTTGTCAAGTTTTGAAATTGTTGGCAACTTCTTAATTATATGGTTGCATGTGTAGGAAAGTTTGAAACCTTCATCTTGATTGAGCTTTAGCGTTATTATGATTTCGATTGCTTCCATGATCATTAGCAGAAAATAGATTTGTTATATTGCCAGCTAACGGTTCCATGCAGTTTGGGCCATATGACCTGCTCGCTTTCATATGTAGTTGCAATCATGGGTGGGGGCAAGGGGGATTGTTTTTATTTCAGCGACCAATCCATTTCTCTAAACAATAAAACTTTATCTATACTAATATTATAAAGAGGTAAAGTTTGTGACGTTGTAGGAAGTAATCAATTTGGATTTAGAGAGGGTATGGGCACTACTGATGCTATTGCAGAGGTAACAAGTATAATTTATGATAATGTGGATAAGAGGAAAAAATGTTTAGCTATTTTCCTAGATCTAGCGAAGGCATTCGATACGGTTTCACACGTCAAACTGCTTCAGAGGTTAGGGAATGTGGGATTTAGGGGTATCACTCTGGACTGGTTTACAAGCTATTTGACAAATAGGAAACAAATTATTACCGTTAACAATACACACAGTAAGCCAGAATACCTCCAGTATGGTGTCCCTCAAGGCACTGTTCTCGGGCCCATTTTATTTCTTATTTACATCAACAAACTCTCCAATCTAGTCGGCAAAACAATTTCCTTCGCCGATGATACGGTCGTTATTTTTGAGGGCTATAACTGGAATGAAACATTCTCCGTAGCCAATGAGGGTATTAATGAAGTACATGAATGGTTAGACAATTCTCTACTTAGCCTGAACATACATAAAACTAAGTACCTTACGTTCAGCAACAATAGTAAAGGCCAACCACATTTAAACCATAGACTGACCATTCATGACTGCGACAGAAATACTCAGCATTGCAACTGCACTACTCTAGAAAGAGCACAACAGGTACAATACCTGGGTATAACGATCGACAATAAGATGCGTTGGCAACCACATATTGATAAGCTGGCGATGAAGGTGCGCAAACTCGCATGTATATTCAGGGAAATAAGAGATATTGTGGACCCGAGAACACTGAAAAACACCTACTATGCATTGTGTCAGTCAATACTATGCTATGGTATTATAGGATGGGGCGGTTGTACAAGGTCCACTCTACACCCTCTAGAAGTAGCGCAAAAATGTATTTTAAAAATAATCGCACGTAAACCATATCGATTTCCGTCAGACACTCTTTACATCCAGTCCGGGGTTTTGGATGTAAGACAGCTTTATGTTCGCATGGCCCTAATATATACTAAAAATAAAATGACACCTTATAATCAACGAGTTGGAAAGACGAGAGCAACAAGAACTGGTGATATGTTGGTGCCAAGATCTTACACAACATTTGGCCAGCGCCATTTCACGTTCATTGGCCCTAGAATGTATAACAATCTTCCCGACGCAATTAAAAGTAGTGAGAACACATCCACTTTTAAAAAATCTCTAACGGATTGGTTGTTGGAGGTGGGTAGGGACGGTTTAGGGAATATGTTGACTGTTGTATTTTGAATGATAGTATTTAGTACTTAGTATTTAGTTTTTCCATGATAATTTTAAATGACTATTATAGGTATGTGAGCGTCATATCAATATGTAATTGATTTATATATGTATATTATTTTAGTTTTTATTTTATTTATTTTGGTTTTATTATTATTTTCGTATAAATATATGTATGTGTATGTGTGCATACATGGATATATATTTTATCTATAGATGTAAATAAGTATCTATCCATATTTGTATATGCGTAAATATTTGTAGTTTTAAAAATAAGTACTAATTATAGATTAAGTTGACAGTGCACACTTAATATCATCATTAAAAGTCTGCCTTAGAACAGGCCTAGGCCTAGTTAGGCGACTGTGTCAATCATAAAAATAATGTCGCTTCAATTTCTTGCTAACATCTTAATCAAATATGACATTAACTTTTTGCTAGATGTGTTACTACTACTAAATAAAAAAAAAAAAAAATAAATCTCTGGATCTACTGAACCGATTTTGAAAATTCTTTTACCAATAGAAAGCCACGTTATTTGTTAGTGCCATAGGCTATATATTAATCCGAAAAATGAAAGGACTTTTCGTGGTAGTCGGATATGCAAAGTAAGTCGGAGAATAAGCGGTCGAACGAAAACGTTTCTAACTAACACTGCCTAAACGATGAGAGATATATATGATCAAGTTCTAGAGAAAAGTTGTAAAACTTGATAATGCCTATAAAAAAGTCAGAGATAGCATATGTCTAACTTTTATATTTAAGTCACAAAAAGTAGTATTTTATATTAAACAAATAATTTAAATCGTTACGTCATGTTTATTGGTCATATTATCAACAATTGTGAATTCTTATCAAAATAAGTAAATTTATCGTCTCAAGTGTTTAAAACAAAAGACTTTTCCCTTTTACTGCATATAATTTCCCTTTTACTGCATAAATAGTTAAAGAGATAATACGCTCACAAATAAGACACTCACAAGAAGACACTCACAAATAACGGTATTATAGTCAAATTGGCATGCAAATACATACTCGTACATACATATACAGTAAAAATATAACCCTTCTTTTGGCAGTCAGGAAATAAATCATAGCACTCAGTACTAACCGAACCACGCTCATAATTTCATCACAGGTAAAAAGTTTTACCGCCCAACGAAGTGGGCACCGGTCAGCTAGTATTCACTATTTTCAATCGATCTGACTCGCACGAGGCAGTATTTCGGCTAATCTCGCTCGGAGGTAAACTGAGTGTCGTACGATTTGCTTGCAAACTTCGTATTCAAAGCTTACAATAGTGAGTCTCGTCCCGGAAATGCCTATTTCGGATCGTCCATGTTGTGTTGTGTCGTGTCGTATGCCTGAAAAGGAGCTCCGCAGGCAGGGGAGCGGTAACGTGGAAAACGACGCCCGGCCTTTTCAGGGACTTAGCGACAGAGCCGCTTTCACTAACGATACTCGTGAAATGAGTTTCATGCATCCAACCACGACCCTTCTTTCTTTCTGTGAGGGACCACCCCTCACAAGACTCCAGGTTGTTCGGTGTGAGGTGGTGGTATCAACTTACGAGTTATCTCCGTATTGAAAGGCGGTTTTGATGTGAAGTAGAAGGAATTTATTGATCGAAGGTTTGAATACTGCCAGTTATAACGCTTGCCGAATAGTTTACGTTGACGCGAGTGTATAGATGCGCGACTGAGGTTACGAGGATATACGGATGAGGATAGTATGTGTGCTCCTAGTATCTGATACTGGGCACGGCTCGAGTCCGTGGGATTACAGACTGATGCTTCGAGACTCAGGGAGAATGAGGAAAGGAAACCAAGGAGCCGGATTCATTGACCTAACTCGTGAGAGAGAGTGCCGAATATGCCGTCGCAACCTTGGGGGAAGGTGATCACTCGGGGAATGATAATTTGGTTGCTTTTTAACCGGTTTATATAGACCGTGGAATGATGCAATTCGAAATATTCTCAGTAAAAGTATTGTTTCATCGTGCTGATTCATAGCTGCACGAGTCAACATAATAGCTTAATTGTGTCAGTGGATTTCACTGGAAATCGATGCATTTGTTGATCGTATGTAGTGGACTTAAGGTACGTTACAAGGCTACCGAATGGGAGCTGAACCATGAGTTGAGCCAAGCCAACCTAAGAAGAGACAGATGGGCCATCAGACCCAATCTGCATGGATTCATTAGAAACGTTGCAGCACATACAGCTTGTCGACATCTTCGGGGTATTCTAGAAGGCAGTTGTATATGTGACCGAGAAGCCGGGACACCGAAGTGTGCCGTCGCTATCTGGAGACATGACCACTCGAGGAATGATACTTTGGTTGCTTTTTCGCCGGTTTATATAAGCCGTGAAATGATGCAATCCAAAATATTCCGAGTAAAAGTATCGTTTCATCGTGCTGATTCATAGCTGCACGAGTCAAAATAATAGCTGAATTGTGTCTGTGGATTTCACTGGGAATCGATGCATTTGTTGATCGTATGTAATGGACTAAAGGTCCGTTACATTTCCATAATCTTACTACATACAGTCCCATAATCTTACAATGAGAGATTCTTGAAATGCTGCTTGAAGCTGTTAGATTCTATAAAAAAAAAACCTTCACGAGACATGCTTCTCGGCAAACCTAATAATGATGATAGAAAGACAGATTAGACTTGTTCATTTACTCCCTGTGAGCTAGCGAAAGTCGTGATCAGGAAAGTTCCACGATGCGTTCCACCGTTTCCTGATTTGAACCATAATCGCTTTTCGATAATAAAGATATACACCATTTATACAAATAGAACTGTCAACTACGACGGGCGAACCAGTCACCTCAGGAAGTTTTAACGATATTAGATCGTTCTATCTCTCGTTAGGTGAGCGTAGAAGACTTGAGACGAAAACAGTCCACTGTCTAGTTACGCCACTCGCCCGTAAGAGACCAACTCCTTACCGCGAGATAACCAGGTGAATTAAACAGCGGTCCGACACTCGGGCCCTTACTTCCAGTTGCAACCAGATTACTTCGGTCTCTGATTAAATTAAGATTCTGATGTCTATATGATGTCTGATGATATCAATTATTCGTATTCGATAATTTATAAAATGATTTTGAAGTTATGAAACACGTATGTCCCATGGCCCTTAAAGGGTTAAAATAAAATTGAAATAGAAGCTAGCAACGTCTCGAGTCCTAACAGCTACCATAATTCGTTACGATTACTAGCCATTGTACTACAAGCGTCGTCCGCGCCGATTGTGCTGCCGTTGAACAAAATTTACATATGACCACCACTCTTCAGACGCAGATATTCAAACTTTCGAAAAATTTAACAAATTCCCACCCGCTTATAACGCTATCTACAGGCGTTTGCCATCGCGTATCCCTCTGCTCACATCCCTCGCACCCTATCCCTGAAACGCCTTACCACTCGAGAGTGCCCTTACTGTTCTAACTAGGTTACTGTTCTAACTAGGGAGCTAACGGGCCCATGATGAGTTGGCCACGATGACCCATGTGTTCAGGGTCGGTTACACTCACGGGTCAACACCCATCCGACGGCCTCCACGCACGGGGTGCGAACCTGGGTAGGACTCTGGGGGGCGAATCCAGTTTCCCCTGGGAATCAAACCTCTGGCGCTCCTGGACGGTCTGCGCACCGTGCGGCGCAAGCCAATCGATTGTGCACTCCGACTAACAGTCGGGGGAGTCTGGAAACTGTATTGTTTCCTATAGAGCGGGGGTGGTTGCGTACCTTACGGCGACTGCTCTTGAAATGACCATTGGCTATCCGATCCCGGTTCAGAGCCGGGCAAAGGACGCCTTGGTCCGCGATAGATTCGGTATACACCGTTTCACCGCTTCGTAAGGGAGAGGATCGCGCAAGCGACATCGAACTCGGAACCAATCGAGAGACCGGAGAAATCTGGTCACAATTGGTAGCAAGGGCGCGAGTGTCGCCCGCCAGGTAGCATTCCTGGCTATCTCGCGGTAAGGCTTTGGTCTCTTGCGGGTTGTGGCGTAGCTAGACGCTGGATTGTTTTGTCCAAAGTCTTCTACGCTCACTGCAGGTCGATAGAACGACTAATCGTTAAAACTTCCCGTGGTGACGGGCTCGCCCGTTGTAGTCGACAACTCAAGTTGTTCTAACTAGGTGGGAGTTAATGGGCCCTTGCTGAGGTGGCCACGAAGACCCATTCTGTTCAGGGTTGGTCACACTCACGGGTCAACACTTATCCGACGGCCTCCACGCATGAAGTGCAAGCCCGGGTAGGACTCTGGCCTTATAGTCAGTTTCCCCTAGGAATCAAAACTTCTGGCTCCTGGACGGACTGCAAACCGTGCGGCGTAAGCCAATCGACTGTGCACTACAGACGTACAACTTGGGTTGTCGACTACAGCGGGCGAGCCCGTCACCACAGGAAGTTTTAACGATTAGTCGTTCTATCTCCCTGGAGTGAGGGTAGAAGATTTGGGACAAAACAGTCCACCATCTAGCTACGCCACAACCCGTAAGAGACCAAAGCCTTACCGCGAGATAGCCAGTAATGTTACCTGGCGGGCGACACTCGCGCCCTTACTACCAATTGTGACCAGATTTCTCCGGTCTCTCGATTGGTTCCGAGTTCTAGGTCGCTTGCGCGGTCCTCTCCCTTACGAAGCGGTGAAACGGTGTATACCGAATCTATCGCGGACCACGGCGTCCTTTGCCCGGCTGTTCACCCAGGATCGGATGGCCGATGGTCATTTCAAGAGCAGTCGCCGTAAGGTCCGCAACCACCCCCGCTCTATAGGAAACAGTACAGCTTCCAGACTCCCCCGACTTCAGAGGATCTTTGCACAAAATGCAAAGATCCTCTGAAGATTTTTTGTACTGCCTCAGTAGAGAAAGTATGCAACGCTGTCGAGCTTCACGTAGAATTACTATATTCGCGCACGATAACAACTGGTTTAACGCCCGCGTCGAAACGCGGCCCAGAGCATAAAACCATAGCAATGCGGACGTCATAAAAAGTTCTAGGCGATATAAACAACATCACCTCACTATGCTACTCGCAATGTACCAAAATAATAATTTCATGAGCCGTCATCAATAGCACGAACAAAACAGCCCGCCGGGGCAATACACATGGGTCTTAGTGGTTTGAATGTATCGTAAACTAAGACCAATACACATGGGCATGTAACGGCCCTTAAATACCGTTACATGCAATCAACAAATGCATTGATTTCGAGTGAAATACACTGACACAAATTCAGCTATTATTCTACCTCGTGCAGCGATGAATCAGCACGATGAAACAATACTTTTACTCGGAATATTTTGGATTGCATCATTTCTCGGCCTATATAAACCGGCGAAAAAGCAACAAAAGTATCATTCCTCAAGTGATCACGTCCCCCAAGACAGCGACGGGATACCTCGGTACCCCGGCCTTTTGGTTAACTTTTCCTTCCTTTCCTTATCGAGGCGAGAAGCATCAGTCTGCATGCCCACAGACTTGAGCCGTGCCCCGTACGAGATACTAGGAGCGCAAGTACAATCCTCATCCATACACCCTCGTAGCTTCAGGCAGATAGCCAATACATTCGCGTCAACATAACCTATTCGAGAAGCGTTACAAACTCTCAATACCTAACTTTCAATAAACACCTTCTGATATACTTAAAAACGAGTTTTAATACGGAGATAACCCGCAAGTTGACACCACCACCTCACAACGCACAATTTGGAGTCTAGTGAGAGGTGGTCCCTCACAGGTCTTAGTGGTTTGAATGTATGTAGACTAAGGTCAATACACATGGGTCTTAGTGGTTTGAATGTATCGTAAACTAACACCAATACACATGGGTCTTAGTGGTTTAACCCTTGATATCGCGGGGTAAAAATTTTGTGTCACTTCTGCCCGGGACAGTTTTGCGCGTAAAGTCGATGGCCTTGAGAAAAAACGACCATAACTTTTAAACTACTAGATCGTAAAAAGAATAACTGTAAAATGATCGCATTGAAATTTGAAATATAAAACATTTATAACATTATCTCGTAAAACAATTAAGATAATAATGAATAAATATTACAAAGTTAGCACAGCGCGGAGCGCCCTAACCAATATTGATTAGATACCATTTTAGGCATTTGTAAGCGTCTAGCCATTCATGGTTAGCTCAAAAAGAAAGGGTGTATCGTAAACTAAGCCCAATACACATGTGTCTTAGTGGCCAAACTGCAACAGGCCGCATGAGCACCCGTTTAATTTATCAGTTTCAATGTATCGCTCAAAATAACAATACGTTTTAGCAACCCTTCTACGCCGTCGACATGCAGGTGCGCTGATATCATTGCCCGTCGAAACTAATAGCAATTTATTTGGTCATCTACAATAGCAATGGTAGTAAACGGTTTTTTAAAGGAATGATTGATTATAAAAACCTAATATTTGAACAATTGATAACAATAATAACATTTAAATATTAGTGCCACCTACATATCGTATATTTTATAAAAGCTGATTACATCACAGAAATAATACGGAGAGATAGAATGCCATCTATAAGATTATCTGGACAATAAAGTGTGTAATTATTAGGTATTGAAACCCGCATATTTGGTTGAAAGGCTGAACCGATTTGGCTATTTTTTTTAATGTTCGTAATAGTCCAAATAAGGTCCTAACAGAAAAAAAAATTGGAAAAGTTGTCTGGAAGATTGGAAAATTCGGGAAAAACTGAAAGTGCTCTTTTCCTACCAAGATTCGAACGATGGATATCCGTAATTATTTTTTTGAATAGGAACGACTAGACATATTAGGTTGTTTTTTTGTTTTGATCGCTATGCTCTTGAGGTGAAAATATTTCAATCGAATGTATTCAATTGGTAAGGATAGTTATTTGGTAAGGTTAGCTGTAAGATATTGCTTTTAGGCATGTTAAAGTTTTAACACGCCTTTTTGTTAAAGCAAATAAAGCGTTTTATTATTATTATTATCAATTGAAAAAAAAACTGGAAGATCTTGAAAAAAATCCGGAGAATCGCATTCCAGCCTAAATAGCTTGTAATTCCAGGATAAAATAACATTTTTCTACTTTTGTGTTGCTTTGCGATGATCTGGGAGTTCGGGTGAGTTGGGAGGGGGGTAGAGTTTTGAGGGGGGTTACATTACATTACATTACATTTACGTCGTGTCCAATTGGCGGCTAAAAACCGCTCTTGGAAGTGTCAAAATATTTGTGTTTTAAGTAGTAAGTCTCATTACTACTTTAATCTTTACTTAACATACATATATTATTTAAAAAAAAAATAGTATCTAAGAAACTTTAAAACCTACTAAAAGTTATTCGTTGTAGAATCGTATTACAAAACAAATTAAAGGCTTATTTAATAAAATGGTCAATTATTCTAATGGCTACCTACTAAACGCACAATAATTAAAATAGTCAGTTAAAAAGTTGAATAATCAAAGCAGAAACCTAACAATTGAAATAGTCAATAAATCGCATATATAAGTACTAAAAACTGTACATAGTAATATTCAAAGTAGTAAGTAAATTGTTAAATAATCAAACTAAAGCTAAATCGTAGGTACATTTAAATACTAAAAGTACATATATAATTATCATTCAAATTGGTACAATATTTGCAAAGTCATGGCCCTCGAATTCGGTTAGATTATAGAAAGGGTGGCCTATCAGCATCTCCTTAATGTTTTTTTTAAATTGTTTGTCAAATTGTGTGTTAGGGGGGAAGTAGAGCTTGATGGGGTTGAGGGGTTTTGCGCGGGGGGGGGGGGGTTTGTTTGATTACCGGGAATGTTTCGAGATGACACTATATTGCAATAGCTTTTCACAAATTCACAAAACGATCACAAACAAATTTATTGAACTTTTTGGACAGGACAACTTCTGTCGGTTAGCTAGTATTAAAATAAAAAAAAGCAATGATTTAAACATTCGTTTGATATTATATTATTATTTTATTTCGAGGTCGGATACCGTATAGGCGTGTTTAGAGCGCCATTTATAGTGCGCCGCCATACTTCCATACTACGGGCGCCGCCGTATTAAACATAAGGAAGATTAATTAATGTTTGTAACTAGAGTCGTATTCGTAGTATATTACTAGCTGCTGTACCAATGAATGAAGTACCGCGTTGAGCAATCGAATACCCTTTATAAGCTATGACTCTGGTTAAGTATCACAAAAATAACGTATATACAGGTATTATTCGTTTTCGGTTTACATTAGGATATAACATCGCAACAGCAGAGATAAAAGGAGCAAACGTCCTTAGTGAGTGGCGGTTACTCATGGGTTATTTCGTTAAGGCGGCCATGTACGTTCCCCAGGCCGATTGAACAGTTCCGGATAGCCTAAACCGGCGGAAACCCATGATTTAACGAATGTTTAGCAGCGAGAAGTATTCACTGAGGCCTTAAAATTTTCGATGACATTATTAACATTCCATGGACTCGTCTATTTTATAGAGTTTCTTGGGATGTATTTTTTTGTGACATAATTGAAAGTAAACAATAAACCCGTAGCATTGATTAAATATGGTATAACATTGCTTAACTACATAGTACGATTTGGCAACCCTTCTGAAACGGCGAAATGCAGGTGGCGCTAATAGCAATTAATTAAGTCATCTATAAACACATTGTTAATGAATGTTTTTTTTTATAAATAACTGATTGTATGTAGGTAGTAATGAATATAATATTACAGCCAAGACACCATAATAAAAAGATAAAAGATAAAAAGTATTTATTTCCAATAATAATAATAATTTTATTCATTCAAAAACATAAATTTACAATTACAATCTGCCTAACTAGGCCATAGCCCGTACCAAGGAAAACTCTATGTATGGCAGAGATTTATTCATGTGCTCATAATATTAAAATGAAAAATACAAAATATGATAAAATAGAAAATAGATAATGCGAATGCAAATTAAACTTATAATTATATTTAAAATATTGATATAGCATGGTCATGGAAATAAATATTAATATAAAATGTCGTAATATGAACTTTGTAAAACAAATAAATAAATAGTATTAAAATATAAAGTGTAGTGCAATGTATGACAATAATATGCAGACCTTTACTTTAAAATATGACTTATAGCCTTTTCCACCTCATTTCTACCAAGTTGAAGTAAATGTTGTGTAATTTTAGATTTTAATTGGATTGACTTAGTGTTTTGGCATGTTTTTATCGATTCTTTTAGATGGTTATAAATTTTTGGCCCTATAAAGCCAATACAACCATACAATTGTGTAGGAATGACAGTAATTAATCTTAAACTAGTTACTCAATTTAGCCAAGAGATGATATACAATATATAACTTTAAACTTAAAAAATTTCAAAAACAAAGACTATATGATAACAGTTTACAACAAAACAATTAACGGTAAAAAATGTGTATTAGATTAAATGGGTAGATACGATGCTATGTATTTTCAAAATATTTTAAGAAGTCGTTATGAGCATACATGTTGATTTTAAGCAGATAGACTCGGATGGATCTCTTGAAAATATCGATGTTTTTAATTGCTTTCAATCTTTCGGGCAATTTATTGAAAAGTTTGAGGCCTGAGTATCGACTAGTCGCCTGGAACTTGCCAGTGCGTGCTACGAACGGTTGGAGATACAGGGTTTTATTTCTGGTGTCATGCCGATGTACTTCCTCGTGGGATATGGCCGAACTCTTATTGCAATAGAATTCGCAAAGAGCTTCTTGAGCAAAAATCGCATATACGGCCAATATCCCTAGTTTTTGGAAGTGTTCACGACATGACTGCCGTGGACCAATACCTACTATCGCACTTATAGCTCTTTTCTGGAGAGTGAATACACTGTTGATGTGCGCTGCATTACCCCATAAAAGCATACCATAGCGCAGGTGTGACTCAACTAGCGCGCGATAGTTACGTCTTTAATAATTATTTTTTAGCATTTAATTTTGTAGCGCATATAAGTGTAGGAATGCCTATCTACTGGAGTAGTTGATTGTATTGTATTTGTATTAATAATTTAAAAATATATATTTAATCAATGATAACAATAATAACACTCGACTATTAGTGCCATCTATAGCATTTTTTATAAAGGCTGATTGATTATATCACAGAAATAATACGAAGAGATATAATTCTATCTTTTAGTCGTAATGTTACGTATCGAAACCTGTATACTAAATTATTATTTTTCACGTAAATAATAAGAGCTGTGATTTAAATATTCGTTTGTTATTACATTATAATTGTATACCGTTCAGGCGTGTTTAAAGCGCTATTTACAGTGCACCGCCATACTGTCTATATTACAAGTACAAGTACATACTGGCATATGAGTGCCCCTCTAAAAGATTTATTTTACAGTATAAAACGATATCTATGCCTTTTCTTCACAAAGTTGACATTTCATAATAAGAGCGTATTCCATGCCTCTACTTTTGGTCCGGCTTCGGTTCCGGCGTCCGACAGAGCGTAGGCGGTCGGCCTTACGGCGATGGAAAACGAATCGATCGTAAAATTAAATGCTGCCAGTAAAGATCCCGAGGAAAACAAATGTCCGCTCGTCCCGTAAATCAACCGGAAGATAAACAGGAATATGAGTGGATGGGATGGGATGGATAAGGGAGGCGGCGGGGGCTTTGATGTAGGCCAGCCGCAGCCGGTAGCTGAAACGGGTTTGCTTATCGGCAATGGCCAATGGCCGATGCCCCGACGCACTCACGCACCCGTTGTCCGACCGTTTCAATAAACACTCAACCCTAGAACGACAACATTCATATCTTGGGCCGTAAATCATAATATGGGTCACAGGCACAAGCATATTATATGTTTTAATCATTTAATTTAATTCGTATTGTATACTTATTGAAGAAAAAAACCAATGTAATACAACGGTTGGCAAATTATTTGAAACAAGGTTGTTTCCCCCAGATCCATTCCCTCCAAATCGACGGCTCCCTTCCTATCGTTATGGTTTATTTTTAGCAAAACATTCTCGGCTACCTGCCGGTACGTCATAAGAGAGTGCTCAGCAAGCGTAATTATCCGTTTCCGCTTTATTGGAGTGATCTCCATGTTTGAAAAGTTACTCAAATTACGCAGTCCGAATCTGCTCTTTACGAAAAACACACAAATTTTCTACTGAAAACACACCAACATAACCTAGAATACCTATGTTTTTTTACATTCTACATGTGCTCGAATGATTGACAGATTAAAAAATATTGCCAGAATTAAAAACATTTTAGGTAGTTGCCAGAAACAAAAGAAAAGTTTAAATTTACTTATTGCTTGTTTCAATTAATTCGCACGGTACTGTATATGGGTTTTTGGAACCCAAAGGCGTTAAAGATCAGGCCAGATTTAATATAAACATATTCACAAGAACAATAATTTAAAAAAACAAAAAGCACGCCTGCCCCATACAAAAAACGAACTGTTGTACATATTTAGAATTACCGGAAAAAATGGTTGCGCTGAAAAGCACGTTTTGTCAGAGAATAAAGTTCGTCGTACGCCCTGCGGCAGGTATCTTGAAACGATCGGGCAGCGCCGCCGCACTTTAGTCGGTTGCCTTCGATGCTCAAGTAATACAAAAAGTTTTTTTTGTGAAATATTTGTGGTTTTTATATTTATCCGTATAGAGAGTATATTTCTATTTTGGTAGATGCAAGATGAAAACAGGTTCATGATTCCTAATTCTACGAATAGCGGCACACAAGAACATCTTGGCTGTATAAACTGCGTAACGCTCTTTTCTAGAAGAGAAAAATTCATTTCGAATCAATTTTGAACTATTCATATTTTTATGTGTGGGGTTGCGAGCGACCTAAAATTGTTGTTCGAGGGTTAACGATCAGTCATCGCGGCATGCCCGTTCCTGAAAGATTGACTACTATCCCTGACAAACACGCTTTTGGCACGGTAGATATATGTAAGCAGTAGCTTAACTTCATATAGAGAACGAAAAATGCCTCACCAACACAGACAGTTCGAGAAACGGTGAGGCAGTTCGAAAAACGTCGTCGAGTTCGCCGCGGACGATTATACTTTGCTCGCGCTACAGTCTGGCTAGAAAGAGTAGACCCTACTTTTTGGGAAAAAATATTTATATTGCAACACAGTAATGTGGGAATAGTAAGAATAGATTCTAGGGACAAGTCTCGGTACCGTCTCCCAAGAGGCGTATTGTACTTAGACTAGTGTTTCTACTCCTTTACTGATTCTATCACGTAACATCGACGTTTAAATTATTGTGAGCTTGACAGAAAAAGAAAAACGTTAGTCGTACCTCCGTTAAATAGTCATCAATTTTGATTACGATTTCACACAATTTGTGGTTAAACGACACGAAATGTCAAATGAAACATAACCTCAAAATGTACCACTTTGAGACACTGAAACCGACAACTCTTTATTTGCACTTAATTATTATACAAAAAGGCAAGCTTGTTGCCACATGGCAATATCTTACAACTAACCTAAACACAGTGGTACATACGCGCATTGTGAAAATAAAGATTATAACATAACATACAGATCGTCTGCATAACATACAGACAAGTGGAAGAAGTTAAAATTAATAATGCCCGAGGAGAGGAAATTCGGAGAGGAAGAGGAGAGAAAGGGAAGAACTGGTTACTTCTTAGAAAGGTATTATACCTTTAGGTGAGTCAAACGAGGGTAAAGAAGGCGAGTTTCGTATGTTTGCTGGGAGATCGTTCCAGAGTCTTGCACCATGGACACA
Organism: Micropterix aruncella; assembly: GCA_944548615.1. Taxonomy (NCBI): domain Eukaryota; kingdom Metazoa; phylum Arthropoda; class Insecta; order Lepidoptera; family Micropterigidae; genus Micropterix; species Micropterix aruncella. Next base: position 964,880 of record OX155959.1, read on the forward strand.
GAAAGAATAGGAATAGAAATCACTTTTATAACTCAGAATTTTTAGGTAAACTGTCAGAGGCTGACCGAAGTACGAGACCGTGGGAACTTAGTGGTTCAGAAAGCTCGTGGAGATAGGATGGTGTTAATTGGGAGAGTACACGATATAGAAGAGCAAGTATATGAACATTTCTTCTTTGGCGTACTGGCAACCTTATCTAGCTCCGCTTCGAATAGTTTTGTTCATTTCTAACGCAAAAGAATATGAATATCGAGAATTAATGATAAAATGAACGCAATTTCATTAACACAACCAAGAGTACGAAATTCGTCTGATATAAAGGTAAGTGTTGCCACATCAAATTATTTACCCCCATGTCGAATTAATATCTACTCCTAATGGCCAGACTGTAGCACATTACATAACCTTATTATTTGGCATTTAGCACTTGACAGTAACACCAACTGTGATATTGGTAAACTTTATGGTAGTTCTCATTCGTTCATGCTTTGCTGCATAGCGTAGTATCTTTTTCGGTCAACGACGTAATTGGTAGACGTAAAGAGGCTACGGGATTCCGTTGAAATATCCAACCACGTCTCGAGTCGTTATATTATATCGCCGTCTCTTAATCGCGATTACTGCTCTTCTCTTCCCGCGCTGGGTTGCTGCCGCCGCTTCTCGTAACCGTGTACCCTACAATCGTGCGAAGAGACGGCTCCGTCCCCATCTTGCTGAAATGCCCAAATTATGGAGCATTTTCTAAATAAATCATTTCAGCATTTTTGGGAACCATTTATGGAGAACTATGAAGATCGTGCATAACATCGATTTGAGATTTTATTTTATCTTCACGATTAAAGTCTCATGAACACAAAAATGTGGATTTTTAAAAAAAACTACTCATCGTCCGTTATCTGTATATTTTTTTGTCTGGAGTGAGGTTTCTTGTATCAATTATTTATGTTATCCAGTTACTAAATAGTGTCAGTATCAGTATGAAATAATATATTCAAAATATACAATAATAGTGGGTCCTTACCTATGAAGTTGCTATTCTATAAAGAATTTTTAAGTCCGAAAACTTTGTATGAAAAACATATATTTAATTAATAGAAATATTGACCCCTATTATATATGCAGATTTGTCTTTTTATGGGAGTTGCTTAATTTCTCTGCTGTAAAACTCTCGTAGACAGCAACCAATGAATGCTTCGAAGGCATTTTTCAACGACTCTTCAAAGTTGTTTTTTTCTACTGTAAAAAGTTATCTAAAGAAAAAATGCAGCAAGGTCTGGCAAGTACGATGAGTGACCTAGAGTCTCCAGCCGCAACTCCTCCAACTTTGCGACTGTTTGCAGTAAAATCTGTGGTTACAATTGAACATAAAATTTGGTTAAATAGAGTTATTTTCAGCAAATTTATTTTTATTTATTTATTTATTAATTTAAGAAATAATTACTATAAAACATTGATTTGCTTACAAAAATAACAGGAAACGAATGGAAAAACCTTAACCTTTTGCTTATTTGATTGTCACCCAACTGAGACTAGCCCGTTCTGAGGTGGACAGGACTCTAATATTACAATCAAATTTGCTTGATTACTTACAAATGTACAAGTTTTAGGAAAAAGCTAATAACTCTAAATTGCGCTAAAATGTGGTCTTCAAAAAAAAAATAATAATAATAATAACGTGAAAAATTATATAACTTTAAAGGGTAAAGTAAATAAATTAATAGTTAAAAAAACACTAAAAATACGCTTTTATAAATGCAGGTAAAAGCCACATCATCAGACCTTGAAACCCAATCGTGGTCAAAAATCATTCAAAGACTTTTCTAACAAGTCCAAACACAGCTATGATACGATGTTCCATCATGAAGTTCCAGTTCATATCTTCCGACTTCAGATCAGTTCGACAGTACCATATTATTGTATTGTCATCAGACTACACACAGCTGCCAATTTTCATGACGCTACGATCCTTGGAAGATGGTTAAATTAGTTACCTTAGATTCCATTACATAGTTACATACAGGTCGACCTAATAAATAACACAGCACAGCCAGAGACAGACCTTCTAGGTCTAGTTGGTTGTGCGATTTCGCCTCTTTCGGATATGCTAGCATATTTAAATGCTTAGAGATATTTTTTTCGCTATAATAATGTTTGTTTTTAATTATTCCTCATGTACATAAGTATGCATGTCCTTGCATTTTTTTTCTTGTACGTTATAAATAAATAAAAATATTAAAAGATAATATAATAAATAAAATGCAATTCCATTATATAATCTACTTATATATAAAAATGAATCGCCGTGCGTTAGTCTCGCAGGATCTCGGAAATGACTAGACCGATTTGAATTAGTTTTCATTTATTTTGTTCGGATCGATTCAGGGATGGTTTACAAAAAAAAATATTTGGGAAAAACTCAAAGAAACAACTGAAAATCGAAAAAATCGAAATTGGTCATTTTGGGAACATTGGCCACTTTCTAGATGGCTATCGCGGCGATCGTATTGTTTGACAGCTGCGCTATCCATAACTGTTATTCCTTCCGTACAATGCGTAAAATTTCAAAAAGTCAAAAAATGCAAAAGTCAAAAAAGTTGAAAAAGTCGGAAAAGTCGAAAAAGTCGAAAGTCAAAAAGTCCAAAAAGTCGAAAAATCTAAAAATGTCGGAAAAGTCGAAACAGTATTTATATTTCATCATGTAAATTAAATAAATTGAATTTATTTTAATTACAAACGACTTTCATTTAATCACCAAACGAAAGTTAATCAGTAGGTACATGATTCGGCCATATTATATATTTCACCCGCTCTATCCGTAACATCCATTTCGGGACATTTATGTCGGCCGCCTAAATTCCGTAACATCCGCTACTGGATATCGCGCTCGCCGCTGCGAAAAATGCAATTTACGATTCGAAACGTCGTACTTAATGCTTTCTGACGGCGGAACGATATGGCCAAATAATCTTTAATTCGGCGGCGAACGGCGAAAAAATCGAACGGCGATTTAAAAAGTCAGCATAGACGTCAAAACGGCAGTCCCATCGGCCAGCGCCGCGGCCGCGTATAGTTCCGCGAAATGGTGGTTTTGTGCAGTGTTTTGTGGATAACAGTGCAGTGTTTACTGGATAACAGCGAGTAATTTGCATTTTTAAGTAGTTTAGGCATGAGGATTAGTCAATTGAGATAGTCCATTTGCTGTTTTTCACGAATTTTTAAAGAAAACACTTCGGCGACAACAAACGGCTCGCGAAAAAATGGTTGTTATTATTTTGTAATGTTTATGAAATATCCCGATATATTGCGAAATATGACGTAATGTCGCTTTAATTTACTAACAAAATAAGTATTGCTTCATTTACATCCTAAGTTATCACATAATTAGGCGTATTTTGAAAATTATATCTTGTTTTGTAAAATGAATCGCGCAAAAAAACTTGTTTTGATAATTACTATGAGAGAATAAAGTGCGATTTTCCATAATTTTTCGATGAAATGTGACTCTTTGGAGTATAGTAATTAGTTATTAGACATATAATAAGTCTATGATAAGACAATATAATTGAAAAAATCTAACGAATTTTATATTATGAGCATTCAAAGTTTATTATTAAGTTCGGACGCGGAAACTCTCCAAACTTTAGATTTTTCTATAATATCAGACAAAGCTCAAAGTTCTGGTGTGATTTCTAAGAAGTGTGATGTAGTAATAAAGTTAATTTGAAAGAATTTCATATAAAAAAATACCATAAGTAGTCACAAATTAAAAATTAAAAAATTTTTTTTTTACGAGAATACATAAAATTTTTCTTGGCTGAATAAATAAATATTTTTGTACGCAAATAAGTAAAAAAAAATATCGTTTTGGTAAAGCATTTAATAAAGAACATAACTGTATTTACAATTTTTGCATATTTTACGTATTTATTTTTACGTATTTTTGCATATTTTACGACAAAAAAATCGAAATGATTTTATAGGCGAGTTTTTTCAGTTTGCCAATTTTGTAATATTTATTCATTATTATCTTAATTGTTTTACGAGATAAGGTTATAATGTTTTATATGTCAAATTTCAATGCGATAATTTTTCTCTTTATCTTTTTTAATCCGTTTAGTGGTTTATAAGTTATGATCGTTTTTCTCAAGGCCGTTGACTCGCGTCGATTTTTTGCCCGAATATGTCGCGCGCAAAAGTGATAGGTGAGTTTTTACCTCGCAACAGGAGGGGTTAATTGGATTTGGAAGGTTGATTAGGATCAAGAAACGCTTATGAAGTGTTACAATCAAATCAAGTTTAGATGGTACAAGTTCACCGAGTCATCTAGTCGGCAATAAATATAATATAAAATTCGATTAAAAAATATAAATAAAGTTATATGTGAGAAAAGAAAGATGTTGAAAGAATTAAGAAAGAATTATGTTGTTATTGTGCGCTACGCCACATGAGAAAATAAAAAACTCTATTTGCGTCGCTCAGTGACGAAAGGCTTATACTCAATGTTGTAATTTTAAAAGGGCATCTTTTCCGCCGCCCCCCAAAACGAATACATCAAATGCATGCTTTTTTCGATAGTGGGCGTCGGGCGTGTTGCCCCCGGCCCGCATAAGCTAAGGGAAAACGGTTGAGTAAAACGCAATTCCAACAAGAAACATGCAACTGCCTGAAAGCTTTTAGCTGAAACTCAAAATCCCCGATATGGTCCCTCGCTACCAGGATAGAGAACATATAACATTGTACCTACGATGTGTACACATTAAAATGAAAATCTACTGAAAGACAAGTGACGCATCTACATTATTCAAAATTGACTCTCTTGTTCATATACTACGGCATACTTTGGAGCTGTCATCTGCAACGGGCGAACCCGGAACCCAAGGCTGTTATAACGATATAGATCGTTCTTTCAGCCATGAGGTGATTACACAGTGACTCAGAGACAACACAGTCCACAGTTTAGCTCCGCCAACATGGCCGTAAGAAACCGACGCTTTACAGATTTGGTCAGATTTCCCCGTCCCCTGGTCTGTTCACGGGTTCGAGGTCGATTGCGCGGCTTCTACCTGACGTAAGCGGTTATTCAGTTTGAATATTTTGCGGACCGCGACGCCCCTTACCCGCCATGGTCAGACGGGATCGGGTGGCCGACGGATCGATTCAAGAGTTGAAGGCGTCAGTTCGACAACTACTTTCCGCTGTCATAGGAAACGTACGTCTCCAGGCCCCTCTGGTTATTCTCCAGCTGGGCATTCAACACCTAGCAAACCTGATACACCAACTGCCCATTTCCGCCTTAGGTATTCCCCGATTCCGCGATCTTCTAATCCCAACCACCTCCGAATGCAGGATTACAGCCGTGGCAGAAGCTTACAGCGGCCCTGACAAGGTAAGCCCCTCTTAAAGGAGGCTACCGAGTTGAACCGTGAGTTAGGCAGGCCAAATGATATAGATTTTTGGCCAAGCTGCACGGAACAACTAGGAACCACGATAGCATACTGTTTATCGTATTAAATAAATAGATAATTTCCAATTGTCTCCCAGTAAAACTCCCAAAGTTAGATTGTACTTCCCACATTTCGTTTCCCTCACCCACTTAATTTACATACATTTTCGCCCCTACTCCCCTACGGAAGGAGCAAGGAGGCAACAAGATGAATGGACGAAATTAAACTTGCCAGAAACACGGTTTGTATATTATTAAATGAAGCCATTCAAGCTAATATAGACGAAGCGAGTGGACGCCATATTGAGCATAACCACTTGAGTAAAATCATTACCGAGACAGAAATTTGATATTATGTTAGGGAAGTAAATACATAATATAATATAAGGATATATTCTCTACTCGGACACTTTTTGGTGTGTAATTTCAACTGACCATGGAAATCATTTTCAACGACAAACTTGAAAGTATTGTAACGTATTTGTAATTATAAATAAGATACAAGACGAATTTACCGCGTGACTTTTTTTAGCACCCAACGTTTCGGCGACGTTAATCGAAAGAGCTGTTAATCCTTTGTTCCGCGGGTAGGCCGCAAACTGCTGCCGCCATTGCGAAAATTATAACTGTGGTGGGGGGGGGGGCGGGCTTGGGACGCGGGAATCCCGGATCATACGAAGAAAGTAGAAGTTCTACTTTCTCCAGGAAGCCATTGAAATAAGAAGAACCCCGAATTTCGTTAGAGACGACGGTTACAAACTCTCTTCTACGTGGAACCCTCTTCTTAAAATGTTCTCACCACCGAAAGCCGAACGCAAGGACGTAAGACAGGATACAGTGAGTGTTGTATGCACGACGGACTTTTGAAATTCGCGCGCGCCGAGCCCGCCCCCCACCACCGTTGAAATTTACGCAGTGGCGGCAGCATTATGCGGCCTACCCGCAGAACAACGGATTAACAGCTCGGTCAAGCTACCCTAGACAACGGCGGCTGCAACGTCGCCGAAACGTCGGGTGCTACAAAATTTGCGCGGTAAATTCGTTTTTATCTTATTTATTATGTCAAACAACCGCCATAGTAGTTGTAATTAATCAGCAATGACATTTCATCTCATCCGAGTACTTTGACAGTTCTTGCAGGTTCGCAAACTTGACAAGTCAAAAGAAGAGCAATCTACTAACCTTAAGAAACATAAATAGTGTCAGATTGAATTTAATCAATTTAACTATATCTAACAATGATGATAAAATTAGGCAAATTTTATTATATATATAATTTTATATAAGTACATACGTAATCTACGCGATCTGCACGTAATTATTTTGTACTCTAACATGACAAAACTCTAACATGTACTCTAACTCGCCTTCTTTACCATCGTTTAAGACGCACCTTAAGAATTACTACCTTTCTAAGAAGTAACCAGTTCTTCCCTTTCTCTCCTGTTCCTCCCCCAATTTCCTCTCCTCGGGCACTATTCGTCTTAAATTCTTCCACTTGTCTGTATGTTATGTAATAATCTTTATTTTCACAATGCGCGCATGTACCACTATGTTTAGGTTAGCTGTAAGACATTGCCATGTGGCAATAAGCTCGCCTTTTTTGTATACCTTTTAAGTGCAAATAAAGAATTTATTAATTAATTAAAACAAAAAGAAACTATGTAAAAAATGGGAGCATATTATTATGGGTTATTAACAAAAAAATAAAAAAGAAGTAGGTAGTATCTAAATAATTTTTAATTTTATTAGGAAGTAATAATGTAGGGCTTTGTAGAGGGCACAGTATACCGGGAGCGACAGGGCATTGCGGAAATAGCGTGCGATGGAAGTGACTCGACGAACGCCTTTAGTTGGTGTTACGCGGTTGCGAAGATTGGCGAATTTCTCAAACGTTTCATTTTCATTTTCATTTTTATTTTCATTTTCATTTTCACCCCTTTAGGGGTTGAACTGTGAAAAACCACGAAAGACGTTTTTTATATTTTTTTATTAGAGTAATCCTACAAAGTTTCGAAATAAAAAAGACATCTAATATTGTTTATTCATACAAACTGGAACTGGGTTTATTGGAAAACTGCTTCACCCCATTAGGGGTTGAATTTAGAAAAAATATGAAACACGTGTTTGCTTACTTATTTATTAGAGTAATCTTACAAAGTTTCAAATTATAAAGTCCATCTAATATCGTTTATCCATACAAACTTTAAAACCCCGTTTCACCCATTTAGGGGTTGAATTTTGAAAAAAACATAAAACACCGATTTACATATTTCTTTATTAGAGTAATTTTACAGAGTTTCGAATTAAAAAGTACATCTATATCGTTTCTCCATACAAACTTTGAACACCCTTTTAACCCCTTTAGGGGTTGAATTTCGAAAAATTCCTTAGTGAGCGCCTGCGTCCTAAAAGGAACCTATGTTTAAAATTTTAGCTTTCTAGGTCTAAGAATTAGGGCTGGGCGTTGATGAGTCAGTCATGAATGAATGAGAGAGTGAATCGGAACTTTTTATATATGAGATTATTAATAAGTAATGTTTGTAAGTTTGTATGTAGGGGGTAATGTCCGAAACTACTCATCCGATTTCTAATATTTTTTCACTAATGGAAAGCTCCATTATCGACGAGTGCCATAGGCTATATTTTATTGTGTAGTATAGAGTTTGGTCGACAGAGCCGAAACTGCATGGCCCCACTAGGAACCAGCAAACCAGACAGTGCACCGACCGCCCAGTTCCGCCCGAGCTATTCCCGTATCCGCGATCTTCTGATCCTAACCGCCTCCGAATGCAGGATTACAGCCGTGGCAGAAGCTCACAGCGGCCCTGACAGGTTAAGTCCCTGTACAATGAGACTACCAGACACGACGGAGAAGTTGATCCGTAAAATAGGCAAGCCAAATAACATAGAATTTAGACTACACCACCCAAGCTGCACGGGACCATTAGAGACCGTTATAACCTCTTGAGATGGCGATTTCGGCCGCAGCATCGACAATCTCAATCTGATATGATACGGCCACATTTCGATCGCAGCCGTATTGTATATAGGACTTCCAGTTGCGCGATTTCTTTTCCGCGAACCGCAATCGCGTCGATGCATCTTCCGGGCACAAAGAGGCGTTGTTGTTCTGAGCTAAGCGGATTCCGCAGCGTCAAAGCGGCTGCCTTATGATGGTGCTCGTGCGCGAGCCGGTCGGACATCTGGTCTTCTTTAAGGCTGCCCTTGAGCGCCGATCAATTACGCCTCTGGATTCTTGCATGCTAGTCAGCGTCCCGCATTCGAGTCCAGTACTCACAATTTAAACCAGTCAATTAGCGATATGCGAGTGTACATCGATTAAACTGATCGACGGATAATTTGCCGAGATAATAGTTTAAACGTACCCTTTAGGAGTTTATTAAACTATACGGGCCTAATGAGACAGTATAATCCACATGGGCCTGTACCTTTTTACTGATTAGTTAAGCACTCTACTTATTTTTACTCTACTACTAGTTTTAATCAATAGTCTGCAATTAATTAATTATAATTTTGTATGTTATGGATAAACGAAATAAAAAAACTACACATGCGATATCTACGTACTGGTTGGTGAAAGCTTATCTTTTCCAGAAGGGCACCAAGGCCGCACTGACACTATACAACAGCTATGCTCGCAGCATTCTTGAATTCGCGTCTCCCATTTGGTCTCCTCAATATAGCGTGCACAAAGCCCAACTGGAGGGGATTCAAAGACGTTTCGTCCGGTGCATAGCCCGACGCGAACATCTCGCATTTGACTGTTACCGTGATAGGCTACAGCATTTTAATATGCTGTCGCTTGAGGATCGGGGAACTGCTGCGGATATGACTGCGCTACCTGACATCGTCAACGGGACGCTGGATAGCCCATACATAGTTTCGAGCATCGCTCTGAAGGTGCCGCAACGTAAAACCCGATCCACACAGTTATTCGAGCCCCCGAGACGACATTCTAACTACACGAGCAATTCAATGCTTAACCGATTGCCACGTACGTATAATGATAAATTCTCAGGGCTTGACATTTACAGCAGAAACAAAATTAGCTTCAAATCGGCAGAACGAACCGCCCTCGAAGCTGCAGCGACAACTGCCAGTAATTATTGATTTGTAATATGTATGTATAAATATAATATAACTTATATATGTATTCCCATTTACTTATTTTGAATTTATGTTGTATAAGTTTATATGTTTGCGGTTAACTCTACAACTTTTGCGGTCATTTGATTGATAAATATTTACGGATGTATTATATTTTTTGTTTCATAATTTAGTTTGTAAAATATTTTTCAAATAATTTCGAACGGCGTAAGCTATAATCGGCATAAGAACATGTTTTTTTTAAAGAATTATGTATCTAATTATAAGTTCATGACTTACCTGAATAAAAAAAAAAAAAAAAAAAAAGTATTTCAAAAGTGATTTTTATTGCACGCGATAAAACTATGTGCACGTTTTGTATTTTAAACTGTAGTTTATTTCGGCAGTAATTAAACAGTTGTAAATTAATGTTATGTGTACCTGTATCTTTTATTTATTTTATCCCATATTTGTTTACTACTTTTTATTCTTTGATCTTTTTTTTATTTATGGCTACCATTGACAAAAAATTGACTTCTCAGCAGATCGGTAACAACTAGTGCTGTCGACTACAACGGGCGAACCAGTCGCCTCAGGAAGTTTTAACGATATTAGATCGTTCTGTCTCCCGTGAGGTGAGCGTAAATGACTTGGGACGAAAGCAGTCCGCTGCCTAGTTACGCCACTCGCCCATCAGAGGCCTAACGCCTTACGGCGAGGCCCCGGGAAAGGTATAAAACGGGCAGCCTCGCCCCTTGACTACCAGTTTGGAAGGATATCTCCGCCTGAAATAGCAGATAGGTAGTATTCAACGGCGCGTTGCCGAGGATCTGAAGGCGATTTCAGTAGAAGACTTCCAGGACTGCTACGAGACTGGAAACAACGCCTCCGCCAATATATAGCTGCCCAACGGAACCATTTTAAACGGGAGATAACATTGATGTGAAAACATCGGTTGCGTCATCCTAAGACTTTCCCGGCAAGTAGACAAGGACTGATTTCATTTGAATATTATTTTTATTTAAAAAAACCATAATCGCATACGCATTGCAATCAGGCAGCGCGGTTCGTTTCTTGACTAAAAGCGGGGTTGGAAAAAGCGTGATAATGTATTTTGAAAAACAGATATCGTCGATATTTCATTAAAATATATGGTGGAATTTCAATATTATTAGCGTAGCTTGATATGAGATACTTCAACCAAAATTTAACAATGTCAATTCGGCCCAACAGGCATCTGCGTACCGAATTTCTGGTCTTTAAGTCCAGTATTTCGAGATTGATATATAACTATTGCGCCTCCTAGTGGACCGTTTTGAACCACACCCTTTTCAACTCTTGCCATGACCAAGTGATCGAGGGATTAATCGTTAAGGCGCGATCGTGGAGGAATACATACAGACACACAGACAGACAGACTACCATCTGGAAATGGGCTTAATCGTCTCGGGGGGCTAAAAATAGATATTTCCGTCATCATCTCGAAAAAAAAATTACAGCGTGTTCACAATACTTTACCTCCTCGTCAGTTGGTGGGCCGTTAAAGTAAAAAACAGGCTCATTATTTTTCCGTCACACCTCGTGTGTCTAGTGGGGTTGGTAAACTTTGAATAATATTATAATGTATTAATCTTGTAGTACCTAGTTGTAAGTTTAGATACATGAAATCAAATTAAATTAATATGTTTCTAATCTTTATTGTGAAATTTCACAATAAACGGGTTTATTACCACAGGACAATCACTTACAACCAATCCTACTTTAAAGTGATTATCTTTATTTAATTTATCTGGATCTGGAATTTATCTGGATCACTAGAGGACCCAAGACAGATTTCGCACATGCTCCCCAAGCTATTATTCCATGTACCCATAAACCCTGACACAGGGCCATATAAACCATATTTATGGATTGATAGTCTTTGTTTAAAAATAGTCAGTATAAAAAATAGTCGAGATTGCCTATATTACATTTTAATAATGTCAAGAGAATATCAGAAAATTATTGAAACCGCCGAATGTCTCTCATCTTTTTCTCCCCACCCCCCCCCCCCCCCCCCCCCTTCCTTACAGTTATACAATTACATTTATACAATACATTTAAACAAAATCACCATCGTTCTCAAAATTTTTCATACTCTACCGCATAGTCCTCAAAGGGTTACTGAGCCGATTATACCTGTATACTTGGATATCGTACACCTTTAAAATCTTCGGGCAATTAGGATTATCGGGAGGTTGAGTCGGCAGAGTCGTCCGGATGTCGGGCATTGTCGTCTCTGCCTTTCATCGGATCCCGCCGCCTCGCGACATTTCGCAAATTGTCGGGCGAATTGTATCGCCGGCTCTCCGGCTCGCGAAAAAAGAAACAAGCTGCGCTTGCAAATTACACCCAAGATTTTTCGACTAAACTCTCGCAGGATGCGCATCTCAAAATTTAAAGCACGGAAGAGTATTTAATAATCTATACTAATATTATAAAGAGGTAAAGTTTGTGACGTTGTAGGAAGTAATCGCTGGATCTACTGAACAGATTTTGAAACTTCTTTTACCAATAGAAAGCCACGTTACTTGTGAGTGTCATAGGCTATATATTAATCCGAAAAATAAAAAGACTTTTTCGTGGTAGTCTGATTTGCAAAGTAAGTCGGAGAATAAGCGGTCGAACGAAATCGTTTCTAACTATGAGAGATATATGATTAAGTTCTAGAGAAAAGTTGTAGAGCTTGATAATGCCTACAAAAAATCTAGCGACAGCATATGTCTAACTTTTATATTTAAGTCACAAAAAGTAGTAATTTATATTAAAAAAATAATTTAAATGTTTTGGTCAAGTTTATTGGTCATATTATCAACAATTATGCAGTCTTATCAAAATAAGTAAATTTATCGTCTCAAGTGTTTAAAACAAAAGACTTTTCGCGTTTACTGCATATCATTTCCCTTTTACTGCATAAATAGTTAAAGAGATAATACGCTCACAAATAAGACACTCACAAGAAGACACTCACAAATAACGGTATTATAGTCAAATTGGAATGCAAATACATACATACATATGCAGTAAAAATATAACCCTTCTTTTGGCAGTCAGGAAATAAATCATAGCACTCAGTACTAACCGAACCACACTCATAATTTCATCACAGGTAAAAAGTTTTACCGCCCAACGAAGTGGGCACGAGTCAGCTAGTATTAAATATCATTAATATGGTTCTTAATGGTTCCGTGCAGATTGGGCCTGATTGATGGCCTGCTGTATTTCTTATCTGGCAGTCTCCTCGAAGAGGGACTGAACCTGGAAGTGTTTTGACTATATTTATACTTTGTTCTTTGTATTAACGACCATTACCTACTTCATGTGATATTGTGATATTATATCACTTTGATTTATTCTGCCAATTGGCGACTAACTGTTATTATTATCAATTTGTTCTATTTCTACTTTTTAAATTATTGTTATTATTGTCCTTTGATAATTTGTGAAATTATCTTATATATATCAATATATCGTATATATTGAAAATATCGATATATCGATACATCGATATAAATATCGATAAATCGAATTTATCGAATATATCGAATATATCGAATACATCGAATATATCGAATATGTCGAATATATCGAATATATCGATACATTATTAGTACTACTATCCATATGATATTTGTGAAATTATTGAATAATTTTGATTGAATATGTCGGATATTTTGTTAATTGTAACCTAGATCTGCAATTGAAGGTTGAAATCGGTCCACCAGGAGGCGCGCTAGTTATATTTTAATCTCGAAATTTTGGACTTTGGTTGAAATATCTTTTATACAAGAGACACAAATATTTTTTAAATTCCACCGTATTTAAGAAAATCCTACATAATATTAGAAAATAGCCGTATTAAAATCACGGAAATACTAGTACTACAAAAATTGCGGCGCGCGGGACGGGACGTAAGGCGGGGGGGGGGGGGGTTGCTCTGCGCATTGACGACAGCCACGAAACGTATAGAAATAGAAATATACGAAATAGAAATATATTTATTGTCCGAAATTGTGGTGGTACATTTATGGTGATAATGCGTAAAACTATGTCTCTCACAATTACCTGTTATTATAACAGATTGACAAATTTACTTATCTGCTAAATTTACTTATCTGCTAATTCAAATTCAAATTCAAATTCTTTATTTACAAAAATTCATAGTATTAGTTACAAATGAATTAAACCTAACCTAACTGGATCGCACGAGACGTCCGCACTAAGGTAGGCTCAGAATCGTATAATTAAGTACTGCCTAATGCTAAATAAAAAATTTCGTTGAAGAATTCCGTGAAAAATAAAATCAAGTAAAGTAAAATTTTAGTAAAAAATAAAATTTCAAATTATCTAAAAAGGTATGTGATAATAATAATAATAATATATAATAATCATAAATAATAATAATCATAAATATATGGTAGGTTAATAATATTGTGTTAGGAATGTTGAGTTAGATAGGAATAAAGCAAATTAATTTTTCGGTTTCTTTCCTTCCCTGGGTGATCAACCAGTGGGTTAGTCTTTTTTTGTTTATATTTATTTTTATATTAATACCTTGAGTATAAATGCCGGGTATATCCTTAGTTTTATTGAACAACGACGGTGCCAAGTAAAGAAAATGTCTCTGTGCATGGGAACTATTCAGTTTGGGCACTATGTGGTTACTATTAGTTATCGCTCGTGTAATAATTTTATGGGTTGTGTGCTGGTGCAATTTTTTATGTTTATGATAATAGAGTATTATCGTTTTAGCAAATGTTTGCCGTACGTCAAGAACAGAGAACTCACGAAAAAGTTGCTCAGACGGGTATCTCAACGGTTTTTTGTTGACAACTCTTAACAGCGCCTTCTGAGCTTTAACAAGTGGATCGAGGTGTGATAGTGCTGCACCGCCCCAGCCAAGAATCCCATATGATATAATGCTGTGAGCAAGTGCGTAATAGACAACTTTTAGTAATGGTTTCGACATTACGTTACGTAGAAGTTTAAATGGATGAATGAGTTTGCGAATTTTAGCCGCTGTGTTGTAGATATGGTAGGTAAGACCAGGTCAATCTATCGTCCAAAGTCAAGCCTAGGTATTTAATCGTGCTCACCTTGTCTAGATTAGAACAAGCACAGATAGTTGATGGACTGTCCTTACATGGGTGTACTATGAGGGATAGTCCAGCTGTTTGTTGCATTCCCTTGCTTGTTTTGGAAAACGTCATATATTTTGTTTTTTCTACATTTAGAGATAAAAGGTTACAGTCAAGCCATTCTTTTACCCGTTTGAGACCCATTTGACAGTTTTCAAACACTCCCTGCCAGGATCTATCTCTGAAAACTAGGGCAGTGTCATCTGCAAACAAGATGGCTTTCCCCTTACACAGAGGAATCGATGATAGTCCATTTATATAAATAAGGAATAGAATTGGACCTAGTACGCTACCTTGAGGTACTCCAAATTTGATTCCTGATCTCGAACTAGACGTATCCCTTAGTTGAGTGACTTGAGATCTACCACAGAAGTAATTCTCAAACCATCGCAAAGACGTACCGTGAATGCCTATTAATTGAAGTTTTGTAAGCAAAAGACGATGGGAGACAGTATCAAATGCTTTAGCCAGATCTAAGAATACTGTTACACATTTTTCTCCATCGTCTAATGCCTTAACTATTTCTCCAGTGACGGCTGATCGGAATCCAAACTGCATAGGCGTAAGGACGTCGTTGTCCTCAAGGAATGCTAACAGACGTTGCTTGACTACGTTTTCAAAGATTTTAGATAGGCAATTTAGAAGACTAATAGGACGATAGCAACCACAATCGTCCCTGGCACCACCTTTGAATATTGGACAGATAACAGCTTGTTTCAAATGTGCAGGAAAACATCCAGTTGAGAGGCTTAGGTTAACTAAGTGACAGATTGGTATAACTAAAACTCTCTTGTTGGCCTTTATAATCTGGGAGGTAATACAGTCGGTACCTCTAGATTTAGTGGATTTCATGTTCATTATTATTTTAGTAATTTCATCTACAGTAGCGATTGATAGGGATAACTGTCGTGTTAAAGTTGTATTTGTGTTTATCAAAAAATCTGACAGGTCAGATTCACTGACTTTATTGTCAGTTAGTATTCTATTTGCCAAAGTTTCACCTATTCCCGAAAAATAATCATTAAAATAATCAACTAAAGTCCGTCTGTTGAGATCGTTGGCGGTTATTGTGAGTCCATGGACCTTCAATTGTCTTATATCCGTGGAGTTAATATTTTTACCGTAAGCAATGTCCTTAACAATCTGCCAAGTCTTCCTCGCGTCAGATGATACTTCCTTTAGTTTAACTCCATAGTACGTATTTTTTGTTCTATTAATGATTATTTTCAATACATTTCTGTACCGGATATACTGATGTTGCAAGAGACTATTTCCAGGATCAGATTTAAACTTTCGATGTAGTTTGTCCCTCTTTCTAATGCTTATAAGTAAGCCATTGGTAATCCATGGTTTTAATTTCTTTTTATTATGGGAGATGCTTATCGTTTTAGTGTTTTTCTTAATTAATGCCTCAAGAGTTTGAACAAAAAAGTCAGTAGCCACATTCACATCATTCATTGCGTACATGTCCTTCCATTCAATCTGATCAATATCAGTCGACAGACTCTTGTTATCTAAGGAGGTTATGGTTTTAAGTGGAATTGTTTTATGTAAATGACTACTTAAACTGGCAGATAAGAGTGTTGGGTAGTGATCTGTTAATTGACTATCGCAGACGATCCCTATGACATTTTTATGAATTGATGTAAAAATATGGTCTAAACAAGAGTTACATCTGGTGACCTTATTGATGGCCGATTCCAAATTGTATTCAGCTAGATGGCATATATACTCATTCACCTGACTGTCGGTATTATCAAGAATATTAATATTAAGATCACCTCCCATTATGTACCTATAGTCCTGATTCTTGTATTTATCCAGTAGTTCGATGAGGGAAGTAAGGAATGGCTTGAGGGAAGTAAGGAATAATATCTTATTAAAAAATGTAATTATTTCACTGGTTTGCCTATAATATCTAAATCAAATCAATAACAATTCGTAATGTTCATTGAATGGCCTGAAATAAATTTAAAAGAGAAATAAACCATAAAAAAAATCTAAACAGACCGGATAAGTAGCACTAACAGTAAAAGACAATTAATAAAAATAATTCTCCAATAATATAAAAATTAAAGAAAAAAAATCAAAATCAAGGAATAATCAAAAATCCGCTTATAAATACGAAGTGTATATAATTCAAAATGTGTGATCTTACTAATTGAATTATTGTAAAAAGAAAATGAATATGCATGCCCACAATTTAATATTATGAGAAACATTCGTTTAATGTGTAAAAGCTTTTATCGATAAGCCATTTTTTCAACGCTGCGGTCAACCATTTTCCTTTTATTTCTTTGATATTTGCAGGTAGGTGGTTATAGATTTTTATTCAATTGTATAACATTCCTTTTTCATATCGAGTTAAATTTGGCTTGGTTCTTGTAGCTCATGTTTATTTCTTGTGTTATAGTTGTGTATATAACTATATCAATCCCGGCTTTAAAGAGGTATTGAAAACCAACGAGGATCCCGTTAGTACCGAAGGGCGGACACCTCGCCGCACGAGCACATACGTAAAGTCGCTCCGCTGCAATTCAGGCCGCCAGAATTCCGGAAGCCGTATCTGTGCAGTCTGCTCAAATAGGAGATCGCCATTGCGTGTATCGCAGCACAGCAATGATAGCCGCAGAACATGCCATGCACATTTATCTACACAGGTGAGCAGTCATGATACTGAACCTATTGCAGTTATGTAGTATTGGGCAAATAACTTATAATAACTACTTGTTACTTACAGTAGCTTGTATATACCTATAGTATATTTCGACACAACCAAGAGCGGTAAATCGCCAATTGGATATGAATGTAATGTAACGTAATGAAAAGCCGCTACAACCGGTCTCCCGAGTGTGTGGCGAGAGACAGATTGTACGTTGAAAACTAAAACACTATTTTTTTGCCAACCTCAGATAATTTACTTCGAGGTAGCCCTGGAACTCATTGAGCCGAGGTTGTAGAAGCGACCAGCCCTCTTGCAAAGATATTCTGCTCAAATCGGCTAGCTATTCTCCATTCAAAACAGACACTGTTTGAGAAGAGCTGACAGTGTGCCGCTCGCAGCGTTCGCATTCAAGAGACAATGTAAGCGCTTACGGTAAAATTTATCTCTGGGCAATTATCTCTAATTATGCCTCTGTCAAAAGTTTGCCGGTTCGCCGGTCGTCCAAATTTGCAAAAAATAGAACGGGCAAGTCGTTGGAAATCAGGAAAAGGCGAGACTTCATTGTCGATGAAGGAAGTCAAAGAGAAAACTTTTTAAACTTGAATTTTGCCCACCGAATTGGGGCTTAGAAATGTCTTTTTTTTAGTTCCTTAATAAAAATGATCCAGGCACTACTAACGAACGCACTGTGCGTTTTTTGTTCAGACGTTTCCGTTCTGTAAATTTTGTTCGCGCACACGAACACGTACACGCACACACACACACACACACACACACACACACACACACACACAGATTCGGGGTACTAGTTATTCCAATAGCTTCTCGTATCATGCGGGGAGAATAAAATTGTTTTTTAGATAGCACAGTGGGATTTTGAAACTGCACCCAGTGGTAAGTTCCGCTATGCAATATGTGTTCGCAGACCAATTTTCTCACTGAACGTTTTTATCAGCTTTGATGTGTACTATCAGTCGAGTGGCTATGGGCCCTTTCGTATGTCCAACGTAGGGTTACCACAGCTGCACTCGACTTTATAGACACCAGGGGTTTGCAGTGGTATTACATCCTTCACAAGCCTCTAACTATATTTTGGGTCGGTTTGAAAATCTTACTTATTCGATCTGTCATGCCCTTGACGTATGGTAAGCATGCTCGTGATCTGCTCATTTTCTAAGTTTCATCTGTATTGGCTCGTGCGTGTGTCTCGCAATATTTTCTGTAACCATTTGTTATAACATCATTAACATGTTCCATCTCCTGCAGAAAATGCTCAGCGTCGCATAGATCGCATGATCGATGCACTAATCGTATATGGTAGCGGTGATGGTGTGAGCTGATATGCAAATATCTGTCCGTATGTGTGGGTTTTTCGATAAACGGTGCTTCAGTCTACCCTGGACAACGGCGGTTGCAACACCGCCGTAAAGTCGGATGCTACAAAAATCGTGCAGTAAATTTGTTTTGAAACCTATGTATAATGTCAAACAACCGCGATAGTCTCCGATTTCAAAATATACATTTTTATTTTTCGATATAGAATAGCATTTTCATAGTCAGGTACACCTAATATTCACCTTACAATGCATATTCCCATCCAAGCTATAGGAAAATACCACATGATTAATCGACCTACGGAATCACACAGTGAAGCATTTTAACATATCAGAGGATCACATGATTATCATTTGAAGATTTGAGGGATCACCAGTGTGAGGGACCACCCCTCACAAGACTCCAGGTTGTTCGGTGTGAGGTGGTGGTATCAACTTACGAGTTATCTCCGTATTGAAAGGCGTTTTGAATGAAGTAGAAGGAATTTATTAATCCAAGGTTTGAATATTGCCAGTTATAACGCTTGTCGAAGTAACGAGTGCCCGGATTACTTTATCGAGTCGCGAGGGTTGCGCGACGGAGGTTATGTGGGAATAGTGGATGAGGATTGTGCGAGTGCTCCTAGTATCTCGTACTGAGCACGGTTTGAGTCTGTGGGATTATAGACTGATGCTTCGAGACTCAGGGATAATGCCGAAAGGAAACCAAAGAGCCGGATTCGTTGACCTAACTCGTAAGAGAGAGTGCAGAATGCCGTCGCAACCTTGGGGGAAGGTGATCACTCGGGGAATGATAATTTGGTTGCTTTTGCGCCAGTTTATATAGGCCGATCAATGAAGCAATCCAAAAATATTCCGAGTAAAAGTATTGTTTCATCGTGCTGATTCATAGCTGCACGAGTCAAAATAATAGCTGAATTGTGTCTGTGGCTTTCACTGGAAATCCATGCATTTGTTAATCGCATGTAATGGACTTAAGATCCGTTACAGAGTAGAAAAACAGCGATTCAGCACAACTAAGAAACCTAAATACACAGATAAGAAATGCGCAGCTGAATTCCGTGGAAGCTTGCCAAAATTTCACCCAAGTATAAGTGAATAGCCGAGATATAAATTTCCGGCAAAGCAGCGAAAAATTTCTTTGATTTGTTGGCCGCATAGTCGTTTGGAACTTGGAATGGAGATAATTCAATTAAAAAGCGTCCTTTTTCCGGTTCTGAACAAACTTTTCTTTTGATTTTACTTTTCCAGCCCACCAACCGACCAGGAGGGAAGTAGTGGGAGTAAAGTATTGTGAACGTGCAAAATATTTTTTTTTGAGATAAGGTCTAAAATATACATTTTAGGCCCCCCGAGACGATTTTTTAAAATTTTTATTTAGGAATTAATTACTATAAAACATTGTTTTGTTTACAAAAATAACAGGAACCGAATGGCAAAACCTTAACCTTTTGTTCTAGGGTGGACAGGACTCTAATATTACAATCAAGTTGGCTTGATTGCTTGATTGCTTACAGATGTACACGTTTTAGTAAAAA
This sequence comes from Micropterix aruncella, assembly GCA_944548615.1. NCBI lineage: Eukaryota > Metazoa > Arthropoda > Insecta > Lepidoptera > Micropterigidae > Micropterix > Micropterix aruncella. The sequence continues at coordinate 985,147 of OX155959.1, forward strand.
GCTAATAACACTAAATTGCCCTAAAATGTGGTCTTCAAAAAAATAATAATAATATTAATAATAATAAATATTAAAAGATAATATAATAAATAAAACGAAATTCCATTATATAATCGGCAATAATATAAAATTAGATTAAATAATATAAATAAAATTATATGTGAGAAAAGAAAGAAACAGTCATTAATATTTAATACATGTTAAGTAATAAAAGATTTAATATAAAAATATCTAGTCAAAAAAAGTACAATTCATTGTAAAATAATATATAACAACAAAGTCAAATATTTTTTGGGAGTTAGTTCAATGTTAAAATATATTCAACAAACATGTTTAAAAATATGTTTAAATTTGTGCACCTAAGTTTTATTAAACTATTATTGCTATATGTGTGCGTGTAACATGTCCGTAAGTGTGTGTCTTGTTATTGCATTCGATCGACAGAATTGAGAATGCAATTCCGTTAATTTGATCCCGATGGAAAATGCTGGCCCAGCCGGGAATCGAACCCGGGACCTTACAATGTAAAATCAGGCGACCTAACCACTATGCCACCGGGCCGTGTATGCATGCATCATTTGGTTATGGCAAGAGTAGTGGTTGGAACCGATCCGCCAGGGGCGTGCTAATCATACTTCAATCTCAAAATATTTTACTTAGAGACTTAAAATTCGGTAACACAGGTGCCTTAAATTGTTGGGCCGAAACCACATTGTAAAATTTTACTTCAAATATCTCATATATAATCGACAGAAATAATATTTAAAGTCCGCCATACATTAATTAAATACTAAGGCCCTTAAAAGCGGCGACGCTTGCGATGCGTCAACAACCTTGGCATTATCGTGTACGTAAAGTATTGAAAGTATTGTCACCAGAGCATACAAATCGCTAGGTTTTCTACTACGGGCGTGGAAGCCCTTTTCCTAGTTAGTAATATACCAAGCCTATGTCCGTAGTATACTTGAATTTGCATCTTGTATTTGGTCCTCCCAATGCAATTTGTACAAGCAACGAATCGAGCGTATTAAAAACAATCTTAAGGCACTTGTGCTTTAGGGAAAATAAATCTGCTGAATCGTACAAGGACAGATTAGCTCTTTTTAAACTCGATAGTCTTGAAGATAGGCGTACAACTTGCGGTATGATGTTTCTCTACAACGTAATAAATAATATTTTTGACAGTGCGTATCTGGTCGAAAAGATATCCATTCTGGCTCCTCCTCGCATTACTCGGAACCAAAACCTGTTTTATATAAAGAGATATAACTCTAATTATACGAAGCAGTCCCTAATAAACAGAGCTATGACAACGTATAACGACAGGTTCGGGTACATTGATATTTTTTCATCAGCTAAAAGTCACTTTAAAGAAACCATTAAAAAATCTTATCAGTCCTTTGTCCCCCGTATTTCATATAATGACTATTAATCGCTTGAACAGTTTACATGAATAACTTTTTGTTAATTTGTTGTTTTTTAAAATATATCTTTGGTACAAAATAATTAATGTTGTTTATAATCTCAATGTAAAATTTCATTTTCATTTGTTTTTTCTTCTTTTTCTTTTTCTATAATATTAAATCACTGATAAAAATGTCTATATAAATAAGGTTTAATAACGGAGATATGTACTGTACACATTATAGATAGATAGTGTTAACATATAATTAGTCATAGTTTTATTGTTATATTTTGTATTTGTTATGTATAAACGCTGTTTGTTAGCCAAATAAAATAAAATAAACAAAATAAAATAAAGGTGGCCATACACGAAACGGTCTACCTGCGCAGGTAAACTGTTCAAGTAAACCGGAGTGTTTACTTGAGCTATTAATAGCTCAAGTAAACGCTCGCAAGAGACTTGCCAGAGATAACGCGTCGTCGTCGTTTCGCGACGATGCCATGGGTGAAACTGAGACTATTAACAAGTTTATCGCTATAGTAAGCCGCGGTATACTTAGAGTATACCGCGGCTGTTGGGAGCTAACGGGCCCATGATGAGGTGGCCACGATGACCCATGTGTTCAGGGTCGGTCACACTCACGGGTCAACACCCATCCGATGGCCTCCACGCATGGGGTGCGTACCTGGGTAGGACACTGGGTCAACCAGTCTCCCCTGGGAATCAAACCTCTGGCGCTCCTGGACGGTCTGCGCACCGAGCGGCGCAAGCCAATCGATTGTGCTCACCGACTACCAACTCGATTGTGCTCTCCAGCTAGATTCGGTGTACACCGTTTCACCGCTTCGTAAGGGAGAGGACCGCGCAAGCGACCTCGAACTCGGAACCAATCGAGAGACCGGAGAAATCTGGTCACAATTGGAAGCAAGGGCGCGAGTGTCGGCCCGCCAGGTACTGGCTATCTCGCGGTAAAGGCGTTGGTCTCTTGCGGGTTGTGGCGTAGCTATAGACGTCGGATTTGTAATGTCCAAAGTCTTCTACGCTCACTGCACGGTCGATAGAACGATGAATCGTTAAAACGTCCTGCGGTGACGGGTTCGCCCGTTGTGGTTGACATCTCAATATGTACATGTATACCTTTCAGGTAAACCGTTGCGTGTATGGCCACATTTAGGCGTACCATAGCGTCCTCAGTATGAAGCACATACATTAAGGATTGTCGATTATAAAGAGAGAACTCGTCAACCCAGGGAGTTATAACGACATCGTGTCATTCCGTCTCCCATTGAGTGAACGCAAAAGACCTAGTGGACAGCACGATCCCCCGTCAAACTACGTTAACAGCCCGTAAGACGCGAACGCCTTACTCTCTCTCTCTTACTACCAGATTTGTAAGGATTGCTCTATTCTTCAGTCTGGCCACAGATTCGAGGTTGCTTGAGGTTGAATTTATTACGGGTCGAGGCAGCTATTGACCGCAAAGCCCACACGGAATCTGATGACTAACGGGATCTCAGGATAGATGACGCCAAAGCAACAACTACCCTCGCTTATTAAGAAATGTACATTTACGACTACACTGGTTATTCTCCGGAGTGCGTAAACGATTGGATATCGCCGCACGGTGCGCAAACGGCCTAGTTCCGCCGAAGGTTACAGCCACAGGCAGAATTCACAGCGCGGCGGCCCTTCCAGGTTAGTCCCTCTTCGAGAAGGCTACCGAATGGGAGCTGAACCATGAGTTGTGCCAAGCCAACCTGAGAAAACACAGATCGGCCATCAGGCCCAAGCTGCACGGAATCATTAGAAACCCTGCAGCACCCAAGACTGTTGTACATTAAGATAGCCTTGATACACGCAAAATTCAAAATGCCACTTATTAACGCACGTGTGAGACTCACCAGAGCTGCAAAGAATGACGATATGATAGTGCCAAGAACTCGTACGACTTTCGGACAGAGACATTTCAACTTCATAGCACCGAGAATGTACAACTACCTGCCTGATGTCGTTAAACGCATTGAAACCAAAAACAAATTTAAAAAATCGGTTTCTAGGTGGCTTATTACAGAAGGCAGGGAAAACATCAATGGAATGTTGAATATTGTATATTAATTTTTTGTATATTAATTTTTCGCATTATTCTTCAATTTTAGACATATATTTTTACTTTCAAACATATTTTTACTTTTACTCTACACGTTAATAATTATTATCAAAGTAATAGAATTTCTACAAATTTTAATTGTTTTAATTTATTTTTTTATTTTTTATAATAATTATTTAGTAATTTGATTAGATACATCTAAACAATATTTTATAAAGTCTGCCTTAGAACAGACCCTGGCCTAGTTAGGCGACTTTAATTCATTACTCTATCTCCTCGAGAATCAGTTTTTTGCTAACGTCTCATATATATATATATATATACAACATGATATGGTAAACTGTACAAACGAACTTGTGTAATACTATAAATAAATAAATAAAATAAATAAAACATACAGCTTGTCGACATCTTCGGGGTGTTCTAGAAGGCAGTTGCTACCAGAGATACACACACAATCGTCAGAGTGCTATACAATACGAGGTACCTACAGTTAAATCGTTGGGATCCCAATGGTATATGTATATGTTAATGTAACTGAGCAAATACGAGTGAATGATTGATATCATAATTATTTTGTTTATTCACCAGTTCGCATGTGAAATAAACAGTATAAAAATAATTTTAAAAATGAATCCACGTGCAGAATTCGCACGTGTGCTAAACTGATTAAAATCCACGTGCGGTGTGCACGTATTTTTATGTAAATTCATAAATTAAAAATGATGAATGAATTTAATTATAATTCATAAATTAAAAATGATGAATAAATTAAAAATGATGAATGAATTAAATTCATAATGATGAATGAATATGCACAGCTAAAAGAAATAAATATTCCGATAAGAGTAATTATTTGGAATTCGGATTTTTATGTACGTATATTTAAACCTTTAAAACTGTTCGATAATATATTATACATATCTTAATCTATACTAATATTATAAAGAGGTAACGTTTGTGAGGTTGTAGGAAGTAATCTCTGGATCTACTGAACCGATTTTAAAAATTATTTTACCAAAAGAAAGCTACGTTATTTGTGAGTTTCATCTATACTAATATTATCAAGAGTTAAAGTTTGTGAGGTTGTGGAAGTAATCTTTGGATCTACTGAACCGATTTTGAAAATTATTTTACCAATAGAAAGCCACGTTATTTATGAGTGTCATAGGGCTAACTGGTTAAAGAGATAAGACACTCACAAATAAGACACTCACAAGAAGACACTCACAAATAACGGTAATATAGTCAAATTGGCATGCAAATACATACATACATATGCAGAAAAAATATAACCCTTCTTTTTTCAGTCAGGAAATAAATCATAGCACTCAGTACTAACCGAACCACACTCATAATTTCATCACAAGTAAAAAGTTTTACCGCCCAACGAATTGGGCACGGGTCAGCTAGTCTAATATATTTCCTTTACGCATTTTTATGTAGATATCAATGTACTTAAATATCATTTGCATTGTAATTTCCACTGTAATTATTTTATCACATTTATGAATGAAGTCTTAATTTTCCTGAAAATGAAAAACATTAAACATTTCTTTTGTATGGCTGTAAACTGTACCTACAGATGTATCGCTTATCGACTGAGAAATCTGATTGCTTCCGAGAATCGTTAACCTAGAAACAACGACCATTTACACGATACTATCGCTGAAGCAGTCATGTTTGTCAGGTATATTTTTTACAGTTTTCTTTCGGTATCTATTACGAATTGCCTTCATGTTGAAACGTCAAACCATAACGTAATTTTATAGTCGCAATGATCAGTGACAGATGTCAAACAAAAAGCCTTGCAAACATCTCGTATAATAATATCTTGAATTAGGATTATATCTAGAAACTAGGATTAATATACACAACACATCTTCTTTTGAGGGGAGCCGGGTTTAAAAATCAAAAAGAACATGTTTTCATGTTTAATTTTTTTTAATATTAGGTTCTTGAATTCAAAACTTCGATGTTTTGTGATATTGAACATTTATTTCGAAGCAAATTGGAAAGTCCATCGCTAGCTATGACGTTCTCCCATTTCTGGCAAGAGACAGATTCCCCGGCGGAAGAAGTCTTCGTCCTTGGAGACTATCCGCCAATCCAGCCATTTTTCAATATCCTTGAAAGGCTGGAAGCGCCTCTCGGAAAGGCCATGGGCCATTGAGCGGAACAAGTAGTTGTTGGATGGCGCAATATCTAGGGCTTACGGCGGGTGAGGTAGGAAGCGTTTCCAGGAAGTTCTTGACCCGCATCGCGACGTGTGATCGAGCATGGTCATGCTGGAAAATTACCTTATCGTGCCTTTTAGCGTTTTCCGGCCGTTTTATCTTCACAGCATCGCTCAAATTCCTGTGCTGAGCTCGTTAGCGAACGCCCGTGATGGTTTCTCCCGGTTTCAGCAGCTCGTGATAGATGACACCCTTTTGGTCCCACCAAATGCAAAGCATTACGTTGGATCCGTGGACGTCTCTCTTCGGCGTGGCTGTTGAGGTCGATTGAAATGATTCACCGGGGTACGAACGATATTTTTTGCGTTTGGGATTCTCGTAAAAGATCCACTTTTCGTCGCCGGTGATTATTCGGTGGAGAAAACCTTTTCTTTTTTGACGGCGAAAGAGCATTTCACAAGTCTAGAAACGTCTTTCGATGCCTCTTGGCTTCAACTCGCGAGAAACCCAATGCCCTTCCCTTTGAATGACTCCCATAGATTTAAACGTCTGAAAAAGGTTGAGGGATGAACATTAAGCACTTCACTTATCTTTGCCAGCGTCAGACTCGAATCTTCATGGAGTGTGGACTCCAATTCGGCTTCTTCAAATGTTTGCTCCTGGCCTGGGCGCTCTTTGTCTTGCACGTCGAAATTACCACTTTTGAATCGGAGAAACCAAGTCTCAACAGTCCTTTCTGTCGGAGTAAATTCCTTGTAAGCCTCCAGCAGCATTCTATGACATTTTCTTAAGATGAAAGCAGAATGTCACATGTATGAATCTGTCTTCATCACGATTTTTTTTAAGCGCGTTCACAATATCTTCGTTTGGGCCGGTAAAGTAGTAGGTCGCTTTTTTCTTCTTCTTTTTCTTTAACTGCCAAACTTATATGTTCCTCTAACAAACATGATATAAAAGCTCATCTTATTATTTAATAATACAGGAAAGATTTATTTATGAACGTTAAAAAAAATCCCGACCACGCGTCGGCTAACATGCTTTTTTCGTTCATCCGACTGATCCCGTAATTAGCAAAAGAAGAAGCCTTCCAAGGGCTTACACGGTCTCAGAGTTGCGAAATTTTGAGTCGTTACCATTAAGGACGCCAATTGCTTTGCCCCCTTGTCTCCTCTCTCTCTCCCTCTACCCTCTCGTTTCGGCCTTCTGTTAACGCTTTCAAGGATGATACTTAGGGCATTAGAGTGAGCTTAAGGAACACGGGCCTCGCAGAGTGGATTGGTAGGCGAAGACATACAATTGGTCCACTGTCTCGCCAGTAACAATGAAAGCCTTGAGTCAATACAGTAAGATTTAATTTTCTATACTATATAATATACAGCACCTCAATATAGAGTGGATGGCCATCACATAAGGACTGCCAAGCGATTTCGATACTAACTGGTATATTTCCATATTCCAAATTTTTTGCTACTGCAATGCTTCCTGTATGGGCCCTTGCTCAGTTGGCCACGAAGACCCATTTGTTCAGGGTCGGTCACTCACGGTTTAACACTCATCCGGCGGTCTCCACGCATGAAGCGCGAGCTGGACATGTAGGATTCGGGACTTAGGGCTAGTTTCCCCTAGGAGTCAATCTTCTGGCGCTCCTGGACGGTCTGCGTACTGTTCCTGCGTAAGCCAATCGACTGTGCGTTCTGACTAACAGTCGGGGGAGTCTTTGGCCTCTTACGGGCATGTGGCGGAGCTTGACGGTGGACTGTTTTGTCCAAGTCTTCTGCGTTCATTTCACAGGAGATAGAACGACCAATCGTTAAAACTTCCTGAGGTGACGGGTTCGCCCCGAATCGCCCGGTGACGGGTTCACCCCGGTTCGCACCGAATCACCGCTAACATAAGAGAGAGGACCGCGCAAGCGACCTCGACCCCGTAACCAGTCGGAAAACTGTAGTAAGGGCGCGAGCCTGCCGCTGGGTGCACCGGTGTCTCGCGGTAAACCGTTGGCTTTTTACGGGCGAGCGAATGTATGTACCTTTTCACCAGCATGATCCGGGAAGCCATTGAAATAAGAAGACTTCAATAGAGACGACGGTTACAAACTCTACTAAGTGAAGCCCTATTCTTAATATGTTCTCAATGCCCATCGCCAAGCGCCACTACGTAACACAAAAATTTTAAAATTCACGCGTGCTGAACCCACTTCCCTACCACCGTTATAATCTGCGAAGTAACAGCAGCAGTTTTCCGCCTACCAGCAGAACAACGGATGACGATTGACAGCACCTCAGTCTACCCTGGACAACGGCGGTTGCGATCACCGAAACGTCGGATGCTAAAAACTTCACGCGGTAAATTCGTTTTAATCTTATTTATACTGTGGACATTGTAACCGAAGCCGGCTAGGAAGACATCATCTATACTAATATTATAAAGAGGTAAAGTTTGTGAGGTTGTAGGAAGTAATCTCTGGATCTACTAAACCGATTTTGAAAATTCTTTTACCAATAGAAAGCCACGTTATTTGTGAGTGTCATAGGGCTATATATTAATTCGAAAAAGGAAAAGACTTTTTTGTGGTAGTTGGATTTGCAAAGTAAGTCGGAGAAAAAACGGTCGAATGAAAACGTTTCTTACGAACGCTGCTTTAATGATGAGAGATACATATATGATTAAGTTCTAGATAAAAGTTGTAGAGCTTGATAATGCCTACAAAAAAGTCAGCGACAGCATATATCTAACTTTTATATTTAAGTCACAAAAAGTAGTATTTTATATTTAAAAAATAATTTAAATCATTAGGTAATGTTTATTGGTCATATTATCAACAATTATGAATTCATATCAAAATAAGTAAATTTATCGTCTCAAAAGTTTAAAACAAAAGACTTTTCCCTTTTACTGCATATCATTTCCCTTTTACTGCATAAATGGTTAAAGAGATAATACGCTCACAAATAAGACACTCACAAGAAGTCACTCACAAATAACGGTATTATAGTCAAATTGGCATGCAAATACATACCTACATACATATGCAGTAAAAATATAACCCTTCTTTTGGCAGTCAGGAAATAAATCATAGCACTCAGTACTAACCGAACCACACTCATAATTTCATCACAGGTAATACGTTTTACAGCCCAACGAAGTGGGCACGGGTCAGCTAGTAACTAATAAAATAATTCTTTTATGAGAAGCCCTTCTGTCAACACGTATTTTGTCATACCGCTTAAATAGCAAGGCAAGGCTCAGTGATTCGCTACACAGTTATTCAAGTTATGCCATTGGATTGTGTAAATATCTTTACAGCAGTAAATACGCTAAGTATAGGAATAAAACAGGTGGTTGATTACTGTGATTAAGTAATCGTTGCTAGTGGTTAACCTTCGGAAATTAACTAGTTATCGGTGAGTTAACGCCGAGAGGCTTGATTGTTAATTGCGTTTGAATCAATGATATGGCGATTTTTGTTTGGATTAGTTGATAATGACGTTAATAAATATTTTTTAATGTCATTATCATACAATTTTTAATAGTCAAGAATTATTCAATAATGACTGCAGTTATCGCCATAACGATTTATAATATTGTTATTTCTTACATCCATTATGAAATAACTATGGTGACATTTTTATATATCCTATTTCCGGTATGATGTATGTAAATTCGAAAGTGTCAGTCAGTTAGCGAGTTACCATGGACTTCAATTGGCATTTGGCGATGAAGTCTTATCTCGTAGCTCTGTGTATTACTGTATCTAGCTTCATCCATTTAAACTTCTACGTAACGTAATGTCGAAACCGTCACTAAAAGCTGTCTATTACGCGCTTGCACACATCATTATATCATATGGGATTCTTGGTTGGGACGGTGCAGCACTATCACACCTCGATCCACTTATTAAGGCTCAGAAGGCGCTGTTAAGAGTTGTCAACAAAAAACCGTTGCGATACCCATCTGAGCATCTTTTTCGTGAGTTCTCTGTTCTTGACGTACGGAAAACATTTGCTAAAACGATAATACTCTATTATCACAAGCACAAAGAACTGCACCAGCAAACATCCCATAAAAAACACGAGCGATAACTAATAGTAACCACATAATGCCCAAACTGAATAGTATCCATGCACAGAGACATTTTCTATACTTGGCACCGTCGTTGTTCAATAAAACTAAGGATATACCCGGCATTTATACTCAAGGTATAAATATAAAAATAAATATAAACAAAAAAAGACTAACCCACTGGTTGATCACCCAGGGAAGGAAAGAAACTGAAAAACTAATTTGCTTTATTCCTAGTTAACTTACCATTCCTAAAACATTATTATTCACCTACCATATAATTATGATTGGCATGCTTTATGTTCTTTATATTATTATTATCACATACCTTTTAAGATTATTTGAAATTTTATTTTTTATTAAAATTTTAGTTTACTTGATTTTATTTTTCACGGCATTCTTCAGCGAATATTTTTTTTATTTAGCATTAGTCAGTACTTAAGTATACGAATCTGAGCCTACCTTAGTGCGGACGTCTCGTGCGATCCAGTTAGGTTAGGTTTAATTTAATTGTAACCGATATTATGATTGTTTGTAAAATAAAGAATTTGAATTTGAAAAAAAATGTGTATGCGTGTGTTTCCACGACGATGCACGTGAAGGTCGACCAGCGACTGCGGTTATCGAATCTAATATTGATACCGTACGTCAATTAATTGAGACTGACAAAAAATACTTTGGCATGAGTCAAGTCCAAAAGATTTCACATGTGTATCTGAAGGTACGGAAGCTTTGCACTCGCTGGATACCGCATGATTTGACGGAAGACCAGAAACGACTGCGTGTAGAGTGTTGTCGTATAATGATAGCAAAGTTTGATGGAGGGCAATCATTGGCAATATCTAATTGTGACAGGTGACGAAACCTGGGTGTACTGCTTTGAACCGGAAAGAAAAAGCCAATCGGCAGAATGGATCTTTCTTTTTGAAGATTTTCCAATGAAATTAAAAAAAATTCAAAGCATTGTTAAGAAAATGGTTGAGTCTTCTTTCGGCAAATCAGGACATTACACAACAGTGTCCCTTGAATAGGACAGTGACTGCAGAATGTTACGTCAATACGTGCTTGCCCCATCGATATCTTAGTTAGATATGCCCTCACATACAAATAAGTTGGCTCCACATTCCCTTTGCTCGTAAATCATGTGACAGAGAGAGCAATAAATTGAACAGTATGCGAGAAAATAGCGCGCCGATATTTTTCGCGGCAGCTCTCACACCGGAAACGGTCGGCTGACTGCCAGCGGACTGCGACCCAACCACTACTGGTCGGCTTTCAGTAGTGCTTTTGAAGGGGTCATATTCGAGCGCGAAAGGCCCATCTAGGGGATCATATATCGATGGCTTGCCCAGACTGGGCACCGCCAATACTTGCTTTACCCAGTCTTAGAGAACAGTTGCGAATGGCGTCCTCAAAGGGATGCATCGCTTCGAGGACCATCGCTTTACCACGATATCGGAAGCGTATTTGAAGGCTTCATATGTAGAACTGATGACACATTCGCCATACAACCCAGACCTCGCACCATGCGAGTTCTTTACCTTTACTAAAATTACAGACAAACTTAGGGGCGCACGTTTTACGAGCCCCGAATCTGGAGTGAATGGGTTCCACAAAGCCATTGAAGAGGTCCCTAAGGTAGACTGATCCAAGTGCTTTTACGGCGGCTCCAGCAAATGCAAAAATGTAGTATTTCCGTATCCATCTCGTTTTTTAGCGTTCACAATACTCTTCTTCTTTATCAGTTGGAGGGCCAGGACCATAGTTGGGCCTTTTCAAACATTATTAAACGTAATTTCAGATGTGATAGCCCTCAAACAAGAATGCGAATGGCCTCGCCCCAAGTTCGCGGCCCGCATCACTCACTTTGTACTCAATTAATTGATAGTCAATCGTGTCCGCTATGTGTGTACGCACTTCTGTCCTAGTTCCGCAATAGGCCCAATAAACGCAGATAGTGTATAGCCTTGCGTAATTTCTACAATGGGTCACGTGTGATAGTCAAGACGTTATATAAACCAGGGTTGAATCGGTCAGGATGTCCCTCGACCGTTATCGTTAAACAACTGTTGTCGCTAAACAACTGCGACTTGCATTGGTAATCACCCATATAATCTTCTGCGTTTTTTTTTCTTCATATTTATTTATTACTTTTCTGGCCACCAACCAACGGGGAGGGAACGCATTGTGAACGAGCCGATTTTTTTTGTTGAGATGAAGACCGAAATATCTATTTTAAGCCCCCATGAGACAATTACGACCATTTCCAAATGGAAGTCTGCATGTGCGTCTGTGTGTATTCCTCCACGATAGCGCCCAAATGCTTAATCCGTAAAACGCTGAAATTTGGCATGCAGGCGTCATTTGGTCATGGCAAGAGTTGAAAAGGCTGTGGCTGAAATGGGTGTACCAGGGGGCGTACTAGTCATAATTGAATCTCAAAATATTGGACTTATAGATTTGAAAGTTGCCACAGATGACTGATGCCTTGTTGGGCCGAAATCACATAGAATTTTCGTCTGTCAGTATATTTGCTTAAACGATTGGAAACGTGTTGAATGCGTTGCATTTTCAGTATCCGCGCTCTATACCGACCACCCCTTTCAATAAGTCAACCTCCTTTCCAGAGTGACATCAAACTTAAAATACTTCCATAAATCCTTGGCTACTTGTCGGGAAAGTTTTGGGGAGCCACGATTGATTTTACTTAATTGTTTGGGAAATGTAGCGCTATAAGTTCCTAAATAACACGTTCCTTAATAGCAAATACAATGTTTATAAAGCAAAAAGCAAAAAAAAAAACAGAAAATCTTTCTTAGGCACCTAAGTTTTCGTGAATGTCTTACGTTTGGCTCCTACATCCAGCAACTTAACCACTACCATATTGACAGCTTAGATTTAGAAGAAAGACAAAAAATATCCGACATAAGTTTTCTTTTAAAAAAATCTAATCCACTGTTGATAGTCCATATAGAGCTTTGTCTTAGAGCTCCATTACGACCAAGAAGATGGATAGATTCACCTAAATCAGAACCTGGATGCTAAATACTAAGCGCTTCTCGGGTTCCTAAATTGTTGCGACACCCAAAATGCGTATTACTTTATCGTAAAAGATAATTATAAATAATTTGGTAAGAAACCCAATTTATGGTATAAGGGAGTTTGAAAATTCCGAGTTTATTTTCCATGTTGATAATTAGCAAAATTTGTAAAATTTTAACATAACGGTATTATGACAGCTGACATTCTAATTCTCATATAATTTAGTATACATCTATTTATGTTTAAAAATACGAAGGCATATTGCTGGATTGACAATAAAATTATTTTACGTTGATTATTCTACATAGAATTTGCATTTCTATTTTAATATATTATTCTCTCTTACTTTTAATGACATTAGTATATTTTGATTATTTGTAAGTATGTAATATTGAATATAATATTACAGCCATGACAACTATCATGATAGATATGTTCTTATTAATTAAATTTTAGGCATTTAATTTTGTGACGCATCCAAGTGTAGGAATGCCTATCTACTGGAGTAGTTGGTTGTATTTTATTGTATTGTATCGTACAACTGGGCCCGATTCAGTCCTGCTCCTGATAGTGATGTTCTCGGTGGCGACCGTTGAGACACACGATGACCCTAATTTGACCCTGCCTAATTGCCTCACTGTTAAGAGCACTATTTAACGAGTATACCACATCTGCATGGAGAATTATGCCGGCTAACTGCCCATTTCGACTATTACACCCTCGCCGCTCGGAATTTAATTGCTATTTTATTGAGTTGTAAGATTAAAGAGCTGCCTAGACGATCAAGCATGCTTGACAAGCATCGCGTCGCTGGCTGGGAGGGGATCGTAAACTGCAGGAAAAATGCAAATAATTTTCTAAAATATTTACCAATAATGCCTAATTTTGTAGTTTATACCAGGGATTCACATTAATTAGACGTAATTGATTGATGAATGACTTTACTTCCTGGTATAAACTACAAAATTAGGCATTTTTGGGAAATATTAAAAAAAAATATTTGCATTTTTCCTGCGGTTTACGGTCCCCTCCCAGCCCGCGACGCGATGCTTGTCAAGCATGCTTGATCGTCTAGGGAGCCCTTTAGAATGTATGAGGAAGGTACCGAAATGTCAAATACATAAAATAAACGGCCAGACACAGTTCTTGTTTGTTAAGAAATAGAAATAGAAATACATTTACTGTCCAATGGTGATAATGCACGACATTACGCCTCTCGAATTCCCAGTTATCAAAACAGATTGTCAATGTTGTTTGTTTGTATGTTTATACTCTTCATTGTGAAACTTCACAATGGGCAGGGCGGGTTTATTGTCTTACGACAATATCTTCCAACCACCCTACTATTGAGTGTTTATATGTATGTGTGCGTGTAGCATGTGTGTGTGTGTCTTGTTATTGTGTGTGTCAATTCCTTTAATTTTATTCCAACGGAAGATCGTAACCCAGCCGGGAATCGAACCCGGGACCTTACAAAGTAAGATCAGGCGACTTAATTACTATGCCACCGGGCCGCAATTTTACTTATTTGCTAAGTTTAGACAATATCTAATTAATTGATATCAATATTCCACTGGCTCGCCTTGATATTATCTAACAAATGATATAAATCATAATAAAATAAAATTAGAAAGAATCAAAATAATAGCAATCTTTCGACAATAAAACATCGAAATGTACATTGAAATGGCCTGAAATAATAATGTTTTAGAAAAGATATAAAAGAAAATAACTGAAACCGATAGGATAATAGCAGCATTGAACTTTAAGGAAAAAAAATAATTATCACCAATAATCCCAAAAAAAAAACAGAAAACAATCAAAATCTGGATATAATATAGAAAAATAATGTATATAATTTAAAATCTTCATAAGAAAAATAGAAATTTTAAATCCATTTCTTTAATTGAACATGCATAAATCTTTCAAATAATACATTTTTGATAAATAATTATCAAAAATATTTTGATAAATTATCATCAATGTTCAAACCATTTTTGAAAAGATCTCATCAGTTTACGGAGACTCTTGCCCGGAAAAAGACATGGTTTACAGTGACAGTATATTTAAGCAGGGAAGGAAATCACCTGAAGATGATCCGCGGTGTAGACGACCCATCGAGTCTAGATCGCGAGCCACACAAAAAGTCGAAATATTAATATTGGAAGATGCCCGTCTGACTAAAAAACAGCTTGCAGAAATAATTGAAGTGTCCGGTACAGACATTTAAAAAAAAATCGTGATCATCTCGGCCTGAGTAAGGTTAGCACAAGATGGGTGCCGAGAATGCTCACGCTGCTACAAAAACAATAACGCGTCGAGTGAGCGCGTGCATTTTTGGACCTCTGTAATGAAGAGGTTGGGTCGAATTGTAACTGACAATTCACCATTATGAACCTGGGGGCCTATTCTTGAAAAATTTAGTATGCCAAATTTGTTTGTTTGTTTGAAAAGCTTTATTGCACAAACAAAAGAATACAATACAATACAATACAATCAACTACTCCAGTAGATAGGCATTCCTACACTTGGATGCGTCACAAAATTAAATGCTAAAAATTTCATTAATATAAACATAACTATCGTGATAGCTGTCATGGCTGTAATATTATATTCAATATTACCTACATACAAATAATCAAAATATGCTAATGTCAGGGAGAATAATATATTAAAATAGAAATGCAAATTCTATGTAGAATAATCAAAAAATATATATTTTATTGCCAATCCAGCAATATGCCTTCGTATTTTTTTTTAAAAAATGAATTTAATTATATGAAAATTAGAATGTCAGCTATCATAATACCATTATGTTTAAAACTTTACGCATTTCATTAATCATCAACATGGAAAATAAACTCAGAATTTTCAAACTCCCTTATACCATAAATTGGGTTTCTTACCAAATTATGTATAATTATCTTTTTAAATTGGTCCTCTCCAAGGCTTTTCATTTGCTCTGGAATCTTATTATAGAAGGACAAATTTTGGTGAATAAAACTGTTTCGCACTTTGCTAAGTCGCTGTCGGTTTATGTGGAGATTGGATTTATTCCTCGTATCGTGATGATGAAAATCACTATTCACCAGAGCTTCTGTTAGGTGTCTACGAGCGTACATAATATTTTGGTAGATGTAAGAAGAAAATAGAGTCATTATTCCTGATTTTACAAATAGCGGCTTACAAGAACTTCTTGGTGAGACTCTATATAAACTGCGTACCGCTCTTTTCTGGAGGAGAAAAATTCTTTTTGAGTTTGGTGCCATACCCCAAAACAGTAGGCCATACGTTATTAGGGAGTGGAAATATGCAAAATAAACGGATTTAGCTGCTTCAAATACAATGTGGTGGGCCTATTGCCAAGTGGCAATATCTACCGACCATACCGCCAGGATTATTGTGACTGAAGGTTTATGTGGGCAAATTAATTTACAAGTAATAAATGAATACACTTACAAAAAAGTCATCATAGTGTAAAATATAATTCAGTGATTAGTAACGTATGCCAACTCGATATTGAAGGGAAGAGTGAAATATAAGAACAGGCAAAGGAGACGGGAGGGGAGGGGGGAATTCATAAGTTGAGTAAATGTCTCTTTAAAGAATTTTTAAACCCGCTCAGGTTTTCAAGTTGTCTTATCGGTAAAGGCACGGAATTCCAGAGACGGGCCGCTTGCACTGCGAAAGACCTAGACATGAAAGTTGATGAATGCTGAGGTATAGCCAGTAATAGATTTTCCTGAGAGCTCAATGGAAGACCATGGGATGAAAGCAAATTTGTCTATGGCCCATGTAAATAAAATGGTCCATAGACAAATTTGGCATGCTAAATTTTTCAAGAATTGCCGAGAAAGACACGATGCAGTGGCATAAAGAGAGAAACATTATGGGGTCGTAGTCGGAAGGAAAACTAATAGCGACTGTTTTTGGGATACGGAAGGAGATCTGCCTCATCGAATATAAGGACAAATGTGTTTCTACAACCGGAGAATACTACGCATAAATCCTAGAGCATTTAAAGGAAGCCATCAAAGAGAAAAGACGTGGAAAATTGACAAAAATCTTCTGCTCTTGCACGACAATCGGCCCGTTCACAAGAGCCGTGTTGCTTTGGCTAGCCTGCACAAGGTGGGCTTTGATATTTTGATCCATCTCCCTACAGTCCGGGCTTGGCCCCCTTGCGATTATTACCAGTTTCTAAATATGACAAAAGAAATTTTCAAGCGATAAAGAAGTTAAGGTATTTTCAGTGTATTTTGAACTAGCTGACCCGTGCCCACTTCGTTGGGCGGTAAAACTGTTTACTTGTAATGAAATTATGAGTGTGGTTTGGTTAGTACTGAGAGCTATGAATTATTTCCTGACTGGCAAAAGAAGGGTTATATTTTTACTGCATATGTATGTATGTATTTGCATGCCAATTTGACTATATTACCGTTATTTGTGAGTGTCTTCTTGTGAGTGTCTTATTTATCAGTGTCTTGAGACGATAAATTTACTTATTTTAATAATAATTCATAATTGTTGATAATATGACCAATAAACATGACCTAACGATTAAAATTCCTTTTTTAATTTGAAAAACTACTTTTTGTGACTTAAGTATAAAAGTTAGACATATGCTGTCGGTGACTTTTTTGTAGGCATTATCAAGCTCTACAACTTTTCCCTAAAACTTAATCATATATCTCTCATCTTTAAGGCAGTTAGAAACATTTTCGTTCGACCGTTTTTTCCGACTTACTTTGGAAATCCACGAAAAGGTCTTTCTATTTTTCGGATTAATATATAGCCTATGACACTCACAAATAACCTGGCTTTCTGATGGTAAAAGAATTTTCAAAATCGGTTCAGTAGATCCAGAGTATACTTCCTACAACGTCACAAACATTACCTCTTTATAATATTACAGAGACGAATCATTTTTTTCGATGGTATTCATGAGTTAATCTAGACGGCTGGTAGGTGATCCATAGAAAATGAAAAACAATTGCGCGTATATTTTACCCTCCTTATCCCTCATTCCACGCACTTAAAAACTGAAACACAATCTTGAAATAACTAAATCAAAATGGTCAAAAATTACCGACTTCGAAATATCTCTGCCAGCGTACGTTTTACTTTCGAAGAAGTTGAAGCAGCTGAGATCAAATTGAATGAATTACGAAACTGGGAAAGGAGAGATTCTTGTTTGCTTCCCCTCTTATCTTATTATTTTAGTTACGTTATCAGTTTGAGTTACCAGAGTTCATCGCGGGTCATCTACGAAATCCATTTAAGCGAGTTCCTATGAGATTTTCTTTTTAATATTCTCGGCAACGAAAATTTAACTGACGAGTTTTAAAAGCGCGAACGTTCCAAGAAGTTATAGTAATTAATCTCGGAAATGCTAAAATCTGTTTATTAGACTAAATCTACTAGAGCGCGAAAATCTTTTCTGAAATTATAAAGTAACTAGCTGACCCGTGCCCACTTCGTTGGGCGGTAAAACTTTTTACTTGTGATGAAATTATGAGTGTGGTTCGGTTAGTAATAAGTGCTATGATTTATTTCCTGACTGCCAAAAGAAGGGTTATATTTCTACTGCATCTGTATGTATGTATTTGCATGCCAATTTGACTATATTACCGTTATTTGTGAGTGTCTTCTTGTGAGTGTCTTCTTGTGAGTGTCTTATTTGTGAGTGTCTTATCTCTAACCATTTATGCACTAAAAGGGAAAAGTCTTTTGTTTTAAACACTTGAGACGATAAATTTACTTATTTTATAAGAATTCATAATTGTTGATAATATGACAATAAACATGACCTAACGATTTAAATTATTTCTCTTAATATAAAATACTACTTTTTGTGACTCAAATATAAAAGTTAAACATATGCTGTCGCTGTCTTTTTTGTAGGCATTATCAAGCTCTACAACTTTTTTCTAGAACTTAATGATATATCTCTCATCGTTAAGGCAGCGTTAGTTAGAAACGTTTTCGTTCGACCGCTTATTCTCCGACTTTGCAAAACCGACTACCACGAAAAAGTCTTTTCATTTTTAGTATAATATATAGCCTATGACACTCACAAATAATGTGGCTTTCTATTGGTAAAAGAATTTTAAAAATCGGTTTAGGAGATCCAGAGATTACTTCCTACAACGTCACAAACTTTACCTCTTCATAATATTAGTACAGATGTAGGTGCTACGAATTTAATTAAATTGAATATATAATCATTGTAATTTTTGCTTGTTTTATGTACTATTTAATATATATTATAAAGATGTATAAATAATTTTAAAAACAACAAGAAATAATATATTATTGTTTACCATAAAATTTTGATTATATTATGTATATTATATTGTTATATTATATTACGTTTTACTATATTATAATATACTAGCTGCGCCCAGCGGTTTCACCCGCGTGGTGATGGAAAATTGTGATAATAATGATAGAAAACCATATATTTTTATAAATTATAGCCTATGTGTTATGTGTTATTCTGATGTGTAAGCTATATTATTGTAAAGTTTCATCAAAATCCATTCAGTAGTTTTTGCGTGAAAGAGTAACAAACATCCATGCATACATACAAATTTTCGCGTTTATAATATTAGTAGGATTATACAATGTTATGTAATATACAGCGTAAACATGTATTAGTTATTATGAGACGAAAGAAGGACAACAGGCAAGACGCACAGGCTCAACAAAGCAAGCAAACGTCACAGCACTTTCTGTCCGTCACTTTAACACAGGCGTATACCTAGTGGGGTGATGTCATCCTGGCGAAATAATGCCCTTTTGCGACTTTTCGTTGATGTAATTAAAAAAAAAGTTTTATAAAAAAAAATCCCAAAGCTAACTAAAATTAACACGATGCTTAACATATTTAAATAATATTTACTAATCTAATCTAATGTTATCTGCGATGTGTTGCCGTCTACAACAATGGTTTTCCACTCAGAAACATTCAATACGAACGTACATCTAAAACAACCTATACGAACGTACGTAATACGTTCGCTATATTATCATATAGAAAAACATATAAAAAATATATAGTAATTCATATAAAACCGCTATATAAAAACCCATTATGTAAATCGCTAAATATCTTGTCTGGTATATTTTAAACAAGTATTGTTATTGAAAAAACAAGTATATACCTACTTTTTGAATAATAACCCAAAGATAGGGTGGTTAATAAATGGGCACAAAATTACTCAAATTAAAATAAATATAAAATTGTAGTTCACAGGAAATCCATAACGAGTGTCATAATATGAATGTATAAAATATTGTAATTTGGTATACAACATAGGTACTGTGCGTTTTCCTTATTAAATAAATAAAATTAATAATAAAATGCATAAATAAATAATTAAATCTATGAGTCTTCGAAAACTGAACTCAACTAGACGCAAGAATAAATGTCTAGAATCTCTACAATCAAATCTATGAAAGTCTTAGAAAACTGAACTCAATAAGACGCAAGAATGAATCTCTAGGATCTATACAATCAAATCTATGAAAGGAACAATCTTAGAAAACTGAACTCAATTAGACGCAAGAATGAATCTCTAGAATCTCTACAATCAAATCTATGAAAGTCTTAGAAAACTGAACTCAATTAGACGCAAGAATGAATCTCTAGAATCTCTACAATACAATCTATGAAAGTCTTAGAAAACTAAACTCAATAAGACGCAAGAATGAATCTCTAGGACCTATACAATCAAATCTATGAAAGGAGCAATCTTAGAAAACTGAACTCAATTAGACGCAAGAATGAATCTCTAGAATCAAATCTATGAAAGTCTTAGAAAACTGAACTCAATTAGACGCAAGAATGAATCTCTAGAATCTCTACAATACAATCTATGAAAGTCTTAGAAAACTAAACTCAATAAGACGCAAGAATGAATCTCTAGGATCTATACAATCAAATCTATGAAAGGAGCAATCTTAGAAAACTGAACTCAATTAGACACAAGAATGAATCTCTAGAATCTCTACAATCAAATCTATGAAAGTCTTAGAAAACTGAACTCAATTAGACGCAAGAATGAATCTCTAGAATCTCTACAATACAATCTATGAAAGTCTTAGAAAACTAAACTCAATAAGACGCAAGAATGAATCTCTAGGATCTATACAATCAAATCTATGAAAGGAGCAATCTTAGAAAACTGAACTCAATTAGACGCAAGAATGAATCTCTAGAATCTCTACAATCAAATCTATGAAAGTCTTAGAAAACTGAACTCAATTAGACGTAAGAATGAATCTCTAGAATCTCTACAATAAAATCTATGAAAGTCTTAGAAAACTGAATTCAATAAGACGCAAGAATGAATCTCTAGGATCTATACAATCAAATCTATGAAAGGAGCAATCTTAGAAAACTGAACTCAATTAGACGCAAGAATGAATCTCTAGAATCTCTATAATCAAATCTATGAAAGTCTTAGAAAACTGAACTCAATTAGACGCAAGAATGAATCTCTAGAATCTCTACAATAAAATCTATGAAAGTCTTAGAAACTGAACTCAATTAGACGCAAGAATGAATCTCTAGAATCTCTACAATAAGATCTATGAAAGCCTTAGAAAACTGAACTCAATTAGACGCAAGAATGAATCTCTAGGATCTATACAATCAAATCTATGAAATTCTTAGAAAACTAAACTCAACTAGATGCAAGAATGAATTTCTACAATTTGCAGACGATACATTCCTTATATTAGAGATAGTAATAATAGAATGGCCCAACTGAAAAAGTTTTAATTAGAGAAAATTCAAATGAAACATCAAACCACGTCGCACGACTTTATCCTGGCTTAGGAACCACATTCTTAATCTACGCGTAATACGATATCTAGTTTATTATTATGCCGTTTGCCTTGAGTTTACAATAAATAGATTGATGCAATAATAGAACTGCTATTAGTACCTGTTTTTATCAATGGCTATTTTAACTGTATTTCTTCCTTATGTAATATAATTGTGTGTAATATTAGGAATATGTAGGTGAACGTTGCCGCGAGGTCGGTCACCACATTATGTCGACTGTTTTATACAAAAAAATATTGTAATGATCTGGTATTGAAAACCAGATGGATAGCGACTTCAGATCTAAAAATAAAAACAAATTAAATCTAGTTTATTGGGTCCGCTTGCGTTTCTATTGAGTTAAAATTAAGTCGCTTTAAAAATAAGTTTATTTTTATATCTTTCCATACAAATCAAGCAAGGAATTCAACTCTGCATCGAATTATGGAAGCCTATGATGAATCGTTTCAGGAACTAGACATATTCTCAATGAGCAAAAACGAGTTTATCAGAGCGGTAATAGACCAGACCTTAAAAGCTTGAACAGATACATACCTGTGCAGAATCACACACTCTCATATATACACAACTATGACACATGCACGTAGATGTACTTACACACACCCATTAAATACACATCACAATCACACACATAAACACACTCATCCTACTATATCATACACAATCACAAATCGAGAGAACATGATAATAAAACATAATATATAAATATTATTACACAATATCGCGCACATTAACTGTATATTACCAGGAGACTATTTTGGCCGTAATATTGTTATTATTATTTATTAACTTAAGACCTAAGCGCTGTTTTTCTCTTTTGTTGGAATAAAAATAAAATAAAATAAAATAAAATAAGTAGGACTAGTGCATGCATTAAAATAATAGCTATCGCGTTTCTGTCAGATTTAACTCATGTAACAAAATCTGCGATTTCGTTCTGTGTCTATGGTAATGTACTAAAAAGCTGGCAACACAGGTTTTTTCGAAACGTCAAAATCGGCGCTCTGAATCCATTTTTCGCGCGCGGCTAGCTATCAGGTTTGTTTGGCATTTATTTTGATCCGAATAATCTCTGATGTGGCAGTATTTGAAAAAACCTTTATTGTACTAAAAAAAAATACATTGGTAAAGAAAACTTAAATTCTATTTTAACTTAGTACAAACGAAGGGCTTATCGTTTTGCGATTTCTTACAGCCAGCCGTGTAATATTAAATAAAAGTAACAATACAGCTCACATACATAAGCATATACAAATAAATATACATATACATACATACATATACATACAAAAAAAATATTATTTATAATATAATATATAATAATATACATATTAAATACATAATAATATACATATTATGTATATCATAATAATAGATACACAGGAACTACAGATAAATAAAAATAAAAATACCTACTTATATAAAATGATAGATATTACAAAGTTCTTATGAGTCTATCCAATCAACAACCCAACGTAAGGGGGAAGGGGGGAGGGGAAAGGGGGGAGGGTTGGTATTCTAACCTCCTTCGTACTAAAAGACAACATATAATTTACAGGTTATGACGGAAGACGAATTTTGTTCGAAATCGAAAAGTATAATACACTAAGTACGTACCGTTGTCGTTATTCATTCGATCTCCTTTGTAATATCCCAACATATGGGAACATTTCAGCAGAAACATCAAAAACGGCAAATTCGTACGTAAAAACACAAGTGTCACCCACTAAGTCGCACCGAAAACGCGCGTTTTAAAATTGTCACGTGCAAGCCGGTTTTTATTCGGACAACTGTCAAGATGTTTCTCTTCTTAAAATGTTCCCGCCGCCGAACGCCGAACGCAAGGACGTAAGACAGGATACAGTGAGTTGTGTGCAAGACGGATTTTCGAAATTCGCGCGCTCCGAGTCCGGCCCCCCACCACCGTTATAACCTACGCAATGGCGGCAGCGGTATGCGACCTACCCGCAAAGCAACGGAGTACAGCTCTTTCAGTCTACCCTGGACAACGGCGGCTGCAACGTCACCAACACGTCGGGTGCTACAAATTTCATGCGGTAAATTCGTTTCTATCGTATTTATAATGTCAAACAACCGCGATAGTCTTCGATTTTATATTTCAATATATTATTACTATAACTATAATAATATATTGAAATTTTACAAATCCACCAATATCATCCCCCAACATCTTATCATCCAAGGTATGAAAAATAAATTCAGAATTTTCAAACTCCTTATACCATAAATTGGGTTTCTTACCAAATTATTGACAATTATTTTTTAATATTGAAGACAATGCTATACATTAGGTTTATTAAAAAAAATAGTTGTAATAGTTTCATGTACTTCTGCAGAGCCGGAGACATCGGTAAAAATAAATTTCTATGAAACGATACAACAACTTATTTTTATCAGGCGCAGAATATGACTTCATTCAAATGATTGATCGTCTATAGATAATATTTGATTATGTGTCTTCTGATTTTTTTTTATGACATTAGCAAAGATGTTATTATACAAAATAATATAATTATGAATGTGTGCAACAACCAGTTATACTCATACTTATTCACACACACACACACACACACACAGATACACGCACACAAATATTAATATGTGAATACATAATATAATCTAATACATCGATATATAGTACCTACATTATTCAAAATAACCTACATAATATTTGTTTATAATTTACAGTAAATAATCATGTGTTTAAATGATAAGTGATAATGAGTTATTTAAATGATAGTTTTATATAAGTATTCATGGATTAATTGTCTGATTATATTACTTGCATACATACATAAAGCAACAGTAATTGAAAAACAGCATCTATTAAAGTTACCTATTGATTATATTGTTTTTTTTTAAATGATATTTTTGACATTTTTAGATACAATTATTTGTTTTTTTAAGTATTCTAGTTATTGATTTTTTTAAATATTGCGACGGTCTTTATGATCTGATTTTAATAATTCACGATTACTTAAAATTATTTTAAGTAATCGTGAACTCATTGGATTTACTATTTTTTTTTTAATTGGTAACATACTCGAACTAGTATCATGCAAAAAACTTCTAATATCTACCTGTTACTTACAGTAGGTTTTATACTCGTATTACTGCCAATAGAATGCATATTGTGACACGTTCGAAAGCGATAAATTCGACAAGTGGATACGACTGTAATGTAATGTAATGTCAATAAATGTATTTGTTGTGAACCTCTCCGAAAATAAATAAAATTAAATAAAACGAAAATTATATCAAGTGAAAAATATTAATTTATAAATGTTATCCTTCAGACAACTAAATTGCACCCCTTCCCCTGTATAATTTCGAAAGTACCTAAATTCCCCTCTCCCCATTTTCAAAGTAAAAAGGGCACTTTAGCTCTATGAATAAATTAAAGGCGGGCACACACGACTCGAGAACGATCCCCTAGAGCTGAGTTTAAAAGTTGATAGAGTAGAGTCAAGGGAGACGAGGAAGGTTGCTTAAAGGTAAGCAAAAACGATCAACAGAGGTGATATTAGGCAAGGTTTATTTTGTAAAGAGAACGGCACGCTGACGATCAACGTTCAATCAAATATGATTCTATCAAACGGAATCAATACGAACGATTTACAAACTGACCTCAGTGTGTATATTTCTGGGACCCAATAGGGTTTCTGCGTGTTTGACTCAAAACATCGTTTACACAGGAAATACGCATTGTAAAATTGTGGAAAAAATATGGTAACTTTTAAAGAGGTCATGAACAGTATGAGTCGTTATTTCGAAAAACCTATTACATACGGCGACACAAACAATTAATCAGAATCAAAGAATATTAAATACTTGAGAGATTCATTCCTCATATTTGATTATTTGGTTTCTGTGTCATAAGAACTTAAAAAAACATTAAAATATGTTGGTCTCCACTAATTAAGAGACTTCCTAACATTTAGTAGAAACAATAGGTCCGAGTATGTTAGAGTACCTTCTGGAGTACCGCAAGGTTCGCATCTTGGGCCATAATTGTTTAATATTTATATTAATGACATCGGCTCTTGCTTTCACACATCTAATTTTATCGTTTATGGCGATGACCTAAAAATTTTTTCCACCATTAAAGGTACGAAAGATTGCATAAACATGCAACGCG
The DNA here is from genome assembly GCA_944548615.1 of Micropterix aruncella. Taxonomy (NCBI): domain Eukaryota; kingdom Metazoa; phylum Arthropoda; class Insecta; order Lepidoptera; family Micropterigidae; genus Micropterix; species Micropterix aruncella. The sequence continues at coordinate 1,010,953 of OX155959.1, forward strand.
ATCTAGACCGACTCTTGGTATACTGCCACAAAAACAAGCTCTGCCTCAATCCCTTCAAGTGCAATGCCATCAGTTTTACCAGAAATACTCGGCCAATTGTATATAACTATCTTATCGATGGCGAAAACATTCCAAAAACATCTTTAATACGCGACCTCGGACTTTATTTAGATAGGAAGCTTACATACAACGATCACATAGATCACATAGTTCTTAAGGCCAAGAAAATGGTAAGATTTTTGTTTAGAGTATGCAGACCGTTCAGTGACACCCTCGCCTTAAAAACACTATATTACGCATATGTCAGAAGTGTCTTAGACTTCGGATCCACTATATGGTCACCGATGTATGCTGCATCTGTCAACAAGGTTGAGGGCGTCCAAAAGCATTTCTTGCGATACCTAAATTGGTGCGAGCACACGAACTTCGAGACATATGAGGAACGAGCGGATTACTTTAAGGTTGCACTGCTCTATAATAGACGGACCATAACCGACATGTCTTTCCTATATGACATCCTTCATGGTTTAATAGACTGTCCAGCTTTAACTGAGCGTATTTCCTTAAGAGTGCCCCCCAGAAGTACCCGAGTTTCTCGTTTGTTTCACGTGCCCAGATGCAATACAAGCCACTTCAGCAACTCTACTATGATACGGTTACTCACCTCTTGTAGTAACAGGTTTAATGACCTTGACATTTTTTCTCTGGCCAGGAAGCCTTTTCTTCACGCAGTCGAAGAAAAGCTCAGGAACGATAATTAATTTAAATATTTGTAAAATACGCACTACTTGTTACTTTATTATATACAATGTATTTATGTGTGTATGTATGTCTATATGTATATATATGTCAATAGTATACGTATGTATGGCCACTTCTGAACGTATATTACACATAGTGTTATAACAATCCCTCCCTTCCATTTCCATTCCCCTATTGTATTTATATATTTAAATTTAGAAATGCTTCTTTATCCTTTTTTACTTTTTTCTTAAAAAAAGGTTATAAAATTATAGGTGCTTTATATTATTTGCTAATTTGAGATGTATTAATGGCTATATTAATGTTAATTTATAAAATGTTTTTTTTTATATATAATGAATATGCTGTAAGTAAACATTTAGCTAATAAAAATAAAAAAATAAAAAAATATATACATCATTTGAGGCATTATTTTTGTTTGATCTAAATGAATTATTTTTGCAAAAATTTCTATAAAATGGTCAAATTTTGAATTCGACTTTCACACTGTGACTAACAATGTTGAACTTTATATAGCGAATATTTATAATTGTTTTTTTGTTATTATTGACAGAACGACTATTATCGTTTGTATTACTTTTCGACAGTAAGCATACATTTTCTCAAAAATTTAGTTATATAATTTAAATTAAAATATAAGAATTATAAATAAGATAAAAAACGAATTTACCGCGTGAATTTTGTAGCACCCGACGTTTCGGCGACGTTGCAGCCGCCGTTGTCCAGGGTAGACTGGGACAATTTTGGACAGGTTTTTACTATGAATTTGTTTTTTCTTCGATAGCGCATGTATTAATCATTAAGCCGAAATTCGATTTGCTTATTTTTAAAATAATTTTAGAGACCATATTTTCTGTGTTAACGAAGATTTTTTATTAAAAATTAATTATTTAATTAAGTTTCTATCAATTTCTTGGGTAAAAGTCAAAAACAATTGTAAACAAACTTCGAGAATGATAATGTTGCATATCAGCTATCGTTGACTAAGCGAGGATCCATAACACATCCTTTAAAAACTACTATGGCAGAGGAGTAAGAACAAAAATAGAAAATTGTGTAATTGCGATATATTTTCCTGCATAATTACAATAATGGATAATTTATACTAAAATAATGGATAATGGATAATTATCCTAGTGACATTCCTAATGGATAATGGATAATTATCTTAGTCGTAAAATAGCGGTATAATAATGGATAATGTATATTATATTGATGGTTTATGGCTTATCATAACAACATCTGACTCAAATTTGTCGAAATATTCAATTTTTGTTCTTCATCTAAACAATAGCTTAATTACGAGTACTTGCGAGTACTTCACTTACATACATTTTGTTTATTTGACCTGCGGCTGCTGTCCGCATTAAGTAATTTGTTATTTGTTGTAATAATAATACTGGAAAATTCCTATGCAATTGCGAAATTTCATGCAAATTTGAAAGAATTCTTATTTTTTTTAAATTTTTGTTCTTTGTTCAAGTCTATTTTTGTTCTTTGTTCGAGTTTTTGCACGTGCAAAGACTCGCAATTATTACTATAAGAAAAAATAAAGGATACGTATTAAATATTGTTTATTATGTAATTTTTATATTATATGTATAAAAGCTCCATTTTGTATTTGCGACGTTAATTATATTATTTAAATGGAACTATTATTTTATATGTTTTAAAGATTATTTTAACTAAATATTTTTTTGTTTATTTTTGTAAGTAATTATGCGAATATTTTCTAACTCAGTCTAAATGAAAATGTACGCCTAAATGAAAATTATCTTTATATAACTTAGTATGTAATAATAAAACATAGACATTACTACAAATGACAATAAAGAAATACTACTACCACTACTACAATATGATATCAAATAAAACTGGCTATATAGCGATTATGAAATTTTTACTTACGTAACGAAGGTATTTAAATAGAGTAAATTTTAATAATGGCAATTATTGTGTTAATTGCACATGTATATAGTACGGTTTAAAACCCTTCGGCTACGTAACGACCAAATTTGGTTGCACATCAAAACACCGTTGACTACGTAACGACCAATATTGGCTGCTTGCTCCCGGATCGCACAGTAATATTATTTTCCAATTCGAACGCATCCTAAAATCCATACCAAATATCTTATTATTACCATAGATACACAGACGGCCGCTAGAATAATGTCTCGCGTCATTTCGCGGATATTTCTGGTAAAATTCCATTGTCAAACATCATAATTTTTTTTTTCGAGAAATCATCAAAATGTTTATTGGTTTTTATGTAAATAAGCAAAACGAAATATTAACTTTGATAGACAATCTAATAAGGATCACGATAGTATTTACAATTTCTAAATCGGGTACCGTATTTTTCCGTAAGACAAGTACTAGTTAGAAATGCCGAGTTATTTCACTTTTTCGACTTTCTCATATTTATTCATAATTACCTGATTGTTTCACAGAATGAGATTTCAATATTCTATATACGAAATTTCAATGCGATTATTGCATGGTTATTCTTTTTATGATTGCTATAGTAGTTCCATAGTTATAGTACTTTTTGTCGAGCGCGGCGATATTGCAAGAAATTCCAATAAATTCCAGCGGTCTGTCATGAAATTATGCCGCTACTCGAAGGTTTAAAACACGATTATATATATTTTTTATTACGTAAATAAAATAAATAATTCCAATTACCGGATGTATTCAGAAGATCGACAGGACGGCCAAATTCGAGAATGAAATCTGAAATAAAGAAAAAGAGATTATTTTCCAATGCTCAAAAAACGAAGTTTTACACAATTGCATTATAGCGTTTAGTTCCGGATCATCGCTTATCATTTTATTATTCACGTTATCGCAATCGCAATCGCATGCATGGGGCCAAGGGTCGATCTATGAATATTAAAATTTTAATCAGCTCGATCGATTCTATATTTTCGTGGTCGGTGTCAATGTCGCGGACTTTACCGCTATTACCGGGTTAAATTAATTTTCCTCACTCACTGAGTCATTAATAACAGTTCCTAATAATAGATTAAAATGTACTGCGGTCATCGTAGCATGAATTAGCATTTCTAGATTTCTGTTGAATGATATAATTATTAGTTCAAGGTTATTTATTATCGTACGCATTTATTAGCTCGAGCCTATCTTTAATTGATAGAAATAGCCGTTTCCGGGTCTATTTTAGAAATCTAGAACATTTAGAAATATTTTAGTGATTTTATTTTGAGTAGAGGAAGAACTATATAAACGGTTCCTTGTTCCTTGGGTTGCTAATGGTTCCGTGTAGCTTGGGCAGTAATAACCTTATAAATAGGATAGAAACGAATTTACCGCGTAAAATTTGTAGCACCCGACGTTTCGGTGACGTTGCAGCCGCCGTTTTCCATGGTAGACTGACAGAGCTGTCAATTCGTTGTTTTGCGGGTAGGCCGCATACCGCTACCGCCACTGCGTAGGTTATAACGGTGGTGGGGGGCCGGGCTCGGAGCGCGCGAATTTCGAAAATCCGTCTTGCACACAACATTCACTGTATCCTGTCTTACGACCTTGCGTTCGGCGTTCGGCGGCGGGAGCATTTTCAAAGAAGAGGGTTCCACGTAGAAGAGAGTTTGTAACCGTCGTCTCTATTGAAGTTCGGGCTCTTTCAGTATACCCTGGACAACGGCGGTTGCAAGATCACCGAAACGTCGGGTGCTATAAATTTCACGCGGTAAATTCGTTTCTATCCTATTTATAATGCCAAACAACCGCGATAGTCTTCGATTTTATAGTAATAACCTTCTTTCTATTACATTTTTTGACTCAGCTCACGGTTCAACTCCAATCCGGTAGCCTCCTCGAAGAGGCACTTAGCCTGGAAGATCCGCTGTGAACTCTGCCTGCGGCTGTAACTTGCAGTCGTAGGCGGTTGGTTAGGATCAGACGTGCGGAACAGGGGAACACCTCTGGTGGAACTGGGCGGTTTGCGTCACACGCAGTGTCAACCATGCTTACGCAATCTGTCGAATAACCGGAGGACTCGGGAATGCCTCCAGACTACGCCTCAAGTGGAGGCGAATGTTTCCTAAAGAGCGGGGGTAGCTATTCACCTGGCGTCAATAACCACGCACCCGATGCTAAATGAGCTTGGCGGCAAAGGGCGCAACGGATTCGCGAAAATTCAATATGAATTATCGCAAACGTCGGGTAGACGCCGTGCAAGCGACCTCGAATCCGTGACCAGATTGTAGAATAAAGAGAATTCTGTACGAATCCGGTAGTAAGGGCGCGAGGTTGGCACGCCGGGTTCACTTCCTAGTACCTCGCGGTAAGGCGTTGGACTCTTACAAGTTTGTGGCCTAGCTAGACTGTGGGCTGTGATAATCCCTAGACAGCATGACACTATGTCGTTATAACTACCACTGGTTCCTAATGGCTCCGTGGAGCTTGGGCCTGATGGCCGTCTGTGTTTTCTTAGTTCTGCCCAACTCACGGTTCAGCTCCCATCCGCTAGCCTCCTCAATCTAAGGACTCAACCTGGAAGGAACGCTGAAAACTTCTTATACGACTGTATCCGTAAACGTACATTTCCTAGGCAGCTACACACGATTTCGTTGCTAGTTAGCAACCCTTCAATATTCATCGGTTTATTCAACAAGATATACCAATAATTAACATTGTTGGCCGCATAGATCATTTAGTTAATCTCAGATGTTACACATGATATGGAATTAGGTTAATAATATATATATATATATATATATATATATATATATATATATATATATATATATATATATATATATATATATATATATATATATATATATATATATATATATATATATATATATATATATATATATATATATATATATATATATATATATATATATATATATATATATATATATATATATATATATATATATATATATATATATATATATATATATATATATATATATATATATATATATATATATATATATATATATATATATATATATATATATATATATATATATATATATATATATATATATATATATATATATATATATATATATATATATATATATATATATATATATATATATGTGTGTCTCCAAAACTGCGTTACTATGCGACCAGCCGGTCGGTCGGTTCGAATCCAGCAGTGTAAAAAGATTATTTTTAAATATTATTATTTTACCGCCGTCTGTTGTTTTCTCGCTTTCGCACGTCTTGACTCCTGCTAAACCTCGACCGGCTTTTTCGAAGCGATGGTCTCTTCTCTCGCTGTATAATATGTGAGCTGAGCCCATTAGTCGATATCGACTTGGGAGCTAATGGGCCCATGATGAGGTGGCCACGATGACCCATGTGTTCAGGGTCGGTCACACTCACGGGTCAACACCCATCCGATGGCCTCCACGCATGGGGTGCGAACCTGGGTAGGACACTGGGTCAACCAGTCTCCCCTGGGGATCAAACCTCTGGCGCTCCTGGACGGTCTGCGCACCGAGCGGCGCAAGCCAATCGACTGTGCTCTCCGACTAACAGTCGGGGGAGTCTGGGAACTGTATTGTTTCCTATATAGCGGGGGTGGTTGTCTACCTTACGGCGACTGCTCTTGAAATGACCATTGGCCATCCGATCCCGGTTCAGAGTCGGGCAAAGGACGCCTTGGTCCGCGATAGATTCGGTGCACACCGTTTCACCGCTTCGTAAGGGAGAGGACCGCGCAAGCGACCTCGAACTCGGAACCAATCGAGAGACCGGAGAAATTTGGTCACAATTGGAAGCAAGGGCGCGAGGGTCGGCCCGCCAGGTGACACTGGCTATCTCGCGGTAAGGCGTTGGCTTCTTGCGGGTTGTGACGTAGCTGGACGTTGGATTTGTTCTGTCCAAAGTCTTCTACGTTCACTGCAGGGCGACAGAACGAGAAAATCGTTAAAACGTCCTGTGGTGACGGGCTCGCCCGTTGTAGTTGACACCGCAAGTTGTATAATATGACTGGGGAGTTAATGGGCCCTTGCTGAGTTGGCCACGAAGACCCATTCTGTTCAGAGTTGGTCACTCTCACGTGGTCACTCTCAACACCTATCCTACGGCCACCACGCATAAAGTGCGAGCCTGGGTAGGACTCTAGCCTTATGGTTAGTTTTCCCTGGGAATCAACCTTCTGGCGCTCCTGGACGGTCTGCGCACCGTGCGGGTAAGCCAATCGATTGCGCACTCTGACTAACATCTTGCGGTGTCGACTACAACGGGCGAGCCCGTCACCACAGGACGTTTTAACGATTAGTCGTTCTGTCGCCCTGCAGTGAACGTAGAAGACTTTGGACAGTACAATTCTACGTCCAGCTACGTCACAACCCGTGAGAGTCCAACGCCTTACCGCGAGTTAGCCAGGAATAAACCCGGCGGGCTCGAGATACTCGCGCCCTCACTTCCAATTGTGACCAGATTTCTCCGGTCTCTCGATTGGTTCCGAGTTCGAGGTCGCTTGCGCGGTCCTCTCCCTTACGAAGCGGTGAAACGGAGTGCACCGAATCTATCGCGGACCAAGGCGTCCTTTGCCCGACTCTGAACCGGGGTCGGATGGCCAATGGTCATTTCAAGAGCAGTCGCCGTAAGGTAGACAACCACCCCCGCTCTGTAGGAAACAATACAGTTCCCAGACTCCCCCGACTGTTAGTCGGAGAGCACAATCGATTGGCTTGCGCCGCACGGTGTGCAGACCGTCCAGGGGCGCCAGAGGTTTGATTCCCAGGGGAGACTGGTTGACCCAGTGTCCTACCCAGGATTCGCACCCCATGTACTCTGACTAACAGTTAAGAGTTTCAAGGCGATAGGTGAGGGCAGCAAACCCCGCCCACCGCCCGGGCAGTTATAACGACGAGGGTCGTCTTGTCTGCCCGGGATGTCGTGCTACGACAACCCTGCGCGTACCAGAAGGGTAAAACGCGCAGGGGGTGAAATAGGGTAAACCACCCCCCCCGTACCGCCCCGAGAACCCATTTATTCAAAAAATAAAACTTATTTACAAAAAACATAAAAAATTACAAAATATTACAAAATTTAACGAGAAAAGAAACAACAATATCGTAAATTTAGGAGCCGGTAAGCGGGGTAGAGGACGCTCCAGAACAATGAACGTGAAGGCGCACTGTCCGTGGGCAGGTCTCGGAGCAGCCACGGGGGGGAGGAATCCCTGGATCCTGCAAAGAACGAAACGCCCCTCGGGGCGGTAAAGAGACGGACACAAAGACGGGCACTTCGGGCTGGAAGTAGCCGCCGAATCACGCCACCAAGGAAGAGGGTACCCCCTGGGGGGTATCCCGAAGCCTCATGCTTTCCCAAGAAGCCACCCAGTGCCCCACAAACTCGCCAAACGACTGGAAGCAGCTCCTACAACTGACCAAATCCGGGTACCAAATCGGAGAACGCCCAACGCACGCGCCCACTGCATCCATCAATTTCTCCCGTGCAGCCGCTAGAATTGGGCAAGACCAAATTACGTGTTCCGCAGTTTGGCGACCATACCCACAGGCGCACCGGGGGTCATCGGCAAGTCCAAAGTCAAATAGTTTGGCTCTGAACTCTCCGTGGCCCCCAACCAGCTGCGTGGTATGGTGGTCGAACCGCAGAAACGAATTTGCCATCCGCACTGCAACAGACGGGAAAAAGCAATGGGTGAGGCGGCCCGTACCCCCGGCGTCCCATCTAGCCTGCCAGACACGCAAGGACTCCACCCGAATCAGGCGGGCAAACTCCCCAGCTCGGTGCGCCACCGGGTCGATCGATAGGCCATGAAGGACTACCGGCTCGCCCCGGCGGTACCGCGACAACGCTGCACGCTCCAGAATTTCCAGGTCAATCGGCAAAACGCCAGCGATGACGGGTAACGCAAGAGTGGACGTCGTTCTGTACGCCCCGGTCAGGGCCACGAGAGGGATGCGCTGTCCGCGCAGCAGCGCGACACGCGTCGCCTCAGGAACAGCAGACTCCGTCCAAGCGCGTGCGGCATAAGTCGCACGCGGGACGAAGACGCCCTTATAGATAGTCATGACCGCCGGGAAACGAATTCCCCAGTCGGCCCGACTTACTCCGCGGAGCGCAAAGAATAGATCCCGGGATTTTTCGGCTGTAATCTTTGCGTGCGAAAGAAAGGAAAGGGAAGCCGTAAGCGTCACCCCCAGGTATCGAACGGTGGCCGGGAAGGATACCGGGCGACCGTTCATCCTGATAACAGGGTTCCGCTTAAGATGTCCCTTCAGGAGAAGCGCCTGAGTTTTCGTCGGAGAGAAGGTGAGTCTGTTTCGCTGACCCCATCCGAGGATCAGGTCCAGCGAGTCAGCCACCCTTCTTTCGACCTCTGCGCGACTCCTGCCGCCCACCAGGAGGAGAGCGTCGTCTGCATAAGCGCTGACGGTGCACCCCTCCGGGTAAGGTAGACCGAGGAAATCATCAAAGAGAATGTTCCAAAGGCTAGGACCCAACACTGACCCCTGTGGACAGCCCATAGTCGGGGTTTTGGTGACGCTGGTCGGGCCGTACCTCAGAGTGACAGATCTGTCTGAAAAGTAGCTCCTCACTACTTTCAACAAATTGTTCGGGCACAGGCGGGCGCGAAGCTTGCATATGAGCATCGGCCACCACGCGTTGTCGAATGCACCGGAGATATCCAAAAATACGCCTACCACGTAGCGGCCGTCATAGTTGCGGACCCAGTTCTTCGCAAACAGGATGGCGTCCTCCGTGCTTTTCCCTCGGGTAAAGCCAAACTGACGCTCGTTCTGGGGAGACAGAGTCCTTTCCAGCCGTTCGCGCACAAGCACTTCGAGCACCTTACCCATTATGGGAAGGAGCGTGATGGGCCTGTACGCTTTCGGATCCGAGCGCGGCTTGTCGTTACCTTTGGGAATCACCCGCAGGAGGCCAGCCTTCCAGCATAATGGGAAATGACCGTCCCTAATGCATTTCTGCATCAGGACAGTCACCTCCCATCTTGCAAATTCCCACACCCGCTTCACTATATCAGACGTAAGGTTGTCTATCCCCGGTGCCTTTCTGCGCGATAGCGACCCGATGATGGTGCCGACCTCGTCCGCTGTTACCTCTGACAGATCAGGTACGCGCGAGTCTACGGCAATAAGCCGCCGCAGCTGCGCGTGGTGGGGATCGTCATTGTCATTCCGATCCGATGGACACAAAGAACCGAGGAGAACTGAAAGAGTGCCTTCGGTGTCAAGCGGGGCGGAAGTACCCTCGACAATGCTAGAGAGGTAGTTCCCACCCCGCTTGGCACCTTTGTCGATGACGTTCTTCATGTCCCATGGGTTTGCATTCCCAACTTCGCTAACCCATGTACGCCAGGAATCAGTCTTGGCACGCCTAATGGCGGCGTGGTAGACGCTCCGAGCCGATCTCAGGGACTCCCGAAGTACCTCCACACGCTCAGGGGGAAGAGAACCCCTGCGGACTTCCCCCATGCGGCGGTACGCTTGCCGGAAGCACCTGCGAAGGTCGGATATTTCCGGAGACCACCACGGTGCCGTAAAGCCTCCGCAGGGCCTCCTCCGACCGAGGACCGACTCGCAGGCCGAGGCAACTGCCTCATGAAGTGCAACACTAAGTGTCTCGGCCGAATTGGAGTGAGGGGACGGGAACCGGGAGAGCCTCTCACAGAGGGACTCCCCAAAGCGGTCCCAGTCCACATCCGAGGTGCGGTACGCCCATTCCATTCCGAGGGGGACGGGGGATTCACACGGCGGCCAATGTCGAAGGTAACTAGTCTATGGTCTGAGGAAGACGACGATTCGTGGACGGTCCAGTTCATCATCTCCCGGGCGAATCCAGGGGAGCACAGCGTCAAATCCACATTGCTGGACCCGCCGGGGCCACAGAAGGTCCGGGGCTGCCCGGGGGAGTTGACAATATGCAACCCATAGGTCGCTATCAGCTCCTCGACAGCCTCGGCTCTTCCCTTCGCGACCCTGTCCAGGCGGTCCAGGTTGCCGTCGTCGTGCCAGGACGGGGAGCGGGCATTAAAATCGCCCGCTACCACTAACGGCCGACCCCGAAGAGCGTCAAGGGCCGCGGCGAGTTCAGCAATGTAGGCGTCCACAGCCTCGCCAAACTGGAAGTAGACGCTGATGAAGTAGCAGTCCACATCGTTGATAACTATGGACGCGCAGGCGAGGTGCTCACTGGAGAGCCGATCCAGGAACAGGGGAGGCGGGAGAGACGAACTCACCGCGATCCCTGCCATGGGTCGGTGCCCCTTCTCGAGCACAACGCACCGCCCGTCAATACCCCGGGTTTTACCGAGGAACGTGAACTGCTCCTGCACAAACGCCACTCCAATACCCATCGTCTCAAGCGTGCGACCGAATTCGGCAGTTACAGCCCTGCTTCTCTGAAGATTCAGTTGCGCGCAACTTATCATTAGTTGGGGACTATGCCCCGCCATAGTTCGTGGTGGCTATCTCCCTGTCCACCGCGCGCTGATAGGCCGGACAGCCCGACGAGCCCGTCACGTGAGCTGCTTCCTTTCGCAGACCCGAGCATGTGGCACACTTGGGGGGGTGCCTCCTTAGCAGGGCAAGCCGACCTCTCGTGTCTCTTGCCGGCGCAATGTCCGCAGACTACCTCCTGCGAGCACTTCCCCTGGGTGTGCCCGAAATTGTGGCAGCGGAAACACCTTACCGCCCCGATGTAGTCACGCACTCTGCAAGAGTCCCAGTCCAGGAACACTCTCCCCTCCGCCACAAGCACCGCTCGCACCGCCGGGTGCACGATCCAAACACTTTGGACGACAGGGCCGTCCCTCTGGCCGAACGCGAACGCCCGGCGGGTCGAGCCTAGCGCAGTTGCCTTATCCACTGAGCAGCGGCCCTCGAGGTTCTGCGACCAAATCAGCTCCTTGATTTCTCCTTCCTTGAGGTCCCGCGGAATGTCATGGATTACAATCCGCGGAAATCGACCCTGCGGTTCGACGGCCTTCAGCCCCGCACCACGAAGTTTATCGCCCGCGGCCTTCACTCTTTCCAGACCCCCCGGAGTGGAGGTCTGGAAAGATTGGCTGACCAACCCTGCTGCTTAGGAAACAGTATGTCGTTCCCCCTACTCCTCCCGCCATTCGATTGGCTGTCGCCGCACGGTGCGAACCGCCCAGTAGCGCCCGAGTGTCATTCACCAGTGGAAACTGCTACTGGATAGGAGCTGAACCATGAGTTGAACGGACCCCTATTAACGAGATAGTGGGTCATAGTGGCAGCAACTGCACGAGAACCGTTGGCTACCAGTCATATTATACAACTAGGTTTGTCGACTACAGCGGGCGAGGCCGTCACCTCAGGAACTTTTAACGATTAGTCGTTCTATCTCCCTGGAGTGAACGCAGAAGACTTGGACAAAACAATCCACCGTCTAGCTCCGCCACAAACCCGTAAGAGGCCAACGCCTTAACCGCGAGATAGCCAGGAGTGTTACCCAGCGGGCTTACAATCACGCCCTTACTTCCAATTGTGACCAGATTACTCCAGTCTCTCGATTGCTTACGAGTTCGAGGTCGCTTGCGCGGTGCTCTCCCTTACGAAGCGGCGAAACGGTGTATATCGAATCTATCGCGGACCACGGCATCCTGTGCCCGGCTGTTCACCCAGAATCGGGTAGCCGATGGTCGTTTCAAGAGCAGTCGCCGTAAGGTCCGCAACCACCCCCGCTCTATAGGAAACAGTACTGCTTCCAGACTCCCCCGACTGTTAGTCAGGGTGCGCAATCGATTGGCTAACGCCGCACGATGCGCAGGATGTACAGGCGCGCCAGAAGGTTGATTCCTAGGAGAAACTAGCCCTAAGGCCAGAGTCCTACCCAGGCTCGCACTTCATGCATGGAGGCCGCCGGATGGGTGTTGACCCGTGAGTTTGACCAACCCTGAACATAATGGGTCTTCGTGGCTAACTCAGCAAGGGCCCCTTAGCACCCCTCCCATACATAAAATATCGCATTTAAACATAAGCATTTCCCAGTTCAATCCGGGAAGTCCTTCGATGCTATGTGAGCAGTTTCTTTTTTTTTACGACTGCCCAACAAAAAAGGAGTGTAATGTGTTCAGGGTCCATATATGTATGTTTTCCATTTCTGTTTTTTCCACCATAAGATTTAAACGCTTGAACCGATTTAGAAGTGTGTGGTATTGTTAGAATCATTATGCCATCCCGAGTGTCATAGGGTACCTTAACTGTCAAAATAAGAAGTAAGGAGTTGTCTAAATGTCCAAATGACCATAGACTCATATAAATTTATCGTAATTATTCCGCCAACTCCAGAATAACCAAAAATTCGATTCTGTGCAATTCCAAAGATCCGGCAATATCGAGGCACGTAATAAGTGGCCGTAGTGATTCAAATGATCTACAAGCCCGCGTAGACTTCCACAAAAAGTTCCTTACTGGAATGGCACTGGTCTGGGGTATGGCATTACAACTACGAGCGACGTGGACTTGAAGAAGTCTCTTTTGCGGGGAGATTACGACAGCAACAGTATGGCTTAGCTATTGGCCTTCAATGCCAGAATGATTGGACAACAATTGGGGACTTTGCATTCCGCCTCCAATGCACTGGAAGGTAATGCTCTATGACTGGACGCCAGAGATGCTGAAATTTTATTTGAATGCCTTTCAGCATACACTTCCAGACCCCAGTAACCTCGCTCGTTGGAGCTTTGCCGAGGATAGTTCTTGTCCCCTCTGTAGCAATACCCCTTGCACAGCTAGACACATTCTAGCTGGCTGCAAGGTGGCCTTAGATCAAGGACGATACACTTACCGCCATGACAAAGTTCTCGCTGTTATTCGCGAGGTAATTAGTCTCTCAGTGGCTCGTGCCAACAAGGGTTTGACAGTATCCTCCAAACCCCCAATACAGTTTGTGCGGGATGGCTCTAAAGGCAAAAAACATTTAACTACAAAACCTTTCTCAATAATCGAGAAAGCTACAGATTGGATTCTGGAGGTTGATTCGGTCTCTAAGCAGTATAAATTACCTGAAAGTCTCGGATGCACAGCCCTCCGTCCAGATATAACTCTTTACTCTCTATCTCGGAAGGTGGCTCTTATTGTAGAATTAACTGTTCCATGGGAATCAAATATCCCAAAAGACCACGAGTACAAATTAAATAAATACCATGATCTTGCAAATTGCGTAACCCGGAACGGCTTCACTGTTCACCTTCACGCGGTGGAAGTTGGCGCTCGTGGCCTGCCAGCTAAATCTCTATTTCACCTCTTTAAAGATCTTGGCCTTTCCAGAAAAATAATCAACTCTTTCTTAGAAAAATTATCTAAAACTGCGATTTGCGCATCTCAAATTCTATGGCTTCGAAGGGGGAGTGAATGGGTGGTAAGGTGAACGCTCACATGTGGCAAGACAGCTGTCCTAAACCTACCACAGCCGGTTCGTAAGTCCGGAATCCACTGCTCACCCCCCAGAAGTGTAAAAAAAAATAGTATTATGATGGGCCCGACTCCGGTCGGTGAATTCCATGGCAGCACCGTTTGTATTTATTTATATATAAGGATAAATAGATAAACCACAAATATTTCATAAAAACTGTAATAAAAATAATCTATACTAATATTATAAAGTAAAGTTTGTGAGGTTGTAGGGAGTAATCTCTGGATCTACTGAACCGATTTTGAACATTCTTTTACCAATAGAAAGCCACGTTATTTGTGAGTTTCATACGCTATATATTAATCTGAAAAATGAAAAGACTTTTTCGTGGTAGTCGGATTTGCAAAGTAAGTCGGAGAAAAAACGGTCGAATGAAAATGTTTCTTACGAACGCTGCCTTATCGATGAGAGATATATGATTGAGTTCTAGAGAAAAGTTGTAGAGATTGATAATGCCTACAAACAAGTCAGCGACAGCATATGTACCACTTTTATATTTAGGTCACAAAAAGTAGTTTTTTATATTAAAAAAATAATTTAAATCGTTAGGTCATGTTTATTGCTCATATTATCAACAATTATGAATTCATATCAAAATAAGTAAATTTATCATCTCAAGTGTTTAAAACAAAAGACTTTTCCCTTGTACTGCATATAATTTCACTTTTACTGCATACATGGTTAAAGAGATAAGACACTCACAAATAACGGTAATATCGTCAAATTGGCATGCAAATACATACATACATATGCAGTAAAAATATAACCCTTCTTTTGGCAGTCAGGAAATAAATCATATGGAACCGCGACCGTATCTCGGGTTGGAACTCCTGAAAGACAATATATTTTGGTACCAAATAATTACATCTAATATAGTATACAGAGAAGTTTTGAACAATCAAAATAAATATAATTTATTCAATCATAATCATTTCATTCACTCATTTGAAACACGGTAAAATAGCCAAATTGGCATGCAAATACATACATACATATGCAGTAAAAATATAACCCTCCGTTTGGCAGTCAGGAAATAAATCATAGCACTCAGTACTAACCGAACCACACTCATAATTTCATCACAAGTAAAAATGTTTACCGCCCAACGAAGTGGGCACGGGTCAGCTGGTTATAAATACAATAGTTCACTCTCTGTGACGTCAGTCGCGATTTTTATACTTTTTAGTATATTTACTTGTTTCCTACATCTATTTTTAACTGTATTTTAGCACGGAAATAGACCATATGGCCTAGATAGCTCGTTGCCCTTAGAAGTGCATCTTCGCCGCGACCGCCTGCAGAGTATGTGGGAGTTGTAAATGGGGCGATTCCCGTTACGATAACCGGCGGCTATAAAGCCAAAGCGATAGACTGCCTCGATTCTTAACATTTGTTAGCGCCGTCTGCCATTTTGACCTGTATGTGTATCTAGGGTGTCCATGACTTTCGATATAGGAGCGACGATAGGTCTGAAAATTAAAGTAACTTCATCTATCAATATCTATAAAAAGCTCTGTATAGAAATGTATTTTGAGATGCGTTGGTTTTCACCACAGAAAGATGAAATAGTCAATGCGATCGAACAGGGCGAGGAGGAACATAAAATTCAATGCGCTCCAAAATCGCGTTCGCATCGATGGAATTATTTACCAACCCATGCAAGTATACGGCATCGACCAAGACTCTACGGCTCTCTAATGATTCTTTTTAATACATTTACGTGTTCTCAATGTTGTTTTTTTAATTATAGAGACCGAATAACAGCCCCGCCTTTATAGGTGGACTCCGCGTAACTGTCGACTATATCGAAAAATATAGTTTCGCAAAATAATTTCAAATTTAAAATAGTGTTTAAGACTAAAAATTCTTGTGTAAAATGTATTTGTACACGGTAGAGCAATGTGCATTTGAAATTCATGGGGGTAGGGGGGCACTGCCCCTCTCCCTCTGGAAACGGTGGTTGTACGGCATTGCGAGATTCTACGTCCATATTCACGAGGTTTGGTTTCGCTATTTGGTTCTTTTATTTTTTTAGCAAAGATCAATATTTTTAAAAATATATTTCTTTTAAAAAATGGATCAATCGACTCATATAAACATAGAGAATAGAAGTATGCGAAATTATATGGTATTAGGGGTTCATGAAATGCTTTTATCTATCTCTAAATTAAAACATATAAAGACTATTTAAAATGATGGAGTTAGGTGAGGTTAGGACCCCCAATCACTTTGAGACTATTATAATTTCCCTGACAATAAATTACTCCAGAATTAATACGAGGTTCACGAAAAAGTAATGGAAATATCACATATGCTGACGACACAGTAATTATTTTTCAAGGCAGTAATTGGCATGAAGTATTTCAAATGGCAAATCACGAGATGGAATTGGTAAAAGATTGGTTAGATGAGGCTTTGCTCACACTTAATATCGGCAAGACCAAATTTGTTGCATTTAGTGCTACAAAAGCTGGACAAGCACCAGAAAATCTTCATCTGGTTATACATGACTGTGACAATAAGCTGACCTGCCGATGTTTGAACGTAGAAAGGGTAAACTCTATTAAATATCTTGGAATCATAATCGACAACAACCTACGGTGGTCTGGGCATATTGATTATTTATCCACAAAAATTAGACAACTTGGCTACGTGTCTAAACCCTAAGGATCTCCGCAACATATTAGACCGACGTACTATCAAATTGACATATTATGCGCTATGTGAGTCCATTTTATACTACGGCATTATTGGTTGGGGAGGATGTGCGAAAACGGTTCTTCAACCACTTCTTGTCGCGCAAAAAGGTTTGATCAAAATAATATTAAGAAAACCGTTCACGTATGCATCAGATCTCACATTTAAGGAAATGCATGTTTTAGAAGTGCGCATGTTATATGTGAAAATGATTTTAGGTCGGATCGTTCTTAAGGAAAAAATTAAATCCCAGCAAACTAAACACACAAGACGTGCCACTAGTGACTACGTTGCAGTTCCCCGAAGAAGTACATCATTTGGCCAAAGAAATTTCACTTATCTAGGTCCTAGGATATATAACATCCTACCTGCAGGTATAAAGATTAGCCCGAGCATTCCAATTTTTAAGAAACAACTGGTGTCGTGGATGCTTGGGCCAGGAAGGTACAGAATACACCAAGAACTCTCAACTATCTAGCTTTGTTTGGCTGCACTTTGTGACTATTTCTATTATTTTAATTTTTCTTTGTGACTATTTATTTTTTTTAGAAACTTTACTATTAATGGTATTATAATTTTATTGTGACTTTTTATTTTTCTTACAAATATTACAAATTTTATTTATAATTTAAATTATGACTATATAGTTTATTATTAACTGAAGGATATGTGTATTTAATTATCTATTTACTTCAATGTTTTATTTTATTATAATTATATATTTACATATTTTATTTTTATGCATATTTACATATATTTAATTCAATGTTTTTTTTCCATTTTCGCTTTTTTTCTTTTTGTTTAAACTACTTTTTTTTTCTTTTGATTATGTTTTCTTTTAAAACTAGTATTTGTTTAATATGTCTGCCCTAGAACAAGTGTTCATACTTAGTTGGGCGACATGGGACCGATCTTCACTATTGACACAACTTGCTGTGGGTTTTAGTGCAGTGTAGATATTAAATATAATTTGTTACGCTTGTCGCTTATTAAAAAAAAAAAAAAAAAAAAAATGGCCGTCCTACGCAGAACCGAAAAGTATAGACACCCTAGTTATAATGATCTTTGAGTACACTTTGGTGAGGGAATCGTTTCTTTCGGCAATGATTAAATCATATATTTCGGTCTTCGCTAACGTACTAAAATCAACACGAACATCATCACCATCATCTTGTAGTACCGTTTTCTTAAATAAAGTTTAGCTAATAATATCTTATGTTCTCTGGCTCGGACAGCTATGACATTTTTGGATTTGAAGGTTACAATACTTTCGGCCTTGCGGTGTAACGAAAGCCTCTGTATTTATTTATATACAGAGAGGTATAGGCCGCGCAGAATTTCTTGGTCCCTCGCTCACATGCTCAGATCATAGGTATTGCATTTATTGTACACCAATGCACTGACACCTAAAAGAGATAGACATCCTAATTCTTAATGGGATATCTACCCTTTTTAGGTTTCGATGCATTAGTGTTCAATAAATGCAATACGTGTGATCTGAGCATGTGGGCAAGGAACCGAACAATCTGGAGCGGCCTGTATCTGCACGCCAGATCACACCATTATCCCCACCGCTACAAAATTCACTCGTGAATCGGGCACGTGACCTATACGACGCTAATATTTTCCTCAGGAGATGGGAAACGCCAACGATGTCCTTAGGAAAAATGGACACGGAATAGGAAACAAGCACGCAATCCAATACAGACGAAACTTGAAGCAGATTACAAATATTTGTACCATACACCAAGGTCGTGACAGATCGAAAGAGTAAAATGATGAAGATCGATAGTATGCCGCCTTCATGCATAGCCAATAGCTAGCGACGACTGACATCCTAACCAGTTTGCCCTGAGCAACCTAACCAGGCACTTTGCACTTATTATTACATAACTTTCAAGAGTTTCCGAAGTTTTACGTTAGAATTTTTATAATGAAATAATACCTATGTATAAACTTGTAAAGTGTTACCGTCTGTACTAAAATATTTAAATATGTAACGGACCTTAAGTCCATTACATTGCGATCAACAAATGCATCGATTTCCAGTGAAATACACTGACACAATTCAGCTATTATTTTAACCCGTGCAGCCATGAATCAGCACGATGAAACAATACTTTTAATCGAAATATTTTGGATTGCATCATTTATCGGCCTATATAAACCGGCGAAAAAGCAACCAAATTATCATTATCAAGTGATCACCTTCCCCCAAGGTTGCGACGGAATATTCGGTACCCTTCTCACGAGGTGTGTCAACGAATCCGGCTCCTTGGTTTCCTATCCTTATCTTTCCCAGTCACGAAGCATCAGTCTGCAATCCCACAGACTCGAGCCGTGCCCAGTACAAGATACTAGGAGCACACATACAATCCTCATCCATATTGATTCATATTGATCCATATTGATCCTCATCCATATTGATCCTCATCCACCATTGATTTTTAAAAATCAATGTCGATACCTTTAAACAAAAAGCAGCATCCCTAGATACGGGTCTCTGACCTAGTTAGGAATGCGGATAGACATTTTCACCATAGGATGTGCTCAATCTCTCCCAACTCAACCATAGTATGTTAATGGTGTGTATATGACATAATTATAAAGTTATTGTAAATTAATAAATAAAAATAAATAAAATATATCATCGTAACCGCGGTCGCGCATCTATACACTCGCGTCAACGTAAACTGTTCGGGAAGCGTTATAACTGGCAAAGTGCGATACAGTTTTATTCATCAAAATTTGTCGTTCTATAATAAGATTCCAGAGCAAATGAAAAGCCTCGGAGAGGTCCAATTTAAAAAGATAATCATAAATAATTTGGTAAGAAACCCAATTTATGGTATAAGGGAGTTTGAAAATTCTGAGTCTATTTTCCATGTTGATGATTAATGAAATGCGTAAAGTTTTAAACATAACGGTATTATGATAGCTGACATTCTAATTCTCATATAATTTATTAAACATCTATTCTTTTTAAAAAAAACTACGAAAGCATTATTGCTGGATTGACAATAAAATATATATTTTTTGATTATTCTACATAGAATTTGCATTTCTATTTTAATATATTATTCTCCTTGACTCTTAAATCCCTTTAGTATATTTTGATTATTTGTATACCTATAGGTAATATTGAATATAATATTACAGCGATGACAACTATCACGATAGTTATGTTTTTAATAATTAAATTTTTAGCATTTAATTTTTGTGACGCATCCAAGTGTAGGAATGCCTATCTACTGGAGTAGTTGATTGTATTGTATTGTATTGTATTGTATCAAACCTTCGGTCAATAAATTCCTTCTACTTCATTCAAAACCGCCTTTCAATAGGGAGATAACTCGTAAGTTGATACCACCACCTCACACCGAACAATTTGGAGTCTAGTGAGAGGTGGTCCGTCACAAATACCTCACTAAGTGGGTACATACTCACATACACAGCATAAGATGCGTAGATATACAATTATACACTACGGCTGAAAAGTATTTCGGCACCCACTTTTAATGTAGGTACAAATTACATAAAAGTGTATTTAAAAAATCAATTTTAAAGTACATTTGAGTACTTTACCGAAGTGCATTTATAACGCTCATCAATCAAACTTGTTTAAGCGCCTATTACTCAAATGTGCTTAAAACCAGGATTTTCTACATACACTTTTATATAACCAGTACATTAAAAGTGGATGGCCAAGTACGTTTAAGCGGTTGTGTATTTACTAAGATAACCTAAATGACCCTTGCAGTGCATATGCCAATTGAATATGTAAAAAAATCGAATGTAATATACGTACGAAAAAGGTAATGTCATATAGAGTGTCTATTCATTTAATAGTTTCTATTCATTAAATAGCTCATCAGCTTCCTGATCATACTTTGAGGGCGTCCGATATCTCCTTTTATTGCGGTAAAATCCATTCAACTTTCCTAGCAACAGGTTCTTACATTGACAAACGTTATTAATTGTTGTTTTTCTTGGTGGCGAAGGGTTTCGTGCTGCTTGGGCCACACGATCCTCTTTGTTCTCGGATCGGCTCAACTCCAAATTCAGCTCCTATTCAGAAGCCTCCTCGTGTGGAAGGCTACCCCGCGTAAGACTCCCGCGTCTCAGGCCTCAAAGCTGGTAGACCGGTTTCTCCCGGCGGGATTGCATCCCGGAGCCACTGAACGGTTCGGCGAAGCTTATCGGTTGTGCATTCTGACTAATTGCTGAAAGACTCTGGAGACTACTGTTTCCTAAGCAGCGGTGGTGGGTGTTGACCTATTGTCATGCCACTCTTGAAATGACCTTGGGCCACTCGTACCCGTGTGGCACTACGTGCAAAAAACGCCCAGGTCCGCGATCAATTCTAATTGAATTACCGCTGTGATACAACAGGTAGAGGCCGCGTAAGCGTCTTCGGACCCATAACAAGTCGGAAGGACGAAGGTATCCTGAAGGTTAATTCCAGACGGAGATATCCTACTTAGGGGGAGGCTGCCCGCTGGCCACCTTCCCGGTGCCTCGCCGTAAGGCGTCGGATTCTAACGGGTTGCTGGTGAGCTAGACAGTTGATTGTCTTGTCTGCAAGTCTTCTACGCTCATCCCACGGCTAAAAGAATGATTACATATCGTTATATTAGCCTTTGGTGACAGGGTCGCCCGTTGTAATCGACACCGCCCTAATGCTGTTCTTAAATTTCGCAGTATGATCAGGAACATTACACTCTTTAAGCGACCTTATTTTAGTAAACTATGTATGCCACACAGACTCAATACTTAGTCCTCAATCTACTTAACAATACTAATTACTTGACCACGACATAGAACTTTACAACTTGCTTAACACGCAAGAGTTCCTAATTAAAACACAACTCGGAAGAGAGAAAGTTTTCCTATTCCGCAAATGTCTAATGTCGCAGTGACCGCCATTAAAAGTTGCCTTAAGGTTAACCTGGGGAAGTAAATAAACGATAAAGTGGGTGAACATTTCAGGGTTATTTGTGTCTTTATCGACTTCTTGTTTTTCTTTATCAGAGTATGAACTTTTAGTTTTAGATGATATTATTCCAAGTTTGACGCGACTATTATTGCCTTTCTATCGTAGCATTATTAAAGTTTACAATGACGTCTTATTCTGATGCGTTAGGAATAATTGATATATTTATGCATTTATTTACTTTTATATATGTATTATTTATTTATTTAATTAATTATTTCTTACTTATTTATGTATTTATTATTTCATAATAAAATCAACATCACAGCCATGACCAATCCGTTGAGATACACATAAACATGCATGGGAAGAAACATTAAACTTATTACAAGTACAATAGAGGGCCGATATTGGTTAGGTCGCCTGATCTTATGTACATTTGGACGGGTATGTAATTGTCTGAAGGATAATCTCGGCACACATGCGATCTACAAATGGCCCAGGCACGTATTCAGACTAAAGTTTCCGGGGGGGGGAGGGGCATTCATTGAAACAACGTGCTCCCCACACACCAAACTTGAATTTGCCCGAACAACGAAACGAAAATACCGGATACGAGCCTGACACTAGGTACGTAAGTTGTGGATTCTCCCTGATTCTCAATTTTATCTCGACTTTATTTTATACTCAAAAAATTTCAAGGGGACGCGTCCCCTGTATCCCCCTCCCCCCCCCCCCCCCTTCCCTGGAGACGTTCGATTTTAAGATTATTCTAGAAAGCTTTATATACATTGTATTCATTGTACATTATCAATGTCAACTACATTTGTAAACCAAATTGGACTCCTTGATTATTATTATTATTATTGATTTTTTTTATTTAAAGATTCATACTTTTTTTTTATTTTTGGATTTGGTATTTCTATTTTTGATATTTCTAAATGATCTTTTTAATATTTAGTCAATGTAATGGTTGATTTTGTATAGTTTATTGACTTTCAGATTTCTAACGTGATTTAATTTTATTTTTGCCAGATATATGATATGTTTAAAATATGAATATTATAAAAAATGTATTTATTAATTGTAAGTTCTATACTCTTACCGGGTTTTTTCGGAATAAATAAACTTTGAACTTTGAACTTTGAACTATTGTGATTATCATTGTTATAGCCTAATTATAGAATAATTATTTTAACCCTATTATGTTTTTTTCTACTATGATGATATGTTATAATATAATTGTTTTCGTTATATATTTTTTTAAGTAAAATAATTGTCAATTTCTGACATTGTATAGAAATATGATAGATATTATCAAATTATTATAATTTCATAATATTTCATGAACCTTCTCGATTGAATTTATTAGTGTTTCCACTTAAGTTGGGGTATCTCAATGTAATACATGTATTATGCAATGTAGATATATGGTTACTATCCGAAATAAAAGAAATGACTAAGATTATGATTCTTAAGCGCATATAAAGCTTGTGATTACATCACGAATATAATCAAACACGGGCATCTCTTCTCCGATCAACCTCGCTGATCAAGTAACTATACCGTGTCCGTTTTCGCACCTTTTTAGATACTTCCGGCGTTCCCTTAATAATCGTAATTGTCTTCATTTCCGGCGTGGATCGTCGGTAGGGCTTTCCCTTTTCGTCCTTTCGTGGGTCAACCCGCATTTCTGTCGGAAGTCACAACAATGGGCCGATATTTTAGGGATGTTCCGGTTCGCTAGATCGTGATATGTTTTCCATTACATGAATAGGTTGTTATCAGTTGGGATATTATAATGCGAGTATCGACGGAAACTTAGGGAATGCGGCTCCCACGATCGCGTCATTATAACCACTAGTTTCGCCCACATGATTGCGTGATCGGACCGCTACACCATTAGCGACGAGAATTTCTATACATTTGGCGATTGAACATACCAATATGCCGATATATTTCCTACCCTCTCCTTAGTTATTCACACGTTGACTTTCTCGACATCAAAGAAGATCTTGCCATTAGGGTTGAAAGGCTGCAAAATTCCGCATTCGCTTTATTTAAGACCTAAGAAAGTATCACCATATAATGGAGTACATAAGGAGACGACTGACTGACGACCCGAGAAAGGAGAGATACGAGAGTCCTCGGTTTGCTTTTTAGAATCATTGAGGGGGGGCGCTCCGAGCGGTCTTATACGCAGGTTGTCATCAGCTCACGGGCGCTCTCTAAGATCTGAAGACAACCTACTGCTCTCGATCCCTGGTCACAGTAGTGATTTCTACTAGCACTCCTTCTCCGTACATGGATCTCGCTTTTCAAATGCTTTACACCCACATGTAAGGACAGCACCGAGTTTGTATTGCTTCAAACGCAGGCTCAAAGAACACTTTAACACGTGCTTATAAATTTCTGTCGTCCCCTCCCCTCCCATTTCCACGCGTCATTATACGTTTATTGCTTTTTTACCTTTATAATTTACGTTTCATTTTCTGTTGTTTCTTTTGGAAATATATAAGTGACTGCCTTTATAAGTGATTATGATAATAGTTTTATGTTATTTTTACTGCAAGACATATTTTCCCATTAGGTAACGGTTAGCTGTAAGACACTGCTTCAACATTTATTATTATTATTATTATATACAAATAGAGCGAGAGATCACTGCGCAGCATATATCAGGTAACGACTAGGACCTCATGCAAAGGATATTTCAGCAAGGCAAGGGTAATGACTATGTATTCGGCGTTAATATACTAGTGTTTAATGTATGCTAGACAGCACCTAGCAGAAATTTCAATTAATGCAGACATTCACTCGCATCATACCCGCGGTAGCTCCCTTTTATTCGTACCCCGAATACGACTGGCAAAAGTACAGAAAAGCTACTTGTACCTTAGCATTAAACTCTATAATCTACTCCCTACAAAATTTAAACAGCCGGAGAACATAAAATTAAAAAAAAACGTCAAGGAGATGCTGATAGGCCACCCTTTCTTATAATCTGGCCGAATTTGAGGGCAATGATTTTTCAAATATTGTGCCCATTTAAATTACTTAAAAAAGTAGGGCCTTATTGTCTGATTATTTTATATGATCTTATATCTGTACTTTTAGTTTAAAATGCATAACGTAGATTTAATTAGATTATTTAACATTTTACTGACAATTTGAATATTACGATGAATAATTTTACTGCGTATCTTTTCGAATTACTAACTACTTCAAATATTAGGCTTCTATTTTGATTATTTATATTTATAGTTTGACAATCTAGTAGTTAATTCTTGACTACCTATGTATGTTCAGTAAAGAGTAGTAACGAAACTTACTTGTACAATTATTTTGACACGTCCAAGAGCGGTCTTTAGCCGTCAATTGGACACGACGAAAATGTAATATTATGTCATGTAATGTAATAAAGCGTTTTATTATTATTATTCTATCTATATACTGCTGAATCTCCTGGGAGCTATTCAATACTGCTGAATCTCCTTTGGGAGCTAATGGGCCCATGATGAGGTGGCCACGAAGACCCATGTGTTCAGGGTCGGTCACACTCACGGATCAACACCCATCCGATGGCCTCCACGCATGGGGTGCGAACCTGGGTAGGACACTGGGTCAACCAGTCTCCCCTGGGAATCAAACCTCTGGCGCTCCTGGACGGTCTGCGCACCGAGCGGCGCATGCCAATCGACTGTGCTCTCCGACTAACAGTGGGGGAGTCTGGGAACTGTATTGTTTCCTATAGAGCGGGGTGGTGGTCTACCTAACGGCGACTGCTCTTGAAATGACCATTGGCCATCCGATCCCGGTTCAGAGTCGGACAAAGGACGCCTTGGTCCGCGATAGATTCGGTGCACACCGTTTCACCGCCTCATAAGGAGAGGACCGCGCAAGCGACCTCGAACTCGGAACCAATCGAGAGACCGGAGAAATCTGGTCACAATTGGAAGTGAGGGCGCGAGTATCTCGAGCCCGCCGGGTTTATTCCTGGCTCACTCGCGGTAAGGCGTTGGACTCTCACGGGTTGTGACGTAGCTGGACGTAGGATTGTACTGTCCAAAGTCTTCTACGTTCACTGCAGGGCGACAGAACGACTAATCGTTAAAACGTCCTGTGGTGACGGGCTCGCCCGTTGTAGTCGACACCGCAAGATGCTGAATCTCCTATATTACTCAGAAACACGGTGAACAATTATATCCGAAACAAATTCGCACACTCGACAACTCTAGAGATCCCGTTTGCATTCACTGGTAGAACCGCAAAAGCATGGTGAGACTCTTCAGAAACGTTTTAGTTGTTTTTTTTTTCCTTAAGCGGCTATCGACTAAAACATCTATTCCGCAATCACTGATTTTTTTATTTGGATTTTATAATCAAATTATGTTATACCATATAGGCAGAGTATTTTTATCTACTAATGTCTTAACAACTATGTATAAGGTTTTGAAGAAAACAAACTAGATTTGATTGGTATATTTTTCGCATAGATGACCTGAGACACGTGGAGATAATTTGGTAGGTGCCTAGAAGTTCTGGGGCGGGGCAGTTTTTGGTACCGCGTGTGAGAACTTCATTCGCACAAAGATACTTTAAATACTTAGCTCCAAGGCTCTATAATAATATAGAAATTACGATACAAAATTTAGTTAACATGGTAGCATTTAAAAAAGCAATAAAAAATGGCTTGATTGTTAAAGGACCACTCTATGACAAAACGGAATTTAACAGAATTTTTGAGTAAATAAAATTCAGAAATAAAAAGCAAATACTTAGATTTTTTTATTTCTTTATTTATAAATATAATAGACGTATATGCAAGGTTAAAGACTAGAGGTATTGCAATTTAATTTATTTGTGTACATTTTGTGTATATTAGTAGTTTACATTAGTATGCATATTTATTTTAAATATGTGTTTATTGTATTTATGTATTACTATATTTTGGTGTTGGGTTTAATAATAATTTCTTACTACTATATATTTTTTTTTTGTATGTTGGTATAACTCTTTGTGCTGTGTATTTGTATTATGCAAGAATGAATGTTTTGAACTGTATACCAATAATAATTATATAACCGAACGTCATACATGTCAGCTCGCAATATGCTAAGTCAAATATCAGCATCCCTAAATACGGGCGTTCTTGCTCAGTTAGGTATGCGATGAGCCAACGGCTATGGGTTCAACTTGTTTTTCCTGCACGTTTTATTGTACTGTATACCGAATATCATTCGTCTGTAAATCATGTTGTTTAAAATAAATAAATAAATAAGTAAAAGTATGATAACACGAAAATTATGCTACCTCGATGCTTAAATAAATGGCAATATTGGTGAGTTTTTAATAGTTACATCCTTAATGTGGGTGAACCAGTACGAGCAACTTTTGGTCAACAATTTTGAGAATATTTTTTTTTTTAACTTGAAGAATTTGACTGATAAATAAAAATGTGATAAGCGTGAGCGCGCTGCGCCATTTAGTAATAGGTCAAATATCGTGAATAAACAATATTCGCGATATTTTACCTGCTGCTAGACGGCGCAACGCGCACAACTCATTTTATAATATTTTTCAAATCATTAAAAAATAACGTTTTTTGTATTTTTTAATTAAAAGTTGCTTATTTGCTCGTACTGATTCACGTATACCTAGTTCAAGGATGTCACCAAATAAAAACTCAACCTGTATAGACTGCTGGGTGATGACCTTTACTAGTTTGATGGCATTTTTTTCTGTCACGCAATCAGGTCTATGTAGGTCATGGGAACGATACGTATCCGTGAATATATTCCCGAAAGAGTGCCATTGTGATATTTTTTGATATGGATATATTTATAAATTCAGCGGAAAGCGGCGGATGTTGCGAAAAACCATTAAATTGATTTGTGCCCACGTTTTTTTCCATTCCTTCTCTGTAGTTTTTTTGCGCTTGGAGTGGGTATATACGACTGAAAGAAAGGAAGAGATAGGTCTCTACGCTGTGAGGTAGCAAACCAAACGCTCATTGTTGTGATAGGTATATTTTCATTATAAACAATCGTTCCATCTTTGTTTTACTCTACGCTTATCGCCTAAATGTAACTCCATCAAAACCAAAGCCACTTTCATTTTTTTTTTTTTAAATTAGTTTCCTTTGATTCCGACTTTATTTTAGTTTTATATATGACGACATTGAAGTAAAATTTAAATTAGAATATTAGAAAATCTCGTTTTAGATAGTAGACAATTTAATTTAATTCATTTAAATAACTTTACGCATTTACAAAGCATATATCTCTTACCAATATTCATATCAATTTATATTATTTACATTTATTAATATTATAAACAAAATAAAAATAGGTTAATAGTAAACACACATTTTTAAAAACAAGCTTATAATAAAATGCTCTGTTCCGTATATTAGCATACAGATTTCTAATGTGATTAAATTTTCTTTTTGCCAGATATATGATTAAAATAAGAATTATAAATATAATACGTATAAATTGTACGTTATATAACCCTTGCAGGGTTTTAGGAAATAAATAAACTTTGAACTTTGAGATACAATTTTAGTTCTTCGTCTAGCATATTGAATGTCCTGGGGGCTATGTACACAAAATGCCTCTGCCCAAAGGTGTACTGCATTCGGGGTACGTCGAAATGAGCAGCTTGAGATTGCCGTGTGCAGATTATTTGCTGGGTTCTTGATGCGTTATCTAAATTTGTTTGATACTGACAGAGCGCTGCTTTCGCGTAAAGTTGTGGTACGTCCAGCACATTATAATCTTAGTAGAGGTCATCTGAGTAGTGTCCCAAAGGCTCTCTCTTTACAATTGTTATGTTTCTGGATTCTGATCAAATTCAAAATTCAAATTAAAAATTCTTTATTCATCTATAATATTACATGTATTTTTAAAATTCAAAGCCATCCTAACTAGGCCTCGCCTGTACTAAGGTAGGCTTAATATAAAAAAAGGTATAGTGGTTTTCGTAACTAGCTGTAATACATCTTTGTATATTATTATGGTACATTTGAGAAGTTAAAAATAGAATAAGAAAGCGTAATAATATTAAATTTAGGTACATACATATAAATATATACATACATATATAAATAAATATATACTTTATAGATAAATATAAAATAATACTATATATATATATATATATATATATATATATATATATATATATATATATATATATATATATATATATATATATATATATATATATATATATATATATATATACACATATATGTATCTCACAAATCGTACACTATTTTAATATATATGTTATTAATGTCTCCGTTTCTTGTCGACCCATAGTCAAAAGTGACTTAGTTAGGTTTTTCTTTACGCCGTGACTATTCCTAGATTTCAATCCTGCAGGAAAAACACTATTCATTTTGTTGAACAGTCGAGGAGCAATGTAAGAGAAGTGTTTTTGTGCAAAACTTGTTCTCTTTTTTTGGATTAAGTGCTGTCTGGTTGTTGTTACTCGTGTTCCTTTATGGTGTGTTGAATATAGATGATAATTGTCATGATTATAGTAGTAGAGTAGGACTACCTTAGCGTATATTTGACGAACACCAAGGACTTTAGATTCATTGTACAAGCTCTCAGAAGAATACCGGAAGGATTTTTTGTGTATTACTCTTAATAGGGACTTTTGGGCTTTAATTAGAGGATCAAGTGCATTGTGTGAATTTTCGCTTCGAATAAGCTAGATATTTCAGTCGCATAATTTTGTATACCTAATTTCCTAAAATTGAGCACTGTGCAACGGGCCTCGGTCACAGCTCACCCCGCTTCAACAGAAATCAAATATGAAATGGCACATCCACGCCTTTACTGAGGCATATTTAGTAGGTACGTATTTCGTGTGGCCTGGTCAATGTCGGCGGGAGGCAGTGAAAATTTATTACTTAGGTAAATCCGTTATCTGGCAATAGTCATAAAACGCCACAAAGCTTCTGAGCCTCCCGCCGCTTGATTTTGGCAACTGGATTTCTACAGCGTCTAACGGTCTACCATTGTCTAACTAAAATACACCATGATGTATAATGGTGTGATTGTTCACGTCTACTTGATTTTTAAAAAAATTATTACTGAATTTTGGAGAGCTAATGGGAGCTAATGGGCCCATGATGAGGTGGCCACGATGACCCATGTGTTCAGGGTCGGTCACACTCACGGGTCAACACCCATCCGATGGCCTCCGCGCATGGGGTGCGAACCTGGGTAGGACACTGGGTCAACCAGTCTCCCCTGGGAATCAAACCTCTGGCGCTCCTGGACGGTCTGCGAACCGAGCGGCGCAAGCCAATCGACTGTGCTCTCCGACTAACAGTCGGGGGAGTCTGGGAACTGTATTGTTTCCTATAGAGCGGGAGTGGTTGTCTACCTTACGGCGACTGCTCTTGAAATGACCATTGGCCATCCGATCCCGGTTCAGAGTCGGGCAAAGGACACGCCTTGGTCCGCGATAGATTCGGTGCACACCGTTTCACCGCTTCGTAAGGGAGAGGATCGCGCAAGCGACCTCGAACTCGGAACCAATCGAGAGACCGGAGAAATCTGGTCACAATTGGAAGTGAGGTCGCGAGTATCTCGAGCCCGCCGGCTTTATTCCTGGCTCACTCGCGGTAAGGCGTTGGACTCTCACGGGTTGTGACGTAGCTAGACGTAGGATTGTACTGTCCAAAGTCTTCTACGTTCACTGCAGGGCGACAGAACGACTAATCGTTAAAACGTCCTGTGGTGACGGGCTCGCTTGTTGTAGTCGACACCGCAAGATAAATTTTGGAGACTAATTATTACTGAATCTAACAAATTGTCGAGTCACAGAAATAATCTGTTTTGAAAGTAAAAGTTTATAAACATTAAAACAATACTTGTTCATTTACAAACATATAATAAATAAATACAGAGTTGAACGATTAGGGCTATCCAGTACCGAATTACTTTTACATTTTCACGGCGAGTACGAGAAGATAGGAATATTTAAATGTTTCGACCGCAAAGCGGAGTGAAGTCGTTTTAAAAAACAGTAATACCCTTACTTGGTTGCTCGGTGGGTGCTTCAATATTACGCGGTTTCAAATTACGGCAGGTTGGCCGTAATATTTCGCGCTGTTTTCTACTACAGACTGTCCCAAAGCGGTCGGGTAACGGTTTCGTGCAGCTTGGGCCATATGACCTGCTCGTTACCATGGGTCGGATTAACCCACAATTTAACTCCCATCCGGTATCCCCCTTAAAAGACGGTCAGACCTGGAAAGGATTCTGTTTCCCCCTGTCACGGCTCTGTCGTGGACAGGTGGAATTGGATCCTCTGGGGGATGACCCTCGGGCGCTGCTGGCCGGTTTGCCTAACAGGTGGTGTCAACCAATCGACTGTGCACTCCGGCGAATAGCCTGAAAATGGTCTTATACGTGTCCTAAGAAGCGGGGGTGTTTGTTGACCTGATGTCAGTTACTCTTGAAACAACCCGTTGGCCACCCGATCCAGTGTAAAAGACGGGCAAAGGGTGCCACGGTCCGCCATAAATTCGACCTGACTAACACCAACACCAGGTAACGGCCGCGCAAGCGACTTCGAACCTGCGACCGGACTGAAGGAGAGAGAAATCCGGCCAAATCTTATAGTGAGGGCGTGTGGCTGCCCGCTGGGTCACTTCCCAATACCTCGCAGTTAGGCGTTGGACTCTCTCGGGCATGTTGGCGTGGTAAAACGGTGGACTGCGTCGCGTCGTCCCTAAATCTCTTCGTTCATCCCACGGTTGAAAGAATTATATAATATCGTAATACCTTACTGGGATGGCGGGGGAGGGAGCTAATGGGCCCTTTCTGAGTTGGCCACGAAGACCCATTCTGTTCAGGGTTGGTCACACTCACGGGTCAACACCTATCCGACGGCCTTCACGCATGAAGTGCGAGCCTGGGTAGGATTCTGGCCTTATGGTTAGTTTCCCCTAAGAATCAACCTTCTGGCGCTCCTGGGCGGTCTGCGCACCGTGCAGCGTAAGCCAATCGACTGTGCACTCTGACTAACAGTCGGGGGAGTCTGGAAGCAGTACTGTTTCCTATAGAGCAGGGGTGGTTGCGGACCTTACGGCGACTGTTCTTGGAACGACCATCGGCTACTCGATCCTGGGTAAACAGCCGGGCAAAGGATGCCGTGGTCCGCGATAGATTCGGTATACACCGTTTCACCGCTTCGTAAGGGAGAGGACCGCGCAAGCGACCTCGAACTCGTAACCAATCGAGAGACCGGAGTAATCTGGTCACAATTGGGAGTAAGAGCGTGAGTGTAAGCCCGCCGGGTAACACTCCTGGCTATCTCGCGGTTAAGGCGTTGGCCTCTTACGGGTTTGTGGCTGAGCTAGACGGTGGACTGTTTTGTCCAAGTCTTCTGCGCTCACTCCAGGGAGATAGAACGACTAATCGTTAAAACTTCCTGAGGTGGCGGGCTCACCCGCTGTAGTCGACAACCCTAGTTGGGATGGCGGGTTCGCCCGTAGTAGTTGACAACCCCAAAGTGATCCAAAAAGGTGGTTATATTTTAAAAGATTTGACGGCGTAAGATCCGTTTCACGAGTCAGTAAATCATTCGCTATAATGAGCGAATCGCAATCACAGTTGAAAATACGACTATCAATTAATTATTAATAAATTAACGGGGCCCGCATACGCGGAACCGCTGCCGCAGCGGCTATTAATCTCAAGCCTGTAGGAAAATCGATATACATAAATTGTGAGATAAGAGGTAGCCGAGTGCATTCTCAAGTTGATTAATGAGAAATTGATAATGAGGCAGCTCAAGAAATTGATAACGAGGCAGCTCACTGAATGTTATCAATAGCCACTTTTGAATGGACGGTTTAATCGGAGAGTTATTCGTTTATTTACCGAGAGTAATTTCGTTCTTAGGATTGATTTTTTTCCGAGAAGTTTGAAGTTTGAGGGGTCTACCATCTCACGTGGTACGAGTCAGCTCCGACGCCCGACTAAAGTTTACTTTTAAAGTGCTCTAAAATAGGTACCTATAGGTTAGTTCTAAAATATTGCCTGCAGGCAATAAGCTCGCCTTTTCTTAATAATAAAGCGTTTTTATTATTAGGTGCGATTTTATTTTATTTATTTAAAGAAATGCGCATTTTTTAAACTACAGTACATTACATTTTTATTATTTATTATTATTTATTCCGTAGCCGGCGATTGGGGAGGGGGTCGCCCTCGCAGCCAATACGCTGCTGTCGGTGCCGCTGGATCTCGTACCCCATTCACGATTCGCTTCCATTCTTGGCGATTTTTTGCCACGTCTCGAGCATCACATTACATAATATCATCAGAGGCTCCGTTATAAATAATAGCAAAAAAGAGAGTACCGCAGCCCAGTCCTACTTTAGATCAACGCCGCCTAACTATAGGCCTAGGCCCGTACTAAGGCAAGCGTACCAAGAGAATAGTGGCTAGTGCATACTTCAAACTACATATGTTTAAAGAGAAAAACAAAATAGTATCTAATAATATTAGGAATTAACTTAAGGCAATAAACAATGTATGTATAAATTAATCATTACACTAAAACTACATAGGTCTTTGATATGTCAATGCGTCTGTCAGTCTGTCAGTCTGCAAATAATATTTGTAAAATACCTATCATAAAACACAATAAAATTAATTTCACGAACACGAAAAAGTTAAATAATAAATAGGAATTGCAATAAATAGTGAAATAATCAAATTGAAATAATTATGGATGGAAAAAGGAATTATAATATATAGTCAAAAAATCACATTGAAATGGTCAAAGGATTATCAAAAGGAAATAGTCAATTATACATAAATTGTGCATGTTACTATTTATAATATAATTTTGAATGTAATCGAATTAAAAATGAATAAAAATAATAATTCGATTGTCATTGAATCCACTAGGAAAGTGGTAAAACAAAAGGTTTTTTTTAATTGTATGTCATGTGTATATAGCTACAACATACCTATTATAACATTATATTTCATGCTTTATTATTCGATTGAAATCGAACATAATACTGTCGCCACTATCTAGCGGCCCTCGAAATACGTCGGTAAAACAACCTGACATTTCTGTACGTCATTTTTACATTCTTCGTTCTAAACTCCGGTATCAACGGGTTAAAAAAACGCAGCTCTCTATCTCTTTTTCGCGTGGGTGTAAAAAAGACGCACGCAATTCTCGCTGCGCAATATTCGATCCAAGACTACCTTTTTCTCGATGCGAGCGAAAGAGACGCGAACAAAGCTCGCTGCGCAATTTCCGCTCGCGCAGTCTTCGTTTCAAAATCAAATCTTGACTGACATTAAACGTAACGCTTTTTGTTAAAGTTCAATTTTAATTCCATCAAATTCTACCGGGGGCTTTAAATGAAATCGATTCCTTTAAAACACTGTTTTGGCTATTGTATAGCATTACTTTATTGTTTCCTTTAACGGATTGTAACAGAAACGATATCATACGATTCCGATCGACCTCAGGAAAAAACCATATAGTGTTCATTTATGTGTGTAAGCATATATTATAAATTTAAAGTATTAGATTGCTCAATGCCATAATACGTTTCGGCAACCCTTCTGCGCCGGAGATATGCAGGTGACGCTGATATCATTGTCCGATGAAACTAATAGCAATTTATTTGGCAATCTATAATAACATTGATAATGAATATTTATCTTTATAAAGGACTGATTTATTATAAAATCACATTATTTACCCAATAATAACAACAGTAACATTAAATTAGTAGTGATATCTATCGCATTTTATATAGGTTGATTATATCACAAAAATATTACTAAGATATTAGAATGCTATCTATTAGAATTAGACTATTTCAAGCGCATAATTCTGTGGCAGTTAGACAAAACAACATAAGTCGTTTTTTGGCCAAAATGAGTTATAATGACCATTTAACAGAGTTTTTTTTACTCTTCATTGGTCAAAACTACATAACTCGAAGCACAATATAAAAGAAGTTATAGCACCTACTTTTTCACTAGTTATACATTGTTCAGATGAGCAAAACTACATACGTGTAACTTATGTAATTTATCTTAACTATTGATAGGTGGTCATAGTGCATTAGTTAATTATCTTTTTATTAATACATATTATTTTAAAATTACACGTATAGTTTAAGAGAGCACACATCTTTTATATCATGTGCCAATTTTAGTCATGTTATATAAAAAAAATAACATAGATTAACAACATCATCATCATCATCATCATCATTTATTCATTCCATAAAAGCATTCCACAATACTGAGGAACATGTCAAATTTTACAATCATAATTTACCGGATGAAAAAACCGCTTTGATTAATTAAAAGAAAAAAAATTTATTGTAATCAGAGGTGATTACTTAAAAATAGTCAAATTTACAAAATAATCAATAATCAAACAAATAATAATCAATACCATAAAAACAAAAATTTTGAAACATGCGTAATTAAAAACAATGTCAATAAAATCTAAAACTTAGTTCGAAAGTATAGTCATAATATGGTTACTTATAATCAAGCAATTGTGGACGCAATATCATAAAAGTCGTCCAGTTTGTAAAGGGCATGTTTGACTAACTGATTTATCAAGCAGGTTTTATATGCTGCCATCTCAAGTCTTTTCGTTGATGATAGCAAAGCATTGAACAATTTAAAACTAATATATAAAAATGTTTTTTGATATTTAGTCAAGCGTACTTTAGGCAATAACACATTGTTTTTATGTCGCGTATTATGGCTATGCCGAGTGGAGTGAATCTCGCAATTTAAAACATTCTCTTTAGCGTATAAAAGGCACTGATATTACATGGACGACATGGTAAGGATACCAGCTTTAATAAAAAATGTGTTTCTCTGCTTACACCAAAAATTGTCCTAAGGGCTTGCTTTTGTAGCACAAAAACGCGATGGGTATCGGTTGCATTACCCCATAGTAGTATCGCATAAGACATCTTTGAATGGAAGCAGGAGTGATACACACTGATCGCTGCACGTTCGCGAGCCAGAAATTTCACCTTTCTTATAGCAACAGATTTGAAGTTGTCATACATTTCAAAATGCCCTGAGAAAATGGTATTTCTGACTTATGTAGTTTTGCCTAATTGCCACAGAATTATTATAAATTAAAACCTGTATACCAAATTAAAATAAACATCCTAATCTAAATAATATTAAAATAATAAAAGCTTTGATTTAAAAAATTGTTTGTTTAGCACGTCATCTGGGCTACTGAACATTGAGTTACTGAGCATAACTTTGAGTACTTTGGAACTTTGAGTGCCATCTACACGTTGCGTGTCTTAGTAAAATTCTAGCTGCCGAAACTATATAATCATTTGTGTAGCTATATAATCATTTATGTAAAAATAACATTTCATGTGTTTAAAAAATAACATTTGATGTCTGAACTGACAAATTGCAACTCACAAACTGACGCTGACAAACTGGAAATTGCAGGGCGTGGTATAACTTGTCTTGTATAGCGTATATTATATAATGGTTGATTTTAAAGCTAATATCGATTACATACACATAAAGTATTGAACATATAATATTAATATATCGTATGGTATTTCTTATTTTTCCCAATATTTTTATAATCGTATTTATATAATTGTATTCTAATATAAATATGTTTATACCATAATATATTTATCATTTATATTTATTATAATCGAATTTAGGTATCTATGTACTTCTCATATTATTAGATAAATATGATTAGGTATATACATTGTAATATTTATACAGATTATTATATTATAATATATATTAAATTTTAATTAGGTACATTTACCATTTCTAAAAATAAAACGTTAGTCAATTTAGTTCTTTATAAATTAAATTGCTAATTTTAATTGTTTACTCTGACCCGCCTAGATACAGGACATTACAGTCCTAGTTAGGTGAGCACTGACCATTTGCTACATTTGCGTGTTAAATTTTTCCGAGTTACTTTATAACATTGGTAATACTGTGGCTATATGTATAAAAAAAAATAATCCTACTAATATTATAAACGCGAAAGTTTGTATGTATGTTTGTATGTATGTACGCAAAAACTGCTGAATGGATTTTGATGAAACTTTACAATCATATAGCTTACACACATCAGAATAACACATAGGCTATAATTTATAAAGATATAGCGTGAATTATTTAAAATATAACGATAACTGTCAAGTAAGTAGGAAAAAATCTAAGAAACTGACATTCGAAATTTAAATTCTATCCTACTATCCAAGTAATATTATAAACGCGACTAATATTATAAACGCGAAAGTTTGTATGTATGTATGGATGTTTATTACTCTTTCACGCAAAAACTACTGAATATATTTTGATGAAACTTTACAATAATATAGCTTACACATCAGAATAACACATAGGCTATAACTTATAAAGATATATGGTTTTCTGTCATCATTATCACAATTTTCCATCACCACGCGGGTGAAACCGCTGGGCTCAGCTAGTAAAGTACTAAATAAATAAATAAATAAAATAAATATCCGCGAGATACAGTCATAGCACATACATATATAAAATTAGTATTATAAAGAGAGGACATGCTCTATGTGCACTTCATCGTTAGGCATACAAACCTTTGCGTTAGCAGAAGGTATAATAAATTGACCTTCCCTGGTGCCATGCCGGTACGTTATCGCTAGTCCATTTGTCATAACTTTGGAAAACGCTGTAGGTGTATACAAATTTGTGGCATAGTAAACGGATAGACCTATAGTTATTCAGTAGTATTTAGTCGCCTTTTTGTAAAACAAGATCACTCTACTTTCGCTAATAATAATCATATACCAGTGTGCACTATTATAAATGATTCTTTTACACAGTGTGCTTCTCTATACCCTGAGGGACTCCTTCCGGCGACCCTTCCGTTTTATTACAGCTGCTATTACTTCGAATGTGTCGTGTCCAGGGACCATTCTCCCTCCAGTTCTGGATATTATGACCCATTTATTAGACGCACTCTCTTATCAAATGACACACCAAGCGTTGACTTGCGAACGGGGGGCGAAATCTCTTCATAATTTCAGTCACGAATGTAATAACACACAAATCTGTAATCTAGGTCAGGGCTTGTTTCGCCTGAAAAAAATACTATGAAATCGAAGACTATCGCGGTTGTTTGACATTTTTTTTACCGCGTCATGTTTGTAGCACCCGACGTTTTGGCGATGTTGCGACAGCCGTCGCGTTGTCCCATCATCCGTTATTCTGCGGATAGACGGCAAACTGTTGCAGATACTGCGCAGATTCTAACGGTGGTTGTAGCGGCGGGTTCGGCGCACGTGAAGTTTAAAAATCCACCGTGCACACAACACAACACGGCTGGGTCACCATTTTCCGTTGGGATGAAATTAACGGAATTGCATTTTTAACTAATTATTTTCTACGTACTCAACGTCCCTATATTTATGGAATGTCCGCCCAAGCACAAGCTTTGCTTAGTTGGGCGACATCGGACAGAGGGCATCATTTAACAATTAAGTTTAATTTCTTGCTGTATTTTAGTTATATGATATTTTATTTGATGTTTCTTAATTGTAATTTGAAATATTTTTGTGAATTGCTGAAATTAAATTAATTAAAAAATTAAAAAAAACTCGATCGAATGCAATAACAAGACACACACTTATACACGTTACACGGACACATACATATAAACACTTCATAGTATGGTTGGTTGTAAGAGATTGTTGTATAATAATAAAACAGCGCATTGTGAAATCAACTTGACAGCTTGGTATTTTATAACGTTTTAAATAGCATTTAAATGTAACTTTTAACTTTAACTTTTACATATTATGTTCATAAGTATCGTATTGTAGAATTAACTGTTCCATGGGAATCAAATATCCCAAAAGACCACGAGTACAAATTAAATAAATACCATGATCTTGCAAATGCCGTAAACCGGAACGGCTTCACTGTTCACCTTCACGCGGTGGAAGTTGGCGCTCGTGGCCTGCCAGCTAAATCTCTATTTCACCTCTTTAAAGATCTTGGCCTTTCCAGGAAAATAAACAACTCTTTCTTAGAAAAATTATCTAAAACTGCGATTTGCGCATCTCAAATTCTATGGCTTCGAAGGGGGAGTGAATGGGTGGTAAGGTGAACGCTCACATGTGGCAAGACAGCTGTCCTAAACCTACCACAGCCGGTTCGTAAGTCCGGAATCCACTGCTCACCCCCCAGAAGTGTAAAAAAATAGTATTATGATGGGCCCGACTCCGGTCGGTGAATTCCATGGCAGCTCCGTTTGTATTTATTTATATACTACATATAATTTAAACAAGCTAATGTAAATTTGTTATAACACGTAAAACCTAAACCTACGTAAAACGTAAAGTTCACTAATCTGTAGGTGTATGCGTTCGACAGATTGATAACATTATTACCATTACTAATATTGACTTTAAATTGTAACGATTTTTTTTGTATATTCTACAATCTGCATTGATTTATTAAATAAAATGTTTGATTTGACTTAATTATTTCGTGTTGATAATATCCCCTATCCGATAACATACTCCAATCATGATTGATATTATTTATAACATTCTGTAGACCGATTACTATCGCGCTAACATGCGGCTTTTCATCGAAAGCTCATGTAATACTGCCCAAATAGGACTGTTTACATGCAAATTAACCGTAAAAATGATAATAATATGCATATGAATATATTAAAATGAAGGTCAATATCGATATTTGACATTTTTGTATTGATTTACACATTTAAAGAGGGACAAGCCTGGGAACGTTTGAAATGGCATTGTTTCTGATACAGATCTAGATTTAAGTTACAACACAGAGTATAAAAATTGTAAACAGGTTTCATCAAAAGTCAACAACAACAAAAACAACAACAAAATAATCAAAATCAAAATAATGGAATCAAATAATCACGATATAAACTTTTAAACAAATGAAATATTAATCAAATAAACAAGTAATTATTCTAAAAAAATCTAAAAATCTTTGGCTTTTCAAAATCTTCTTTTAATGACATATTTTTGTAGTGGTTCTTAACAATTCTAATTGATCTCGAACGCAATGCCATTCCCAACCAATTCCACGCTGAGAAAATATAACGCTAATACACGGAAATACGCAAGTTTCAAAAGGGATTACGTATATAACTTGTTAACATGTCACGGACATGGTAACTACACCGCAGATTAATTACGGCGCACAGCGAGATCTTGCTTTTATCATGAAAACATGTTATTATATATGTACGGTTATAGTCCTCAGTCTCTCCTCTTGCCTCTCCTTGACTATGCAGATGTGGCTTATCTCGATTTATCAGAGGAACTGCTCAACAAACTTGAACGTTTGCAAAATGTATGCATACGATTCATCTTCGGTCTACGTAAGTATGATCACGTGTCCGACTATAGGGCACAGTTAAAGTGGTTGCCAATACGCAAAAGAAGAAATGTTCATATACTGGCTCTCCTATATCGTGTACTCACCCAACTAACACCATCCTATCTCCAGGAGCTTTTTGAACCACTAAGTTCCCACGGTCTCGTACTTCGGTCAGCCTCTGACAGTTTATTAAAAATTCCGAGTCATAATAGTGATTTCTATTCCTATTCTTTCTGTGTCCATGGTGAAAGACTCTGGAACGATCTCCCAGCAAATATACGAAACTCGCCTTCTTTACCATCGTTCAAGACTCACCTTAAGGATTACTACCTTTCTAAGAAGTAACCAGTTCTTCCCTTTCTCTCCTGTTCCTCTCCCAATTTCCTCTCCTCGGGCACTATTAGTCTTAAATTCTTCCACTTGTCTGTATATTATGTAATAATCTTTATTTTCACTATGCGCGCATGTACCACTATGTTTAGGTTAGCTGTAAGACATTGCCATGTGGCAATAAGCTCGCCTTTTTTGTATACTTTTTTAAGTGCAAATAAAGAGTTTATTATTATTATTATTATTATTATAGTCAGTTACAAGAATCATGTTGATGCTGCATTACACCGTTATTTTCGTATTACCCGTACGGAGCATGGTGAAACATTTCAACAAAATTCCTTGTAATTCAACAAAATTACGGGTAGAGCATCATTATTCTGTATAGAACCGTAATATTAAAACGGTTATTTGAGAAGAGATCCAATATTTTTTTCAGTGCATACCAACTCAGAACAATAAGAGAAACTGCACAGGAAATTTGTGGTTTTGCGTTTGGAAATTATTGCAATAATAGCACCCGTGTCGAATGGTCATACCGGTTACGGAACCAGGTCATACGGGAGTAAAGATATCGCGGATGTTTATTGCTAACTACCTTGAGCACAAGGGTTGCAAGGTGGAACTACCTCCTTTTAGTCATCTATACTAATATTATAAATAGGTAAAGTTTGTGACGTTGTAGGAAGTAATCTCTGGATCTACTGAACCGATTTTGACAATTCTTTTACCAATAGAAAGCCACGTTGTTTGTGAGTGTCATAGGCGCTATATTAATCCAAAAAAATAAAAGAATAAGCGGTCGAACGAAAACGTTTCTAACTAACGCTGCCTTAATAATGAGAGATATATGATTGAGTTCTAGAGAAAAGTTGTAGAGCTTGATAAAGCCTACAAAAAAGCCAGCGACAGCATATGTCTAACTTTTATATTTAAGTCACAAAAAGTAGTATTTTAAATTAAAAAAATAATTTAAATCGTTAGGTCATGTTTATTGGTCAATATTATCAACAATTATGAATTCTTATCAAAATAAGTAAATTTATCGTCTCAA
This sequence comes from Micropterix aruncella, assembly GCA_944548615.1. Classification (NCBI taxonomy): domain Eukaryota; kingdom Metazoa; phylum Arthropoda; class Insecta; order Lepidoptera; family Micropterigidae; genus Micropterix; species Micropterix aruncella. Next base: position 1,052,597 of record OX155959.1, read on the forward strand.
GTGTTTAAAACAAAAGACTTTTCCCTTTTACTGCATATCATTTCCCTTTTACTGCATAAATAGTTAAAGAGATAATACGCTCACAAATAAGACACTCACAAATAACGGTATTATAGTCAAATTGGCATGCAAATACATACATATATATGCAGTAAAAATATAACTCTTCTTTTGGCAGTCAGGAAATAAATCATAGCACTCAGTACTAACCGAACCACACTGATAATTTCATCACAGGTAAAAAGTTTTACCGCCCAACGAAGTGGGCACGGGTCAGCTAGTACTTAATATCGAAGACACTTGTCTATGCATCTGAGTTCGGAAAAAAGGGTAATTCACTTGCCATACAGCTCCTCGAAAGGGTTAAACCGTTAGCCTCTCGATAAAATTAATAATCCGTGAACCGCCCAGCAGCAGCAGCGGGGTGAAATCCTCTTATCTGTAACGGCTGTTTAACCTGTCGTGTAAAGTACCTTATGGCGGGTCGTCACGTGTCAACATAGCGTCACGCCGAGATGTAGCGAATAAGCTGCTCGTACGTCGACGCACCATTTGTACAGTGTGCTTCCTCCGCTGGCAAAGCGGTTATGAGCCGAGGTAATCCTGCTTAAATTCTTCCACTCCGATGAGCGTGAATTTAGGCGCAAGGTGTGCCGCAAGGTTGGGGTTTAAGATATGTCTACCCATCGAAAGATATTCATCTCACATAAACATTTCAAAAGTCTAAAATTGTTCAATTTGAACTTCATAGGTTTTTTTTATTTTTTTTTATTTGTTGTATGGGGCTTTCTAAGATATTTATGTGCCTTGTAACACTGCGATCATTGCTGATCTATTGCGTTCGCCACCTACTATAGTTCTGCGCTAAGCCTCGTGTCATTTAAGAATCGCAACAGGCTTTTGGCGCCAGATTGTTTTACCTCCTCAGGTTGGAGGTAATGACCACCCAAGTGGATGTATCTTTTACGCATCAGAGGGCCACACTCGCACATTAGGTGCAGGGGAGTTTCCTCTGCCCCTTAGCAGAACCTGCACATTTTTGTGTCTCGGAGCTTGAGGTTGTACATGTGTTTGTTGAGGCCACAATACCCCGTGAGAGCCCTCACCAGTATGCGTAGATTGTTCCTATTTAGCTATAAGGCCTCACGGGTCGTCTTAGGGTCGTAGGCCTTAATTAGCGCTTTGGATTGATTCAACCCTGGCGTGTTGTTCCAGTGGTTAAAGGATTTTTCTAAACATATTTGTTTGAGAATTAGATTTGCAAGGCTTTTTGGTACGCCACAGCAAGGTTCAGGGCCGTATATACCGAGTTTATTTTCCATGTTGATAATAAGCAAAATTTGTAAAATTTTAAACATAACGGAATTATGATAGCCGACATTATAATTCTCATATAATTTAGTATACATCTATTTATGTTTAAAAAATATTGCTAAGGCATATTGCTGGATCGACAATAAAATTATTTTACGTTGATTATTCTACATAGAATTTGCATTTCTATTTTATTATGTTATTCTCTCTTACTATTTAATGACATTAGTATATTTTGATTATTTGTAAGTAGGTAATATTGAATATAATATTACAGCCATGACAACTATCGTGATAGTTATGTTTTTAATAATTAAATTTTAAGCATTTAATTTTGTGACGCATCCAAGTGTAGGAATGCCTATCTACTGGAGTAGTAGATTGTATTGTATTGTATAACGTTCCCTTTGCTCCTGTCTTAGCAAGTTCGTCGGCTTTTTATTTGCCTCGATTCCTGCATGGCCGGGAACCCATCTTAGAATTATCTTTTCGCCCTGGGAATTCAGTAGTGATACGCAGTTTTGCACTAGCTATGAATTAATAGTATTCGAGGCTAGTGCCATAAGAGCTGCCTTGCTATCCGAGTGGATATAGATACGGTGGTTGGCGTAGTTCTTATGGAGGTTGATATCCGCACATTCAATAATGGCGTATACCTCCGCTTGGAATATGGAGACGTATTTCCCCAAGTTTACACTTCTTTCGAAGTTTGGTCGCTCTCCATATATATCGCAGTCTACGTCCAGTCCAGATTTGGACCCATCAGTATACCATTTAAGGCTACCGGCCTCCCAGTGCAGTTGGCTTTTTAGCCAGTCTTCTCTAGGCGGCAGTTCCACTATAAAAAGTTTTCCAAAGTTTAGGAGTGAAAGCATGGTGTCTGATACCATTCTGATACCAACTGTTATTTATTTATTTAGTTAATTAATCAAAATATTTGCATAGCATATTTGTATTACCAATATTCATATGCATTAATAATTATTATATGTATTCACATTACATAAAAATAAACACGGCCAATACTGCCGCCAGGACTTGTTCCAAGGCAGCAAGCTCTTTAGTTTTTTTTATGTACGTATATTTAGCAAGTTAAAATAAGAATGGAAAAAAAACATTTATAGTACCTACCATAATTATTACAAATAAGTAACAACTAATAATAACAAAAGCAAATAATTAAAATAGAATACGGAATAGAAATAAATCAGTAAATAACGGAAAATAAATAATTGAGTGATATTAAATAAAATGTTGAATAGTCATGTTAATATAAATAAAATGTTAAAAATGAAAATGAAATATTAGGAAATAGTAATAAGAATTGTAAAGGATAATTAATATTAGAGATTGTCTAGATATATTAATTTGTGGACACCTATCTATCTGTCGACATTAAGGGTGTCTTGTTTCAACCAGGAATCAATTTTAGATTTAAAAAAGACTTAGGTGAGTATATTTTTTTTCATCGTCTAGCATATTGAATAACTCGGGGGTATGCAAACAAAATGTCTTCGGCCAAAAGTGGTCTGTACTCGGGGGACATTGAAATGATAGGCTTGCGATTGCCGTGTACAGATTCGTCGCTGAGTTAGATACTATAAGTACTAACAACCCGAAGTCTAGTGACTATTTTAATTTAGGACGACTTTTTTTTAAATAATTCCCTGTATGTGACAGCCCAGTACATGATAATCTCTAAGCTGATAAATCACAAAATGGCTTAGATCCGCATTTAAGATTCACCCAAACAACTTCCAACACTCTCCAGCCATACGTTCCAGGTCGGTGGTCGGTTATAACGAGGCGGTTACGCTGTTCAAGTAGTTCCTAGTTCGTACTTCGTAGTTCGCAGCACGTAGTGGATGTCTCCCCGCTGCATTGTTGAACATTTCGCGGTTCACTAGTTTCGCATAACATCCACCCCCTCTACACCATCGCGCCACTCCATGCAATGCCCGAATTGTCGCCTCGAACGCAGCGCAACGCGCAACGTCAAGGGCAGCGTTAGAGGTGACGTCATTACCTCCAAATAATAGTCTGTCCCAAAATATGACATGTAGCCTGGCCAGTGTATACACCTCTTGTTATAAAGTAAACCAGAGGTACCTAGAGATATACTAGATATACATTTAAACCTAGCTTAGTTTGTCCATTGCTGCGAGGATCTCGAGGAATATACAAACGGTGGAAGAATTCCTGGGTCCTATAACTCCACACGCCCAAAAATTAGATTCATCTATGAAGTAGAAAATGATGGCTCTCTGGATTTTTAAAATGTCAAAGTAACAAGGAGCAGTGGCAATACTCGCAGACATACAGAAAACCGGAAACCTACACATATGTAATACATACAGATATTGCCATGCCAGCTCACACCATCACCCCTACCATCTATGTACGTTCAGTGCAAACGTCGGTCGCGAATCGGGCTCGCGATCAGTGAGCGTTCGCCTTACCACCCATTCGATCGATATAATTTGAGATGCAGAAAGTGCGGTTTTAGATATTTTTATAGGAAGAAGTTGATTATTTTTCTAGAGAGACCAGAATCTTTAAAGACATGAAACAGAGATTTGAGATGAAACAGAGATTGTCTGGCAGGCCACGTGCGCCAACTTTCACCGCATGAAAGTGAACAGTGAAGCCGTTTCGGGGGACGGCATTTGCGAGATCATGGTACCTATATATTTAATTTCTACTATTGACCGTTTGGGATATTTGATTCCAATTGAACAGTTTATTCTGTTTAAATAATTTTTTAGTGACGTAATATTACCAAACATAAAAAAAACATAGACAAAAGAAAGAAAAAAGCATTTTCATAGAATTTGACGCGGGCGTAGACGCGGGTGACAGCTTGTGTCAAAATAAACGTAAACTGACTTCACACCGTATCAGCCCATTCCGCGCGAATGCAACGGTGGAAGTTCCCGAAGTGGTTATTATTTCTGCACAATTTAAAGCACTCACAGCTTTTCGCTTCAATGGTCGCCGCGTCGCGCCGCGCCCGTGCACAATCCGAATGGGAATACTGCAATTAACATGCCTTTGTCGCGATTATTTACGGAATCTCAAATACAACTCGGGGCAACATGCGGTATTTCAATTTGGGTCAATTTGAGGCAATAATTCGTTGCACGCATATATATGATAGTTTTGTGTATATATTCTTTTTAGAATTGATTAAATAGATGATTATAAAGTAAATAATTATAAAAGCCACTTACATCGTGACGAAGGACTCCCTTGGTGGGATTCGGGAATGCTTTGGTGTAACAAACGAGAATGATAGATGTATCTCACTTGCGGAAAGAGAAGTAGGTTTAGTTGGGCCCATTTTACAACTAGTAACGCTCACCCTTCATCCAATTATCTCAAAAATTAAGCAATCATCCTTATTTACGCGTAAAATCACTCGAATACTTATTATTTCAAGGGAAATAACAGACAAGACGAGCTACTTGACAGATGAAAGAATTTAAAATTTCGAATTTCGTTTTTTATTTTCTAAAGGTGCGATATAAAGAAGCTGCGATCAATAATATTCAGCTGAAAATTAAAACTAAATGCGTGACATGCCCTCACATCAATGAAAGGAAGCAGTCAGCTCTTTCCTATTAGTTGGAAAGTTTACCTTTAACCTAAATGGATTATTTACAATGAAGGAAACATAAAATATGTAAAAATTCAATATTTTGACATATGTATTTGATAGTTTTGTGTATATATTCTTTTTAGAATTGATTAAATAGATGATTATAAAGTAAATAATTATAAAAGCCACTTACATCGTGACGAAGGACTCCCTTGGTGGGATTCGGGAATGCTTTGGTGTAACAAACGAGAATGATAGATGTATCTCACTTGCGGAAAGAGAAGTAGGTTTAGTTGGGCCCATTTTACAACTAGTAACGCTCACCCTTCATCCAATTATCTCAAAAATTAAGCAATCATCCTTATTTACGCGTAAAATCACTCGAATACTTATTATTTCAAGGGAAATAACAGACAAGACGAGCTACTTGACAGATGAAAGAATTTAAAATTTCGAATTTCGTTTTTTATTTTCTAAAGGTGCGATATAAAGAAGCTGCGATCAATAATATTCAGCTGAAAATTAAAACTAAATGCGTGACATGCCCTCACATCAATGAAAGGACGCAGTCAGCTCTTTCCTATTAGTTGAAAAGTTTACCTTTAACCTAAATGGATTATTTACAATGAAGGAAACATAAAATATGTAAAAATTCAATATTTTGAAATATTTGATAGTTTTGTGTATATATTCTTTTTAGAATTGATTAAATAGATGATTATAAAGTAAATAATTATAAAAGCCACTTACATCGTGACGAAGGACTCCCTTGGTGGGATTCGGGAATGCTTTGGTGTATCATATGAAGTTGAAAATTCACGAGTTGGTTCAGTTCCGATGACAATGCTTCTTTTTTATGGTAAGCATAACCCGATTCTTCACCCAGGGCTGGCTCGCGACGAGGGGACTCCTCAACGGTCAACAGCACAGGCACGAAATCTTGTATACGCATTCAGTTATGATAGCCCGTTCTAAGCTTCCCAAGACACGGCTGCTGCACCCAGGGTCGGCTCCCTACGAGGGGACTCCTCAACGGTCAACAGCACAGACGAAATTTTGTATATGCATTCAATTACGACAGCCCGTTCTAAATTTACTTGAATATAACTCGGTCATCTGGTGTACAAGTGAAAACAAATACTTACCTACTAATGGTAGAGCGTATTCAAAGAAATTTTTTAAGATATATTTATTACAGAAAATACAATATTTATCAATACTTATCTCCGTCCGATTTTGTAAAGGAATGGTAGGATGCAACAGTCTTGAAACGCGTCGATATATTTCCCAAATTATATTAGCACATAAATTAATACAAGGAACTATTTATTTGCCAGAGATACTATGTAAGTTTGAATTGTACGTACCGGTAAATTACACAGCGAGGAGATCACATCTATTGTTTATTGTGCCGTACCATCGTACAAATATTTTTGTAGACAGGCCAGTGGGAAGGGTTATAGCTCTTCTTAATTCCTTACCCACAGAAATAGACATCTCTTGTATATCCCTTTGGCAGCTAAAATGGCAACTCCCTGCTATCTCATGTTTATCATAATCTGTCTTTTATTTAGTTTTATATTTTTATGTTTTTTTTTCTTGATCAATGTTAGCATTAATTTAGTTATGTAATTCATTTATTTTTAGACTTACACTCTAGCTTTAATATTCCAGGGCGAATTGGATTCGTCTGTAATGCTCTTGAATAATATTTGAAACTAATAAATAAATAAATAAATGCTGCAAGACAGAACTGCGGCACCCAGGGTTGACTTCCAACGAGGAAACTCCTCAACGGTTAACAGCACAGACACAAAATTTTGTATACGCGTTAAATTATGATAGCCTGTTCTAAGTTTCACCATCAAATGGCTGCTGCACTTATATAAAAAAATCGATTATTTTTTTGTAAAAATTTTGTATTATATAGAAAAGATAACTGACGTTCATATCTACAAATTCCTGAATATGAGGGAATTTACATAAATTGCCATCCAGTAGAATGATTTTCATCTGGTAATCATAATCTTATCGCTGTAATCCTTTTAGGTATGCCGATTAATGGCTGCGATAGCTGAACCGACCGTTAATTAAATTTAACCCTATTTAAGGACAGTTCAAACACAATAGCTTACGTTACCAAAATGGGGTACCTCGTTTGATCGTAAGAAGAACCTGATAAACGATGAGTACCTATTATGATTTTGATTTTATAAAATAATTGTCTTTGCAAGTACCTACATTTGGAGATGTCGACTCCAATGGGCGAATCCGTCATCCCAGAAAGTTTCAACCAACTAGAGTTGTCAACTACAAAGGGCGAACCCGTCACCTCAGGAAGTTTTAACGATTAGTCGTTCTATCTCCCTGGAGTGAGCGCAGAAGACTTGGACATAACAGTCCACCGTCAAGCTCCGCCACATGCCCGTAAGAGGCCAACGCCTTAACCGCGAGATAGCCAGGAGTGTTACCCAGCAAGCTTACACTCACGCCCTTACTTCCAATTGCGACCAGATTACTCCAGTCTCTCGATTGTTTACGAGTTCGAGGTCGCTTGCGCGGTCCTCTCCCTTACGAAGCGGTGAAACGGTGTATACCGAATCTATCGCGGACCACGGCATCCTTTGCCCGGCTGTTCACCCAGGATCGGGTAGCCGATGGTCGTTTCAAGAGCAGTCGCCGTAAGGTCCGCAACCATCCCCGCTCTATAGGAAACAGTACTGCTTCCAGACTCCCCCGACTGTTAGACAGAGTGCACAATCGATTGGTTTACGCCGCACAGTGCGCAGACCGTCCAGGAGCGCCAGAAGGTTGATTCCTAGGGGAAACTAGCCCTAAGGCCAGAGTCCTGCCCAGGCTCGCACTTAATGAGTGGAGGCAGCCGGATGGGTGTTGACCCGTGAGTGTGACCACTCAACGAGGAAGTTTCAACCATAATGATCGTTCTGTCTCCAGTGGGGTGAGCGTAGAAGACTTTGGGGATGCTAATTTATCGTCCAGCAAAGCCACAAACCCGCCAGAGTCCAACGTCTTACGACGAGGCACTAGGAAAATAACCCAGTGGGCCACCTCGCCCCAGGACTACTACTTTTGGCAGGATATCTCCGTCTGGAATTAATCTTCAGGATACCTCCGTCCTCCCGACTGCTTACGGGGCCGAAGTCGCTTGCGCGGCCTCTACCTGTTGTATTACAGCGGTAATTTAATATAAATTGCCCGTAATGCCACTCGGAATCGGGTGGCCCGTAGAGGTCGTTTCAAGAGTGGCATGAGAACAGGTCAACATCCACCTTAGGAGACAGTACATATCCGTAGTATTAACACTCCTTCAGTAATTAGTCAGCGCACAACCGATTGGCTGACGTCCAGTAATGCGCGAAGGCCAAACCCAAGGGAAAACCGATCCACCGGCCGTGAGGTCTGAGATGCCAGTGTCCTTCCCGGGGCAGTCCCTTACACGAGGAGGCTACTAAATAGGAGCTGAATCGTGAGTTGGGTCGACCCGAGAACACATTGTATCTTATGGCCCAAGCTGCACGTATCCATTCGCTACCTCTTTGCAAGTACACGTTAATCGCCGAGACAAACTTTCTATAATAGTGCCTGTTTTCTGCTGCACCAAATACGAAAATTGATTAATTCTAAGGACACGAAAACGATTTACTTCGCTTATTTTGAGTCTTTTCTCCGTTACGGTATTCTCTTCTGGGCGCAATGCACCATCGATCTAAGGTAACATATTTTTTCATTGCAAAAACGGGCCATTCGAATTTTAAGTAATCTGGGTTATGAAGAATCATGCCGTGGTCATTTCAGAAGGCTTAAAATCCTCACCCTTCCATCTCTATACGTTTTAGAATGCGTTAAATTGATCACAAAAAACCTAGCTCAGCTGCCGATACATTCAGATACCAATAAACACCAGGGGGAGAAATAATCTGATTCTTCCTCGTCCAAATCTAGAACTTAAAAAAAGGGATCCGAACTACGTCGGAACCCTTTTGCTACAATAAGCTACCCTCTAGTATAAAAAAATATGCCGCGAAGGAAAAATGCTCCAATTTAAAAATAAACTCAAATTATATCTCATTGAAAGAGAATTGTACCACATTAACGATATCTAAAAACTGTATGCATTTCGACTACATTTCTTTCTGTAATAGGTTTTAAAACGATTTCAATTTGACTAAAATGTATTGACTATTTCTATTATTAGGTAGGCACATATTAATTATACCTTGACTATTTTTATTTGCAATATAATCACTAAGACATTTTATTTTACTTTTTGACAACCGTCACATTTTTTTTTGTTATTTTTGTTTTTTTTTGCATTACATTTATTAAATTTATACTAAAAAAACTTATTTTTATCGGTATTTTAAAGAATTCATTATTTTATGTTTTTATCTGGTAAACTAAATGGTGAGACTCGATTTAATTCTACAATAATACCTTCTTTATTCTTACGAGTAACCTTTTATGTTTTGATTATTAATAGAAGAATTTGATCAATAATGAAGAATTCAATCATATCACGGCCAAATGTAAATGTAATACAACTGTCTACAACTATGTATTAGTTTTTAGGACAATAAATTATTTGATTTGATTTGAATCCACCTGACAATAAATATTGGGAAGAAATAACAAAAAATGAATACGCGGTCTTCTTGGATACCCGCTCTACACGTTGGTTAATGCTTTGGCCACTGCCTATCTCTCTCTCGATCTTTCCCATATATTTTTAGGTCACAGTGGTGCCGACTCGCTTCCACTTTAGCGATGCGGCCAAGCATTGGCCAACGTGCAGAGCGGGCAATAGGAAAATACGGACAACAGCAAAAACCGTATTGAGCAATCGACTCAGAAACCAGGACTCGACTTAGTCGCTCGAATGACTTAATCGTAACCATACTGGGCGAGTCGACTTATTCGGGCACTGTGGGATCAATATTTGCGTACCGTAATCGGTGATTGTTTTAAATTTTCGACAGTATGGTTCTCGAATATTCATGTGTTGATTTGCTGAATAAGCAATTTCAATAGCACGTATATGGTCAAGGATCCGCTGGGGAATGACGAAGCAGTTTTGGGTACGCACAATAATTCGCCGATGTGTCATTGTCGTTGCGACATCCGCGATCTGGCTCTAGTCGTAGCGTCGGCTGTTATTTCTAACTGACCGCTCAGCAAGGTAGCCGCATACCAAAAATTGACTGGCGACGTGTGAAATACCGGAATTATATATATTAATCGTATATTTTAAGTAAAAATAAGTCAGTAGAGAAGTAACCAGAGAAGTAAGTATTAATATAAGCCAAAAAATAGGTCTTTATAAAATTAGAACCAGAATAATAATTTAAAAAAAAAATAAAAACACCACGGCAGTCAGAAAAAGTGAACTAAAAAGAACTAAAAGCAGTCGAGGGGCATTCTCATATTTCTTCTTTTTTAGAGATACCTATTACTGTCTCCCTCCGACTTCATTTTTGGCCACAATGCGGCACTAGTTTTATCTCATCTTGTACAACATCTATAATAACATTCAATGTTATGTTCAGACATTCTTAACATTCATTTAAGCCGTACACAACCGCTCCAAGGCAATCAATCTTCGAACTGCATCCCTTAATGGAGAGCTTCATTCGGCGAGGATGTTAAGGAAGAGATAGCACCGGGGTTCCATCCCCCTGTTTGGATACAACCTGGCGCAGTCTCAACAGACTGAGGGTAGGTGTGGCAAGATGCCGAGCCAATCTCGTCCGCTGGGGTTACACAGAGGATCCTATATGTGACTGTAGAACGCTGCAGGATGAAGAATACCTCCTGTCCTTCCCGCAGTTGTCAACTACCATCACACACCACGACCAACAACAACGAGGCGAACGACGAGGCTATCCAGGCTGAATATCTTTGAAAATATGTTTCCTTTCCTAGCCCGGACACGTTAACGAACGAACAAACATTACTAAATAATCATTAGTAGTAACAATATAAACCTTGCAAAATAATTTGCTATAGCCGAGATATTCGTAGCACAATTATTATTATTATTATATATTTCAGGCAGCTTAAGCTGATCAGGCAGCTTAAGCTGATCAGGCAGCTTAAGCTGATCAGGCAGCTTAAGCTGATCAGGCAGCTTAAGCTGATGCGCCTGAGTCCGTGCTTGCATTTCAATTTCTGTGGAATAAATCCAGTTTATTTTTAGTCATTGACACTATTGGCATTGATCACTTCACTTGGGAGAGCATTCCATTCGTTTACCACTCTACTGCTGAGGAAATGTTTCTTGGGATTTGAATGGAATTATTCACGCTGGAGTTTCAGATGATGCCCACGCAGATGTGTGTTAGTGTTTATGGTGTAGATAGTCTGCAACCCAGGAACGTCATACGATGCAGTCAGGATCTTATATGTCTCGATTAAGTCACCCCGTGCCCTGCGTTGCTCCAGAGTGGTCAAACCGAGAGCCGCCAATCTTTTCTCGCATGTTAGATCCTTCAAGTTAAAGGGCAATTTAGTCGCTCTTCGCTGGACCTTATCTAGAAGATCGATATTCTTCCTAAAGTATGGATTCCAGATCTGATAGGCGTGTTCCAAAATGGGTCTTACAAATGACTTATAGATTTTCAGCATTAGTTCCTCTGTGATATGATGAAAAGCTTTTTGAACTAGGAATAATAAAGAGTTTGCTTTCTTTCCCAGTGCAGTCACGTTTTCTTCCCAGTTTAGGTCTACGGTGACTATTACGCCAAGATCCCTTTGTGATTCCCTTTGTAATACAATGTAATACGTATCATCACCGCTACTGAAAACCACTTCATTGCGTAACTGCCATAACGTAGAATATTAATAATTTATCAGGCTATAACTAAGTAAAACAAAGAAACTACAAAGTCAACATCCGTAACAGGTTGTAGACGCGAGTTAAACAAGTCTTTCCTAGAGATCGGGTAGAGACTAACCAGCTAGAGTCTAAAGCTGCCATGCCTTCTCTTGAAAAACGTACAATGATATTATGCGGTATGTGGCAGAGAACAAAACAGCGGCGGTGGCGGTACGTCGTCGTAGACAAGTCCTAGCGTATGTGCATGGATTTAATAGAAAACATAACGGAATCTTGTCCGTATCCAGAAAAAAATCTGTGGAGGTCTCTAATGGTTCCGTGCGGCTAAAACCTGATGGCCTGCCTGTGTTTTCGCAGGACGGCTCAACACACGGTTTAGCCCCCATTCCGTAACCTCCTCGAAGAGGGGCTAACCTGGAAGGACCGCTGTGAACGCTTCAGTCTGCACTGCAGTTAGGAGTTTTGGGGGCTAACGGGCCCATGATGAGTTGGCCACGATGACCCATGTGTCCAGGGTCGGTCACACTCACGGGTCAACACCCATCCGACGGCCTCCTCGCATGGGGTGCGAGTCCTGGGTAGGACACTGGGTCAACCAGTCTCCCCTGGGAATCAAACCTCTGGCGCCCCTGGACGGTCTGCGCACCGTGCGGGGTTTGCTCCAATCGGTTGTGCTCTCCGACTAACAGTCGGGGGAGTCTGGGAACTGTACTGTTTCCTATAGAGCGGGGGTGGTTGCGTACCTTATGGCGACTGCTCTGGAATTGACCATTGGCCATCCGATCCCGGGTAAGAGGCGGGCAAAGGACGCCTTGGTCCGCGAAGATTGTACGGTCTGCGCACCGTGCGGGGTTTGCTCCAATCGGTTGTGCTCTCCGTTTCACCGCTTCATAAGGGAGAGGACCGCGCAAGCGACCTCGAACTCGGTACCAATCGAGAGACCGGAGAAATCTGGTCACAATTGGAAGTGAGGGCGCGAGTATCTCGAGCCCGCCGGGTTACTCCTGGCTAACTCGCGGTAAGGCGTTGGACTCTCACGGGTTGTTGACGTAGCTGGACGTAGAATGTACTGTCCAAAGTCTCTACGTTCACTGCAGGGCGATAGAACGACTAATCGTTAAAACGTCCTGTGGTGACGGGCTCGCCCGTTGTAGTTGACACCGCAAGATGCAGTTAGGAGTCGCTAACGGGCCCATGATGAGGTGGCCACGATGACCCATGTGTTCAGGGTCGGTCACACTCACGGGTCAACACCCATCCGATGGCCTCCACGCATGGGGTGTGAACCTGGTAGGACACTGGGTCAACCAGTCTCCCCTGGGAATCAAACCTCTGGCGCTCCTGGACGGTCTGCGCACCGAGCGGCGCAAGCCAATCGATTGTGCTCTCCGACTAACAGTCGGGGGAGTCTGGGAACTGTATTGTTTCCTATAGAGCGGGGGTGGTTGCCTACCTTACGGCGACTGCTCTTGAAATGACCATTGGCCATCCGATCCCGGTTCAGAGTCGGGCAAAGGACGCCTTGGTCCGCGATAGATTCGGTGTACACCGTTTCACCGCTTCGTAAGGGAGAGGACCGCGCAAGCGACCTCGAACTCGGAACCAATCGAGAGACCGGAGAAATCTGGTCACAATTGGAAGTGAGGGCGCGAGTATCTCGAGCCCGCCGGGTTTATTCCTGGCTCACTCGCGGTATAAGGCGTTGGACTCTCACGGGTTGTGACGTAGCTGGACGTAGGATTGTACTGTCCAAAGTCTTCTACGTTCACTGCAGGGCGACAGAACGACTAATCGTTAAAACGTCCTGTGGTGACGGGCTCGCCCGTTGTAGTCGACACCGCAAGATGCAGTTAGGAGTTAATGGGAGCTGTTGCAGTTGGCCACGAAGACTCATTTGTTCAGGGTCGGTCACACTCACGGGTCAATTTCCATCCGGCGACCTCCACGCCTGAAGTTCGAGCCCTGGCAGGACTCTGGCCTGAGGGCTAGTTTCCCCCAGAAGTCAATCTTCTAGCGCTCCTGGACAGTTTGCGCACCATGCGGCGTCAGCCAGTCGATTGTGCATTCTGACTAACAGTCAGGGAAGCCTGGAAATAGTACTGTCCCCTATAGAGCGGGGGTAGTTGTTCCCCTTACGGCGACTGCTCTTGAAACGACCATCGGCTACCCGATTCCGGGTGAACAGCCGGGAAAAGGATGCCGTGGTCTGCGACAGATTCGGTAGACCCGTTTCACCGCTACGTAAGGGAGAGGACCGCGCAAGCGACCTCGAACTCGTAACCAGTCGGGTGACCGGAGTAACTTCCAGTGGCTCTTACGGGCTGTTTAGGGAGCTTGATTGTGGATTGTATTTTCCTCAAAAAAATACGTTCACTTAATGGAAGACCGAATGGCTCGATATCGTTATAACTCCCTGGGGTGGCGAGTTCGCCCGTGGTAAATGACACTCCTCGTATTGTCTCTTCGTGTTATGTAAGCATATATAAGCAATGTATTTACTTTGAATAAAAACTTTTTGAGTTTTTGTTTATGTGTCGCTAATTTAGAGCACCTTTAATACAAATCAAATGCACAGTTTGTTTTTTAATTTGCCTACAAATAAATCGTTTTTAATGAAGATATTGTTTCTATCTAATTTTTGAAACATGTTCAAGCTTTATTGGATGTAACCCGTTATGGATGCGGGGCAGCTTTGACAATAGTAAATATTGCATTTAACGCATGTTGTTACTTAAGTTTTCGTTTCGTATCTCACAATACACAGCAGATCCATGCTCACGTCACTTAAATCGTTTTAAGTTAGTCACCTCGAAGCAAGCGCCGAACGATTTCCGCTGCAACTTTTCAATTTTCAGACAGACACTTGGCTTCCCACCGGAAATGCATTTTAAACTTTTGGTCTGCTGCCGCGATATTTTACCGGCCGGAATTGTAAAGATGGAGTTAAGTACAACTAGAGCTGTCGACTACAACGGGCGAACCCGTCACCTCAGGAAGTTTTAACGATATTCGTCGACGACTTGGGGGAGAAAACAATCCACTGTCTAGTTGCGCCACTCGCCCGTCAGAGGGCCAACGTCTTGCGACTAGGCACCGGGATAGGTAACCAGCTGGCAGCCTCGCCCCCTGACTCACATCTCCGTCTGGAATTAACCATCAGGACACGTCCTACCTCCTGACTGGTTACAGGATCGAGGTCGCTTGCGCGATCCTCTCCCTTACGTAGCGGTGATACGGTGTCTACGCGGATGATCTCAAAGTTTATGCTCAAGTGGATAGCATGGCTGATTGCCTCCATATTCAGACAGATATTGACCGACTCTTCGAATATTGCGTGAAAAATAAGCTCACTTTAAATGCTACCAAATGTAATAGCATTATATTCAGTCGCAAAAAGGAAAGCATCAACTTCAAATACCGCGTGAATGGTGAATATATCCCTGAAGTTCAGTGCATTCGAGATCTTGGGGTACAACTGGATCAAAAGCTGACGTTCGATCAACACATCAATAGTATTGTTAGCAAGGCGTTGAGGACTCTGGGTTTTGTTAATAGAATATGTAAACCATTCTCGAACATTACCATCTTTAAAACGCTTTACTTTTCTTATGTTCGTAGCACCTTAGAGTTCGCATCTCAGATTTGGAATCCGCAATATGGCGTGTATAAAAATAGGGTGGAGGGCGTCCAAAGACTTTTTATTAGATACCTGGACTATCGTGAGCACTTGGGACTTGGAACTTACGAGAGCAGGCTGAACTATTTCAGTATGTGTTCACTGGAAGACCGCCGCACAGCGGCTGATATGATATTATTGCATAAAATAATTCACAACAAAATTGATAGCCCTCATTTGGTAAATAAACTGTTGTTGTTAGTTTTTTTTTGTTTTTTTTTTTTTTTTTAATAATAATGCTTTATTTAAGAGAAAGTAGTACAAAAAATATGTCTTAAAAACTACCCAACTAGGTTAATGCCCGTACTAGGGTAGATTCTTTTCTTTTAAATTATGATGCGCACGTAATTTTATACTGCAATTATAGAACTATGGTGATATTTACATGTTTATATAATATTAAACATTATACATAATACCTATTATTCTCATTTATATATAAATATATACATTTACCTACTTGTATTATTTACATACTATTATTATTTACATACATTTGCATTTACATACACGTATTTATTAGTAATATATAATTATAATATTAAATTAAATTGATAACGTCGTTTTAAACGAGGATATGTGTAATAATTTCAGCTACCTTTTCCCTGCCACCACGAAGGGTTCGCTCTCCTCGTACGTTCGAAATCCCTCGTGTGAATACTAGTTACGCCCAAAACTCTGTTATGCACCGCTTGATGACCACATATAATAGACGATTCGAAGATATCGACATTTTTTACCTGAATCAACCTAAATTCAGCGAAGCTGTCCTTAGCTCACTAGGCGTCTAGGAAGTGATTACACAGTGAATATAATTTGAATATCTATATCCTATCCTACATATATCCCATCCATCTCCTTTCCTATCCTTACAATAGTTCAATTGCAATTTAATTTAATTTAATTTAGTGCAATGCAATTTTTTGATCTACCGTATAAGAAAATAATGTAGGAAACAATTAATCGGCCAGCGAAACTATGTATTAGAATAATTAGTAATAATTAATGAAGCGCTGTATGTTTCCCGAAATAAATAAATAAATAAATAAATAAATCTATCGCTGACCACGGCATTCTATGACCGGCTCTTCACCCGGGATCGTGTGGCCGAATGGTCGGTTCAAGAGCAGTTGCCGTAAGGTTAAGACGCCGCCCGAAGGTTGACTTGTAGGGGAGACCTACCCGGGATCGCACTTCTACGTGAAGGCCGCCGGATGGGTGTTGACCCGTGCGTTTGACCGATCCAATACAACTGGGTCTTAGTGGCCAAACTGCAACAGGGTCGACTACAACGGGCAAACCCGTCACTCCAGGCTGGTATAACGATATGTTATCATTCTTTCAGCTATGGGATGAACGATGACTTAGAGACAAGAACCATCTACTGTCTAGCTCCGCCAACAAGCCGGTTAGAGGCCAACGCATAACGGCGAGGCACCTGGAAAAGTACCCAGCGGGCAGCATTGCCCTCTGACTACCAGTTTTGGAAGGATATCTCTGTCTGGAATTAACCTTCAGGATACCTCCGTCCTCCCGACTGGTTACATGTATGAAGTCGCTAACGCGGCAGCTACCTGTTGTAATTACAACGGTAAATTGATTTGAATTTATCGCAGACGAGGGCGTCCTCTGCCCGTAGTGCCACACGGGATCGAGCGGCCCAAGGTCATTTCAAGAGTGGCATGACAACAGGTCAACATCCAACCCCGCTGCTTAATAGACAGTATATTTCTACAGTCTCCAGACTCCTTCAGCAATTAGCTCGAGTGAACAACCGATTAGCGTCGCTGAGCGGTGCACAGAGCGTCGGGGGGCCGGAAGGCAATCCCACCAGGAGAAACCGATACACCAGCCGTGATGCCTGGAGACGCGAGAGTATTTCTCGGGATAGTCTTCCACGCGAGGAGGCTACTGAATAGGAGCTGTATCGTGAGTTAGAGCGATAGGCATTAGCATATTAACAATGGTAATAGCATTACTTGTATAGAGTAACAATGGTAATAGCATTACTTGTAAGACTTTTTCGTGGTAGTCGGATTTGCAAAGTAAGTCGGAGAATAAGCGGTCGAACGAAAACGTTTCTAACTAACGCTGCCTTAACGATGAGAGATATATAATTAGGTTCTAGAGAAAAGTTGTAGAGCTTGATAATGCCTATAAAAAAGTCAGCGACAGCATATGTCTAACTTCTATATTTAACAAAAAGTAGTATTTTCTATTTAAAAAAATATTTAAATCGTTAGGTCAGTTTATTGGTCATATTATCAACAATTATGAATTCTTATCAAATTAAGTAAATTTATCGTCAAGTGTTTAAAACAAAAGACTTTTTCATTTTACTGCATATAATTTCCCTTTTACTGCATAAATAGTTAATTTACTTAAGTTACGTTCACAAATAAGACACTCACAAGAAGACACTCACAAATGACGATATTATAGTCAAATTTGCATGCAAATACATACATACATATGCAGTAAAAATATAACCCTTCTTTTGGCAGTCAGGAAATAAATCATAGCACTCAGTACTAACCGAACCACACTAATAATTTCATCACAGGTAAAAAGTTTTACCGCCCAACGAAGTAGGCACGGGTCAGCTAGTGTTTTATAAATGTACCAGAACCGTAAAATAGCCTTGTTATTTTTCACTGCAGTTTTACACATCCAACCGTAAAAATACTGATAAAATATGATAACATTCGTATTACACAATCCTCGTAGCGAAGGTACGAAAGCGAATAGCAAAAACGTCAATTACGTCCCAGGTAATAAACCTAAATAAACACCGGTTTACACCAGCCGTCCATTATGCAAATGTCCGAGCAAACATAGTGATTGCTGTCGCGAAATCAGATAGTGTAAATAAAGGTGAACCCACCGCCTTCGGCCAGACGAAACGTCCTCGTAAACTTTGGCAGAGTAAAATTGACACAATGTGTAAGTTTGATAAATAAAATTTATACATTAGACGTATCGAAACATTGACAGTATAGTTAGATAGACAAGACAACCGTTTTTTAGAACAAGTTGATAGGAATTCCTACAATTGGTAAAGTAAAAAGTAACGAAAAATACAAATTACCAAAATTTGTATATATCGTCGCTTTACATGTCAGACCTCGTAGACGCCAACAAGCGAAGTTTTAAGGGCATCAAAAAAACGGAATAGCGTCATTCTCTTGACTCCAACGCGCTTTGACAAGATTCAAACAAATATTATCTTCTTCTTATATATAAAAATGAATCGCCGGGCGTTAGTCTCGTAAGATCTCAAAAATGACTCGACCGATTTGAATTATTATTTTTCCTTTTGTTTGTCTTGATTCAGGGGTGGTTTACAATAAAAAATATTTAGGAAAAAATAAAAGAAACAACTGAAAATCGAAAAAATCGAAGTTGGTCATTTTGGGAAATAAGCCACTTTTCAATAGATGGCGTTCGCGGCGATCCTCCGTTCTCTCATTCCGTCATAGTCCATTCATTCCGTGCGATTGTGTAAAATTTCAAAAAGTCGAAAAGTCGAAAAAGTCAAAAAGTCAAAAAAGTTGGAAAAGTCAAAAAAGTCGGAATAGTCGAAAAAGTAAAAAAAAGGTGGAAAAAGTCAAAAAAGTCCAAAAAGTCGAAAAATGCAAAAAAAAACGAAAAAGTAGACAAAGCATTTACATTTCATCATGTAAATTAAATACGTTGAATTTATTTTAATTACAAACGACTTTCATTTAATCACCAAACGAAACTCAAACCGTACATGATTCGGCCATATTATAGATTTCAATGAATTGGATTTCGTAGGTTGATTAGGATCAATAAAAGCTTATGAAGAGTTACAATCAAATCAATTTTAGGTGGTACGAAGTTCGCCGGGTCATCCATCTAGTTTAAAATAAAACAGAAGTAAAATAATTTTTTTTATAACATAATAATGTTCATTCAATACGAAATTATCTGCCTACCTGCATTATGAATAGCAATTTTATAGTAAAGCGGACGGAGTTCGTATGAATGCGATGCGATGGTTACCTCTATACGGCAAAAGAGGGGATTAGCGTTTGTAGATTTTAGTCTGCGGTTTAGATAATTATTAGTTGAAATATCAAGAAAAAAATGGTATCTTATTTTTTTCTTTCGACGCAACCGCGGCACTCTAGTGGGACTCCGAAAGTGAGCTCGCCTCAACACAGGGATGCCTAGCAAGGCGGGCTCAATTGAACTTTGCGTAGCATAATAGAAAGATAAACATTTGCTTTTAATGTACGCGCTATGTAACCTGGGCTAAGACAGTTGTGTATCTAACTTTAGAAGCATACAACGGCATTTTCTAATTTGTAAATTCATTTTCTGTTATGGTTCATGCATTTGAATGTATAAGTAAATAAAAATAAAATAACTGATGATAACAGATGCTGTGCCTGCCAGTATTTATTTTATATGGCTCTAAAGAGCTTGTAGCTCATTATCGCTTTTTTTTAACTTCCCTCGTTTAGATGATTTTAATGGTAGTATTTTGTCTTGTAGATATAAAATACTTAGCTATTGGGATCTTAGTATTTATTTTTTAAGAATATAAATTAGAACAAAATAGTGTTTTGAATTGGTTTATATTTAAGACTAGATGATTCGGTGAACTTCGTACCACCTAAAATTGATTTGATTGTAACTCTTCATAAGCGTTTATTAATCCTAATCAACCTTCCAAATCCAATTCATTGAAATCTATAATATGGCCGAATCAAGTAGGTACCTACGGTTTGAGTTTCGATTGGTGGTTAAATGACAGTCGTTTGTAATTAAAATAAATTCAATTTATTTAATTTACATGATGAAATATAAATGCAATATAAATCCTTTTTCGACTTTTATGACTTTTTCGACTTTTCCGACTTCTTCAACTTTTTCGACTTGTTCGACTTTTTCGACTTTTTTGACTTTTTCAACTTTTTCGACTTTTTTTTTACTTAATTGGTTTTTTTTACTTTTTTGACTTTTTTTGGCCTTTTTTTACTTATTTCTCTTATTTCACTTTTTTGACTTTTTGAAATTTTACACAATCGCACGGAATGAATAACAGTTATGGATGGCGCAGCTGTCAAACAATAGGAACGCCGCGAAAGCCATCTATTGAAAGTGGCCTATTTCCCAAAATGTTTTTTAGGGAAATTGACCAATTTCGTTTTTTTTTCTGTTTTCAGTTGTTTCTTTGAGTTTTTCCTAAATATTTTATTTTGTAAACCACCCCTGAATCGAGGCAAATAAAACAAACAAAAAAATAATTCAAATTTCCGAGATCTTGCGAGACTAACGCAAGGCGATTCATTTTTATATATATATATAGATAGATATTTTGTAAAAATTACAAGAAATAAAAAAAACAGAATCAGAGAGGGTGAGGAAAGACAATTCAACATGGGTTGATAGTTATTAAATCTCAGACAAATCTGCATGCAATGAGTGTACCAACGCAGGATTTCGCCTTGATTACTTCTTCATCTACTTCTTCTTCCTTGTCCAAGTTCAGGTTATTACGCCAGTAGGTACAGCGACATTTCTGTTTCTTTCATTTTCTTATGGTTGTCTGTGGTACCTAGTTATTTAGAGCCCGGGTTGAGTACTGCATATATTTTTTATTATATTGTATAAAATTATCCAATACAAAAAAAAAGATTTTGGCAAAAACAAAGGTATAAAAAACATTTTTACACTTTTTTTTTGCGAAACAGATAAGATTACATTTTTGTGGATTTTATCACCCCACTAGATTGTATCTGTTCTATGGTGATAGTATTTAATACATAATTACCTTACTTTCTTCTTTTTATTTCATTCATTCCAATCGAACATTCATTCTTAAAAATTAATAGGTAAATACATAAATATATAAATTTATAAATAAGTGACACATATTAAATATGTACATAAGAAAAAAAACAATATATAAATATATAAATAGGTAAATAAATAAATCTTTAAACAAATAAATTGACCGATAAATTAAGTAGGTTGAAAACGTTCCTTATTATGCACATATAAAATTGTAACTAATTATTTAGCATTATTTTATTAATTTATTTTAAACATAATCAACTAATTGTATTTATTATTAATTATCAAGTACCAATATGGCCCACGTCAGGATGTGAGTCACCATTTCTTCCCACTGGCTTCTACTTTGCGTCATGAGCCACTTGATAATATATTTCTTTAGAGTCAATCTGCTGAGTACACTCTGCACTTTAGCCTCAGCCAAGGAAAAAGTATGTTCGTTAGAAATATATGTTTAACTAGTTACTTGAAATTAGTGGTTTCGTTTAGATATATTATAACAATAGCACAACGGACCTCTCTGGCGTGGAAAGAACGGGGAAGAAAACGATAAATTTTAATAGTAGGTATTTATAATTTTGTCATTGATATAAATTTGGCGTGTATTATGCGGGTATTTATTTCGACAATTCAATGCTGCGATGTGTTTGGAAATGGGGGTAGCATAATTGAATTTGACGCTTTAGAACGTGGGAGATTATTATCTGCGCGTGGTTGCAATTTAAATGTAAAACACAATATATATATATATATGTGTATAACATCGTTTACTAGGGGAATCAGGTAGTCAGTAGGGCGGTGTCGACTACAGCGGGCGAGCCCGTCACCCCAGGCTGGTATAACGATATGTGATTGTTCTTTCAGCCGTGGGATGAACGTAGAAGACTTAGAGACAAGACAACCTGCTGTCTAGCTCCGCCAACAAGCCCGTTAAAGGCCAACGCCTTACGGCGAGGCACCGGTTAAGGTACCCAGCGGGAAACTCCGTCTGGAGTTAACCTTCAGGATACCTCCATCCTCCCGAATGGCTACGAGTCTGAAGTCGCTTACGCGACCTCTACCTGTTGTAATTACAGCGGTAATTCAATTTGAATTGCCCGTATTGCTACACGGGTCGAGTGGCTCAAGGTCATTTCAAGAATGGCATCCACCCCCGCTGCTTAGGAGACAGTATATTTCCAGAGTCTCCAAACTCCTTCAGCAATTAGTCAGAGCGGTGCGCAAACCTTCTAGTAGCGCGGAAATGCATCGCACCAGGAGAAACCGGTCCACCAGCTTGGGAGGCCTGAGACGCGAGAGTCTTACCCGGGGTAGCCTTCCGCACAAAGAGGCTTCTGAATAGGAGCTGAATCGTGAGTTGAGCCGATCCGAGAACAAAATGGATCTTGTGGCCCAAGCCGCACGAAACCGTTCGCTACCTCAGGTAGTCAGTGGATGCGACCGCTCTTGTTGCAATTGCTTGTTGCAATAGCTTGCTGACAATATCACTGTATCCGAAACCTGTATTAGGGAGTTAATGGTCCCTTGCTGAGTTGGCCACGGAGACCCATTCTGTTCAGGGTTGGTCACACTCACGGGTCAACACCTATCCGACGGCCTGCACGCATGAAGTGCGAGCCTGGGTAGGACTCTGGCCTTATGGTCAGTTTCCCCTAGGAATCAACCTTCTGGCACTCCTGGACGGTCTGCGCACCGTGCGGCGTAAGCCAATCGACTGTGCACTCTGACTAACAGTCGGGGGAGTCTGGAAGCAGTACTGTTTCCTATAGACTGCTCTTGAAATGACCATCGGCTATCCGATCCTGGGTGAACAGCCGGACAAAGGACGCTGTGGTCCGCGATAGATTCGGTAAACACCGTTTCACCGCTTTATAATGGAGAGGACCACGCAAGGGACCTCGAACTCGTAACCAATCGAGAGACCGGAGTAATCTGGTCACAATTGGAAGTAAGGGCGTGAGTGTAGGCCCGCTGGGTAACATTCCTGGTTATCTCGCGGTTAAGGAGTTGGCTTCTTACGGGTTTGTGGAGTAGCTAGACGGTGGACTGTTTTGTCCTCAAGTCTTCTGCGCTCACTACAGGGAGATAGAACGACTACTCGTTAAAACTTCCTGAGGTGACGGGCTCGCCCGCTGTAGTCGACAACCCAAGTTGTATCCGAAACCGTTTTAAATTTGGTCTGTTTAGGTATTGTGGGTGATGTTCTACCTCATTATTGTCAAGGATATTATTAGTATAGCAACCCACCGATATGTAGAACTTAAATGGTTGCCACTTTGTATCGGTCAAGTATTTTATGTCGGTATACTATTCTGGCTAAAAACCCAATTAAAAAATAAAATAGATAACCCCAAATATATTTACTTATTTATTTTCTATTATCTGACGATAAGTAAAACACAACTAGCACATAAGTCATTTTAAACGCAAAACAAAAAATGGAGAGGTCATCAAAATCGATTTGAACCACTCTTCGAACAAACGAGCCGTCTGGCAGTTATTCAGTGAAGTCGAAGGTCGTGCCACATGACCTGAGATTGATTACGAAAAAAAGCTATGACTAAGATGTTATGGCAAATTTAGATGTCTAATTAGATTTGACAACTTTTGGTAAACATAATAAGGTCATTCATTAGAGAGGGTATTAAGGGCTCTCTAGACGATCAAGCATGCTTGACAAGCATCGCGTCGCGGGCTGGGAGGTGATCGTAAACCGCAGGAAATTGCAAATATTTTTTTAACATATTTACTAAAAATGCCTAATTTTGTAGTTTTATACTAGTGAGTCACGTCATTCATTAATCAATTACGTCTAATTAACGTGACTCCCTGGTAAAAACTACAAAATTAGGCATTTTTAGGAAATATATTAAAAATATATTTACATAATTCCTGCGGTTTACGATACCCTCCCAGCCCGCGACGCGATGCTTGACAATCATGCTTGATCTAGAGAGCCCCTTAGATTGCTCAATGCCATAGTACGTTTTGGCAACCATTATGCGCCGGCGACATGCAGGTGGCACTGGGAGCATTTATTTGACTATCTATAATAACGTTGACAACGAAAGGTTTTTATTTATAATGGACTGATTGATTATTAAAAAAACATTATTTAACTAATGATAACAATAATAACATTCATTTATTGATGCCGCTTACCGCATTTTTGTATATGCTGATTGCATCACAGTAATAACACGAAGACATAAGCATGCCATCTATTAGACCAGTGGTAAGCAAACTTTTTCCACCAGGGGCCAGAAAAAATAAAGGAATTTCAGGTGGGCCGGCTCGTGTGAACTACAACTAAAAATGCATTTTGTTTTGAAATCGTTACAGATAGGTTTACCTACTATAAATAAATTAATAGTTTTAAAAAAACACTAAAAACACGCTTTACACGGCTATGATACGATATTCCATCATGGAATGCCAGTGCCTATCTTCCGGCTTCATCATCAGACCTTGAAACCTAATCGTGGTCAAAGTTCATTCCAAGACTTTTCTAACAAGTCCAAACACAGCTATGATACGATGTTCCATCATGAAGTTCCAGTTCATATCTTCCGACTCCATCATCAGATCAGTTCGACAGTACCATATTATTGTATTGTCATCAGAACTACATACAGCTGCCAATTTTCATGACGCTACGATCCTTGGAAGATGGTTAAATTAGTTACCTTAGATTCCATCACATAGTTAGTTACATACAGGTCGACCTAATAAAAGCGTGTTAAAAAGAAACTTCCTAATTTAATTGCTTGAAGTTGAAGGCCCTGGCCTAGTAGGTGTATGTAAAACATGGAACTGCTTTGATTGGCCATGATGTTTTCGTTAGCGGGTTCGAGCTGAGACGATGATATTTTAAACAGTGAAAAGGGGTGTTTGTCAGTTAGCCTGCTTCAAAGACTGTTTTTTCGCATCTTCATGCTGGAGAACGTTTGTTCTCAAAAGTACGACGATACAAACATTGCCATACATAGCTTTCTAGGCATGAGCAATAATCTTTGGAATCAAACAATCATGTGCTTTGGGCAGTGATTTAAAAAAAAATAATTGTTGAATTTAAGAACATCTGTTTGAAATGAGCGATGCACTTGCAAATCAATCATTTCTATCTATAATTCAGGCGGTACTTTCTCCGAGTCTACGTTAAAAGGCATTGAAAGAAAATCTAAAGATGGCTGAATAATTTTAACATCCTGAGACCTGGTTTCAAACTCTTTGTGAAGTTTTATTAAAATTTGAGTGAATTCATTCACTTTGTTTTGGCATACTGGTGATAACGATTTTAACCATGGAACGTGGGTTTAACTTGCCTTTCTCCATACAATTTTAAATTCTAGTGTAAATCATTTTATTAGTGTAATCATTTATTATTGTAATTGTAAACAAAGTACACATATTTAGTGTATACCAAGATAATTAGTATAGGCATTGATTTTATAGATAAAATCAATGGTATAGGTTAGGTTATGTTAGGTTAGGACTAGGTACATTAACTTAGAGGAAAATCATTTATTTACTGTAAATATTTATAAATGTATATTCAGCTAGTTATTATAGAAAATATAGGTTAGTTTAGGTTAGGTTAGGAAGTCAATACATCTACTTAACGTAAAAAGTTATAATATTACCTATTATACTTAATATAAGTATAATAGGTAATAGTAATATAAGTTAGATATGAACACATTATTGTTAGTTACCCACTGAAAAGGCAGAAGTTTTATTAAAATTTGAGTGAATTCATTCACTTTGTTTTGGCTTACTGGTGATAACGATTTTAACCATGGAACGTGGGTTTAACTTGCCTTTCTCCATACAATTTTAAATTCTAGTGTAAATCATTTTATTAGTGTAATCATTTATTATTGTAATTGTAAACAAAGTAAGTACACATATTTAGTGTATACCAAGATAATTAGTATAGGTTAGGTTATGTTAGGTTAGGACTAGGTACATTAACTTAAAGGAAAATCATTTATTTACTGTAAATATTTATAAATGTATATTCAGCTAGTTATTATAGAAAATATAGGTTAGTTTAGGTTAGGTTAGGAAGTCAATACATCTACTTAACGTAAAAAGTTATAATATTACCTATTATACTTAAAATAAGTATAATAGGTAATAGTAATACAAGTTAGATATGAACACATTATTGTTAGTTACCCACTGAAAAGGCACTAGCCTTAGTAGGGAACTGTGACATGTTTTTTTTAAGAATAAAGACTACTATAAAAAAATAAAAAAATAAGTAAATATATATTTTTCAAAAACACACGACTGCCGTCACTGAAAGTAAACTGTAATATATAGTTGTTTTTATTACGGTTTTTTAGTGAAATATGTGTGGTTTATGTATTATTTCATATAGATAGATGTAAATATATTTTCGGAATGTACTCAATCAGTCCTTTCATTTGACTCTAAGCGCAATATATGTATGCTTGCAATTTTAGCCTCGCCAGCATCTTGGATGCACATTTTGTGCGGCTTATTTCTACGTATTACATACTGTCAAAATAACATTCCGAATACTCTAAAAGATTTGTTGCTGGCGGGCCGGATAAAAGCCGCGGGCCGTACTTTGCCCACCGCTGTATTAGACTATTTGAATCTAATTAAAGCGCCTATTAGTTATTATGAATTGAAACCCGTAGAGCAAATTAAATTTGTAAATTTTATGTGAATGAAATTAAAATAATAAGATGTATGATTTAAGAATGTTAGTATTGTTTTATTTTGAGGAAAAATACCGATAAGCAGGTTTATAACGCCATTGGGCTACTGAATATAAGAAATCCCAGCTGCCAAAACGTAGTACGGCTTGAGCAATCTAATGCTCTATATAATCAATGATAAGGCTAAGACAGGGATGTTTTCTTAGGATGCACAGCTTAAAAAAGTACCAGGGAATCATGAGGCACCAGGAGGTCTTCGTTCGAATTTTCCATGCTGGATTGCAATGGCTACTATGGAATTTTCTATGAGTAAAAACGCGTCATAATAGCGCTCAGCCTGCATAACAATGATGCAGGACTGCATTCATGAATATACACGTTACCTTCTATTCCCCTAATACATCAGAGAAGCTATTACGTGCCTAATAATATTATAGTGACACAAAAACATAATCTTATCTAGGCCTGATTGTATCAAATTGACGATATTGATAACAGAAACGAGCTGATACCTTCTACCTACCTAAACATTTAACAATATTTTGGAAGTTTCCCATTAAAGGGGCTATCATTATACGGGATATATGCGGGGTCATTATCATTATACGGGATATATCATTACACGGGATATATCATTATACGGGATATATGTATGCGTTCTAAAATTGTGAAAAATGAGCGAACTGATGAAGAGTGTCTTCACAATTAAAAGTCGTTTCGTTGTAAACACTATTATATACTTAGTGTTTACAAATACTATTATATACTTCAAACAAACAGGTATGGATGAACGGGGAATTCAAAATTTAACCAATTCTTAGCAAACGAAATCATTGGACTCACGAATATGAAAATAATAATCAATAATCGTTTATTTTATCTCGGATACATAATATTTACATGTATTATATTGAGATACTTCAACTATTTAAAAGTACATACTCAAATGTTACCCCGTGATATGTGTTTTTATAGCCATGTTATGTTAGATCGTTGGTTTTTTAAGTAAAGGGCGCGCCTCTTAAGGAAGGCGTGAGGACATTACAAGAGGGACATTCAATGTCATCACGGCATATAAGTACTGGAAAGTTGCAACTTTGGAAAATCTTAGCAGAGCCATGCATTTACTTCTCTTTTTTTTCTATACCGGAAGAAATGCCCTCTACGTGTGCCTTTTCATTGGCGGTTAGCCGCAAAGCGGCTAGCCGCGGCGGCGTACCGCAGGAAAGGTCTTGCAAAGAGAATGTATGGAAACGCGTTTCTATCCTTTTCACTATGCGGCGCGCCGCACTCGACCGCGCGGCCGTCATCATCCAACGCGGTTGAATGCGGCACGCCGCACCGCCCTGGCACTTTTCACTGGCGGCGTACCGCGCGGCGAGCCGCGCGTTCAATGTTTGTATTGGCGGCTCGCAGCGCGGCGTGCCGCGCGGCGAGCCGCGTGGCCCCCTCCCTGCTACACATTGCATCGCCTCCGCTGCCTCCCGCCATTCGTTTTTTATTTCTCTCCATTTCTCTACTGGTTGGGATTTTTACCCGGTTTGCATAAACCCACTTTACTTGTGAATTTACGCGACCCCCTTTGTGCTGGGTAATTACCCCTTCGATTATCTTCAATGGTTTTCACCTTGGACTGTATTCAAATGGTAATCACTCACCAGCTAGGTTGGTTTTTCTCTCAGGGGTGGTTGTCTCGAACGATTGGTGGATTCCAACCTCACAAGGAAATTAGTTCGGCGAGAGGCTTCCGTGATAGAACCTCACTTTCCTCAGGTCACGCAGGATAAGCTTCCGTCGAAAATAAACACTTTTTATTCGCGAGACTTTCTTTTATTCGGTCACTTATCTTTATTTTTACATTGAGTTCCGAGTACTTATAATTTACTACTAAGTCCCGGTGCTTGGATCGCGGCGCGTTCACGCTGATCCTTTGCCAATTTACAACTGAAGCTTTCGCTCTTTTCTGTCGTCGATCGCCATTACATTTTTTTTTAAGATAGCGACCGCCCTTACCTCTCATTGGTCTAGATCCTTCCAGAAATTTCTAAACACACCCCTATTACTGCGCCGCACACGTTTTGTCCAATAACGAGACAGGGCGCATAACAGATGCAACCCCGTTTGAGAGAGACATCGCGATCATGCTTCCTCGCTTGCACGCTAGAGCGAGAAGCGAATACACTAGTTGTCTCTGTCGTACATTTAAACATTTTATAGACATATTATTTGCTTAATTTAAAAGAAAAGAATCTACCCTAGTACAGGCATGAACCTAGTTGGGTAGTTTTTTAAGACATAATTTTCGTACTACTTCCTCTTAAATAAAGCATTATTATTATTATTATTATTATTGTTATTACAGATTCTCGTCGCCAACGCCACCTTTCCCGAGTACATATTGTCTTAAACATAGGTTAGTTTCAGGTCATTAGTAACAAGTTAATATTAATGTTAGATCGTTAATTTGGCTAATTAAGTTGTCTCTCCTAGCGCTTTACTTTACATTAAACGAAATACTATATGCTATGCTTAATTAATTAATCATGCAAGTTTCTTTACATTTTAAACTATATTATTTCTAGGGGGAATTGTGGGATTTGGAGTATGTATGATTTTTTTGTAACGTCCACGGTTTTTATTTCGTAGTCTTTTGCCAGTCGCCTCGCCAGGGAATTTATCGTTACCATGTGTTACTAAGGGGTCCTTTTCACGATTTATTTTGAATGGGAACGTTGTCGGTCCCTGGATTCTCGTGTTTCAGGGTCGACCGCTCGTTTATTTTATATTTTATAGCCCCTTTCTGTCCTTTCCTTTGAGTTATCAGCTATTTTT
Organism: Micropterix aruncella; assembly: GCA_944548615.1. Taxonomy (NCBI): domain Eukaryota; kingdom Metazoa; phylum Arthropoda; class Insecta; order Lepidoptera; family Micropterigidae; genus Micropterix; species Micropterix aruncella. The sequence continues at coordinate 1,082,389 of OX155959.1, forward strand.
CAAGGAATCTCATATCCTCGGCGTCCGTGACTAATTATGTTTCCTACCCTTTGTAAGAGGGTCTCACTTTTAGGGAAGATTTATCGACCCTGGCGTCCGCTCTTTCGGATATTCTGAACCATTCCCCCCCCCCAATGGGCTCTGAGCCTCATTGGCTCCTGTCTCCATCTATTTGGTTTACCTAATTTACATCTTATTTACATAATCCAGTCTTATTTTTTACTCATTCACCTATGGGATTCTACTTATCTAACTGTCATATTCAATTTTCCTTATTGGTCTAGTGAGGTGACGGATCTTTCTTATTCAACCTATGAGAATTTCTCATTATTCTACTTAGAATATGTACCGCTTTCCGTTAACTTTCGTTTTTCATTTCTTACGAGACAAACGTCAACTTGCGTTTTCACTTTTAAATTCTAGCTAGACTATTTTTATTTTCTACTGTGACGAATAGACTTTCGCTTTTTCCACTTAGACATTAGTGACAGTTGTTTCTGCCTGATCAGCTGTTGTATGTATTTTTACAAGTTTACTGACAGGGCGCCTATACACTTTCCCGTCCACTAATAGGTCTACTATTCGCACTTGGCCTGTTTTGTCAGGGAAAACTTGAGTCACCCGACCTCTGGCCCACCTTCCTCGTTCTAGGGAAGGATCTAACAGGACTACTAAGTCTCCGATTTTTAACGGAGTTCCCTTTGTCGCCCACTTAGGTCGTTTAACCAACAATGGAAGTACTTCTTTCGACCACCGGTACCAGAAAGTATCAGCAAGTATTTGCGATTGTTTCCAGTGATTTTTGTTAGATAACTCAGTTGTATTATTCTGACCTACCGCTGTACTATCATCTGCATGGCCTAATAGGAAATCTGCGGGTGTGAGAGGTCTCTCATCCCGAGTATCTAGAGATATATACGAGAGCGGCCTGTTGTTCATCATCGCTGAGACTTCGCATAATAATGTTCTCAGCACATCTTCATTTGGCGCTCGCTCCTTTAATATGGCATATAACGATTTTTTTGCCGTTTTTATCTGACTCTCCCAAACTCCACCGAAATGGGGTCCTGAAGGAGGGGAGAAACTCCATTTTATCTCGTCGGCACTTAGACGATCCCTCACTTCATGGTTGTCGATAGCTGACAAACTTTTCTTAATTCAGCGTCCGCACCGCGGAACCCAGTGGCATTGTCGCTCATAATTTCCCGCGGCTTCCCCCTGGCTGCTATAAAACGTCTTATAGCTAACAAGGCCGAGCTGGTTGACAAATCTCCAGCTAGTTCGATATGGGTCGCTCTCGTGTTAAAACAAGTGAAGAGTAATCCATATCGTTTTTCCACTTTCTTTCGATTAGTGACGAAGAACGGCCCAAAAGCGTCCAAACCTACAGTGTGGAAACAGCGCCTTCGGGTGGTTATTCGCGCGGGTGGGAGTTGGCCCATTTGTGCGGTCATAGGCTTCGCGCGGCGGATAGTGCAATAGACACATTCTCGTGAGATCTTTTTCACCGTTTGTCGCGCCCCAATGACCCAAAACTGTTCTCTCAGCACTGATAAAATTAATTCAGCGCCGCCGTGAGCATTAATCTCGTGTAAATGTTTCACGAGCAACACCGTGAATCTATCCTTACCGTGTAATATATATGGCCTTTTTGTGTCGAAAGGTGTGTCGTTCGCATTTTCGATCCGGCCTCCTAACCGTATTAACCCTTCCGCGTCGATATACGCGTTCAATCCGAACAGACGGCTGTCTTTCGGCAATATTTTCTGATGACGTATCAGGTCTATCTCGTGTGCGAAAATTCGATGTTGTGATTCCTTGATCAGAAATTTTTTCCCGGTTGCGATATCGTCGCTTTCGAGTACTTTTGACGTGGTTTTTTTTCTACACAGATCTATAAATTTTTTCACATATGCCATGGTTCGACTCGCCCGCATGTACCGGGAAAATCTATCTATGTCAATTACGCTTTCATTTTTTTCTGTCGTTGTTAGTACAAGTTTTGTCTTAAATTCTAACAATGCTCTCTCTTCCGGTTTCGGATCGGTTGGCTCCTGGAGCGGCCAGTGTTCTCTACTGCCACGCAAGAAAGCAGGTCCCGCGAACCATCTACCTTCCGGGCTTAAATCTATCTTGGTGGTATTCCGTGTGCCATCATCAGCGGGGTTGTCGCTCCCTGCTAACCAATGCCACTGTCTTGGAGACGTGAGCTCATCGATCACACCTAGTCTATTTGCTACAAACTGGAGGTGACATTCCTTTTGTGACAAAATCCACCACCACACATTTTTTGAGTCTGTCCACATAAAGACGTCATCGAAACTTAATGCGCTCTCTTGTTTTATTTTTGAGGCCAGTTCAGCACCTAACAGCGCCGCAGTCAGTTCTAACCTGGGGATTGTCAGTTTGCCTTTCAAAGGTGCCACTCGAGTTTTGCTAGCCATAAAGGATACCTTGTGCTCGCCGCTACAGCCTGTAATCCTAACATATGCAACGGCGCACATCGCCTTTTCGGACGAATCGCAGAATACGTGCAATTGCCTTTTCTCACCTGCTTGTTTGGTAGCGCCATTATAACGTGAGATTCGCACACCTTGCGCTAATCTCAGTTCTTGCAACCACCGGAGCCAATATTTAACTACATCGCTCGGGATCTCGTCGTCCCAGGCCACTCGGCTACTCCATACCTGCTGCATGATCAGTTTAGCCCTTATAGTTAGCGGTGAAAGCGCACCCATTGGGTCCCATAGCTGCATTATTAATTTTAGCGCTTCCCGCTTCGACGGAATCTTATTTCCCGTCGTCAGATCTTCGCTGAGGCGGTCCATGCTCACATTAAATGCTAACTGATCAGAGGCAGGTAGCCACGTCAAGCCTAATATACGTTGTGACGTCAACTCACCCTTTTCCAGAGATACTTGCGCGAGCGCGCGGTTTTCTTCTGGTATCCCGGTTAAAGCCTCGTTTTTATTTGAAGCCCAACCGGTCATAGTGAAATTCCCAGCTTTATGAATCAAATTAATTTCCCTGATGACTTGTTTTGCTTCCTCTAACGTGTCTACTCCCGTCAGCAAATCATCAACGTACGAATCGCGCTCTATTATTTTTACAGCCGCTGGGTACTGGTCCTTAAACCGAGCAGCGTTTTTATTTTTTACGTAGATCGCGGAGGCTGGGGAGCAACAACTACCGAATATTAGACAGTCCATTTTTAAGATTTTTGGAGGACTTTCACGCTGGAAACCTCGCCAGAGAAACAGCTGACTGAAGCTATCTTCCTCTCTCACTTTTATCCGAAGATACATATCTCGTATGTCGGCCGTGAAAGCGATTGCATTTTCACGGAATCGTAATAAAATTCCTAATATGCTATTTAAATAGTCTGGTCCACCTAATAACATGCTATTCAGCGACCCGCCTGCGCCCGAGGACGCAGCGTCGTGAACGACACGAATTTTGTCTTTCTTCGCGGGGTGAATAACCCCCAGGTGCGGAAGAAATAACACTCGAGGGCGGTTTTTTAATTGTTTTTCCTCGACTTCCGAAGCATACCCCTCAGCTAGATATCTCTCTATCTGCTGGCAGTATTTTTCTCCATAAAGACGGTCGGAGTCCATTTTCCGTTCCACTGACCTCAGCCGAGTCATTGCCATGTCTCGGTTATCTGGTACGGAAAAGTTCACCTCTTTCCATAACAGACCTGTCTCCCATACTCCATTTTTAAAAGAAGTAGTATCTTCTAAGATTTTTTCAGCCCTAACATCGGCCTGAAGCTTTCGCTTTTTCTGTGGCCAATCGTACTCTAGCTTCAGATTTTCTTCAAGTAATTTATCTAAAGAAGGTTCATTTTCCTGATTTAAGCATAGCGCCGGGTACCTAATGTCTCGTTCGAGAGCGTTATTGCCGCCGATAGCCACCCACCCCAGGAGTGTTTTAGATACCGATAGGCCCCCGTCTACCATTTTTAATCCTCTAGAGACTATCAGTTCCCAACAATTAGCTCCCAGGAGCAGGTCAGGTTTTACGGTCGTCGCCTGAGTCGAACGCACCATCCCTCCGATCGGCCTCTGCGCACTTATCACGCTTTTGACCTCCGGTAGATTTAGCGAGGCTACGCTGTAAGCTCGTACTACGTACTCCTTCTTACCTAAATCTCCCCTTACTTTGAAGGACACCGCTTCGGCACTGTTATTACTCTCTTTCATATTCCCGATTCCAGAGAGCTGTAATCCCTGCGTCGGGCCTCGAATCCCTAGTTCTATTGCCACGCCCTGATCGATGAGTGAAACAGTCGCGCCTGCGTCTAACAACGCATATAATGTTTTTCTACCCCTGGTCCCAACCACGGTTATCGGTAATACTTGCAGAATGACCTGATTTTCAGATACTGCGTTCGCCACTACCTCGGAGCTCGCGCGCGGCGCCGCCGCGATGTCCGCCTCGTTCGCAGGCGGCGGGGCGGTCAGCAGATAATGATATTTGCCCTTTGGAAACCGTTTATATGCCGAACACGATTTTCGGCCGTGGTTGTGCCCTAAACATTTAAAACACCTACGCATTTTTTTTATCTCATCCCAGCGGCTTGCTAAAGTTAGATTTTTAAATTCTTCACATTTATTTAAATAATGGGATTTCTCACACCGAGGGCACTTAGGGTCTTCTTTGCCCTGGGTATGTAAAATATATTTTTTAGAGCCCGTTTCTTTCTGTCTCTTGTCTCGCGGGTTATCATAACTTTTCCTAGGGAGCTCTGCGGTACACAGACCGGCGTCTTGTGCGCTGATCGCTAATTTCTCTAACCATAATGCGAAATAAACTAATACCGGATCGTTTAAACCAACCCTTCCCCTGTCAGCTAGCCACAGAGTTAATAAGTTCTTTGGCAATTTTGCCACAAGTGAAGCCAATAAGTCTGGATTATAAAGATGTTCTAATTTATTTACCGATTTTACGGTCGCGACCAGATTTTTTATCTGGCACGCAAATCGCATTAAACCGTCTGCATCTAGACTATCAGATAACCCTTTTTCTTTCCTCAAATCCGCTATCGTTCTCTGAATAATTAAATTCGTATTACCGAATAGCGCCTCTAACGTGGTCATGATATTTGTCACGTTGTCAGGACTTAAAAGCAAACCCGTCACTGCCTCGCGTGCTCTACCTTTTAATGCTGTCTGCAAACGCAATAAGTTTTGTGCATCATTTAAATGCATTACGTCTGTCGACTGTTTGAAAATAGCTTTGAAGGCTACGAATTCTAAAGGATTCCCGTGAAATGAAGGTAACTCTTTTGCAAAATGCGGTTTTGTGGACGCTACAGAAAAAATCCTACATACCTCTTTTATCATTTTTTCGCTCGAGCTGCTAATTCCATCGCTGCTCGTACCCAGGTCCGTATCAGCGGCGGCCTTTACCGCCGCCGCCGACACCGCCTTGGTCTCTGCCCTAGCGTTGTCCGCAGCTGCCGCGCCGCTCGCATTCGCCGCGCCGCCCGCATTCGCCGCGCCGTCCGCCACCGTCGCGCCGTCCGCCACCGTCGCGCCGGACGCCGCCGCGTTGCCCGGTTCCGATCGCCCGCCGTCTTCACGCCGCCGTGCCGCTTCTCCATTTTCTTCTGCGAATGTTCCCCCCCAGGGTTCTGGGGACGTCTCAGCAGCTGGAGTTTGATACTCGGCCCATCTCGACACTCTGCTGGCTGCCGTGTTGTCCCCCGCGACGTCGCGATCATTTTCCTGACTGCTCGTTTCTGTCCCGAATGTTTCGGAGACAATTTCCAGCATCCTCATAGCATGCCGCGAGTCTTCTTCCGCTGCATCCAGTTCTTCCTGCATCGCTGCTCGTTGAAGGTCCATGTCAGCCTCTTCTTCGATTTCTTCAGCCGCTCTGCGCGCCGTGCGCCGCGCAGCCACTTTTTTCAGTTCCGCATCCAATTTATTTTTATCAGCTTTTTTCTTGGCTTTTTGGAGGTTCACTCTTCGAAGTTCTTCAGATGCTGCTCGCAGTTCCTGAACGTGCTCGCTTCTTCTGCTGCTCTCTGACCAGGCGCGCGATGAAGGTCTTGGATTTTCGGATTGCGTGCTTTTCGAATCCATATTTTTATTTTTCTTTTCTCGTTCTTGATCCAAAGTCACTTTTCTTTCCGATTTTCTTTATTCGGCTTGACGGAGGACCACGATGGTTGGGATTTTTACCCGGTTTGCATAAACCCACTTTACTTGTGAATTTACGCGACCCCCTTTGTGCTGGGTAATTACCCCTTCGATTATCTTCAATGGTTTTCACCTTGGACTGTATTCAAATGGTAATCACTCACCAGCTAGGTTGGTTTTTCTCTCAGGGGTGGTTGTCTCGAACGATTGGTGGATTCCAACCTCACAAGGAAATTAGTTCGGCGAGAGGCTTCCGTGATAGAACCTCACTTTCCTCAGGTCACGCAGGATAAGCTTCCGTCGAAAATAAACACTTTTTATTCGCGAGACTTTCTTTTATTCGGTCACTTATCTTTATTTTTACATTGAGTTCCGAGTACTTATAATTTACTACTAAGTCCCGGTGCTTGGATCGCGGCGCGTTCACGCTGATCCTTTGCCAATTTACAACTGAAGCTTTCGCTCTTTTCTGTCGTCGATCGCCATTACATTTTTTTTTAAGATAGCGACCGCCCTTACCTCTCATTGGTCTAGATCCTTCCAGAAATTTCTAAACACACCCCTATTACTGCGCCGCACACGTTTTGTCCAATAACGAGACAGGGCGCATAACAGATGCAACCCCGTTTGAGAGAGACATCGCGATCATGCTTCCTCGCTTGCACGCTAGAGCGAGAAGCGAATACACTAGTTGTCTCTGTCGTACATTTAAACATTTTATAGACATATTATTTGCTTAATTTAAAAGAAAAGAATCTACCCTAGTACAGGCATGAACCTAGTTGGGTAGTTTTTTAAGACATAATTTTCGTACTACTTCCTCTTAAATAAAGCATTATTATTATTATTATTATTATTGTTATTACAGATTCTCGTCGCCAACGCCACCTTTCCCGAGTACATATTGTCTTAAACATAGGTTAGTTTCAGGTCATTAGTAACAAGTTAATATTAATGTTAGATCGTTAATTTGGCTAATTAAGTTGTCTCTCCTAGCGCTTTACTTTACATTAAACGAAATACTATATGCTATGCTTAATTAATTAATCATGCAAGTTTCTTTACATTTTAAACTATATTATTTCTAGGGGGAATTGTGGGATTTGGAGTATGTATGATTTTTTTGTAACGTCCACGGTTTTTATTTCGTAGTCTTTTGCCAGTCGCCTCGCCAGGGAATTTATCGTTACCATGTGTTACTAAGGGGTCCTTTTCACGATTTATTTTGAATGGGAACGTTGTCGGTCCCTGGATTCTCGTGTTTCAGGGTCGACCGCTCGTTTATTTTATATTTTATAGCCCCTTTCTGTCCTTTCCTTTGAGTTATCAGCTATTTTTCAAGGAATCTCATATCCTCGGCGTCCGTGACTAATTATGTTTCCTACCCTTTGTAAGAGGGTCTCACTTTTAGGGAAGATTTATCGACCCTGGCGTCCGCTCTTTCGGATATTCTGAACCATCTACAATACACGTAAATAATTATAGCTGCTTCAACGGCGTCCATTTTCGTCTGCTTTCTCAATGAAACTGGCGCCTGGCTCGCTGCGAGAGAACGACGCGGCTGGCCGCGCGGCAAGGCGGCCAGCCGCGCGGCGCGGCGCCAGACGGCTAGCCGCGGGACGAACGCGAGCAAGCGGCGTGCCGCGCGGCTAGCCGCATTGCGGCTAACCGCCAGTGAAAAGGCGCCCTATGAAGGTTTTTGATGATACCGGTATTAAGCCCGCTTTAAGACACGGCGATAATCGCACGGTTCCCGAATCGTGCGGTTCCCGCGCGGGTCTTATTTGCATGGGTGTCCAAATATTCGTTCAGACGAAATCGCGCGGTTTGTCAAACCGCGCGATAGCCGCCACTCAGCCGCCAGAAACTAGAATCGCGCGACAACCGTGCGATTCTGTTACTATTTATTTATTTATTTATTTATTTATTTTCATAACAAATCAACATTACAGTTTCTACCAATCCGTTGATATGCAATATACACATAAATATATATAAAAAAAAATAGAATTCTTACAAGTACATACATAACATGTTTAAATAAGCGTTAAATACAAATACCGGCATTAGGAATAGAAAAACTTACAAACTTACAAACTTACAGTACATAAGAGTGAAAACAGTTTATATTATTCTGCCATAAACAAGTAGCGCAATGCCCACACCTTGAAGAGATGCGGGCTCGCTGTAAAAATATCAAAGTCTGGCGCTGTCGAACATAGCGCATTTATGTGCCGCAAAGCTCGTGTAAGCAGACTCCATCGACTTAGGTTGGTGCGCGAGGACGGCTCCGCAAATAGATTATGAGTGCGAGCACGATTATAATTGTCCGGGACAAAGAGACAAACCTTCGCTAGCATGCTAGGATTATCAACTCTTCCCCTAATCAGCTTGAAAACGTAGGCCATGGCGAGCATTTCTCTACGCAACTTAAGAGAGTTATAGCCCACCATGCCTAGTAGGAAACTAGTAGGGTATAAGTACGGATAATATCCGTACTGCTTAAAATATATAAATCGTAAGAAACATTTTTGATTTTTTTCCAACATAGTGATATAAAGATCCTGATGTGGATTCCATATAACTGCATTTGTTTCCAATCTGCTTCTCACAATTGAATTATACAATGTATGCATAACCCGTACATTGTAAAAATAACTATGGACACAATACTGTGCTATGGATCCCCAGGAGAGCGTTCAGTTGCGTTGCGGGAAACGCGCGGTTCGGACATCACGAGACTACGAGTTTGCAATGGATCGGTTCGACAATGAATCGCTTATTGATGAAATGGATAAAAGACCACTAATATGGGATTACACGCTTGACCTTATACGGGTTTCAGAACTTAAGATATCTTCCCTGGCCAATTAATTAGTCATAATATTTTTTTTATTTTATTTTATTCAGGAAACAGACAGTACAAAAAACATATTTACTTAATCAAATTATAACAAACATAAACCATTTATATGTTTTCACCAATTAAACGGTCATATAGTGCGTTATTCTATATAAAAGAAAAGTTTAAAATATACAAGCATTTTTTAAAGTGAAAAGTGAAATTATTAGGGTTTTTTTTAATTAAAAGAAAATATTATGAAAAGTAATTGCTAGGTTACTTAACAGTCCAAAGTATTAAAAGAGTAAATATAAAGTAAATACAGCAAAAAACAGTAAATAGATTCATAAACATGTATTAATATGGCATTAATATGGTAATAAATTAATTTATTATTAAATAGATAGTAATAAGAAAATAAAATATATAATTATGAAATGATACATTTTATGAGAACGAAAAATAGAAACAAGGAATAAGTTAAGTAAATACAAAGATAAGAGGAGAATAACTATTTTCATAATAAACAGATTACTTAATTAAATTGTAATATATTCATAATTAAATTTTTAAATGTATCTGGGGTTGTGGCAAATATATCAACATCCATAAACACCGAGTTGTAATGATGACAAGCTCTATAAAGGAAAGCATTTTGTGCATAGTTAGAATTGACAATTTTAGCAGTTGAAAGGAACGCTGAGAGCGAGCTGGTCGAGGGGGCACGAAAAACTGTATCTGCTCCAAGATTTGACTAGCATCAACACGGTTGTTAATTAGCTTATGCAGATATAGTGCGTCTATCATTCTTCGGCGTTTTTCTAACGACATCATCTTATTGACATTCTTAAATGGCCGAAGAGTTTTCCAAAATATTCGTAATTTGGGATACAAGCTTTGGAAATTAACATGATTCAGCTACCAAATACGATCTTAAAAAGATAAATAAAACAGTGTTTTGGCTCACAAGTTCATCCGTCCGTAGCACAGCAGAGCAATCGCTGCGTTTGTATTTAGGTACCTTTTTCAAGCTCTTATTTGTACGAAAAAGCAATTTCAAAAATTGTAGCAATTAAAACGAAGCATAGAATTTATATATTATTATGTAAGTATGTATAAATTATATATTGAATATAGGTAGATACGTTTTGTATATATGTATGTGTGTGTGTATGTGTATATATATTTTTATATGTAAGAGTGTGTATTTATATATAAAAGTATCTATTTATTATAACGCCTATGTAGGTAATTATCCTTTTATCCTTTTATTATTACCCCTTCACTAACTAAGATTAGATGTCCTTTTCTTCAAATTTTCTTAACGATGTTGGTAAAAATTTGAATTATTTTAACCGAAAATTTATAAAAATGTGTACATGTACTATGTAACAAATATAAGAGTGGTACCTATCACTCCAGAACAGACTGTAGTCTAGTGGAGCTGATAAAATCCATCAAATCTGTACTTTCTTTGCTTCGCAAACAATGATTAAGTATTTGCTCTTTTTTACACTGTATTATTTATGTCAACATTGTAAATTTTTATTTTGGATTTAAATAAATAAATAAATAAAAATAAAATAAATCAAACTCGATATTGCTGGTGATTTACGCTGTGCATTTTCTTCAATTCAACCGAGAACTTCCTTTGCCTTGAACTGAATTTGCCTTAGAACAGGCCTAGGCCTAGTTAGGCGACTGTGTCAAACATTAAAAATAATGTCGCATCAATTTCTTGCTAACATCTTACAAATATGACATTAATTGTTTCCTAGATGTGTTACTAAATAAATAAATTGTAAATCTTGTTAAAATATGACCCATGTCATAAATAAATAAAACCCATGTCATTTTTATTACATTTTTAATAAAAAAATAAACTTATATTATAAATTCATAATTGGACATTTTCTTAGTATTTTCTTTTGACATCCCTGGATTTTGAAATCCTTAAAATATCTGTATTTGATTATCCAATCTAAACCGTAATCATCTTACATAAATAAGTACATATACATACCCTATACATGAAATTGAAATAGGCGAAGTCGCATATTATACCATAAATATTTTATTTATTTTATATTTTAGAATCTCATAATGCATAAGTAGTAGTTAGAGTTAGTCAGACAACCCCGACTGTTAGTCAGAATTGGGAGCTAATGGGCCCGTGCTGAGTTGGCCACAAAGACCCATTATGTTCAGGGTTGGTCACACTCACGGGTCAAAACCCATCCGGCGGCCTCCACGCATGAAGTGCGAGCCTGGGCAGGACTCTGGCCTTAGGGCTAGTTTCCCCTAGGAGTCAACCTTCTGGCGCTCCTGGACGGTCTGCGCACTGTGCGGCGTAAGCCAATCGATTGTGCACTCTGACTAACAGTCGGGGGAGTCTGGAAGCAGTACTGTTTTCTATAGAGCGGGGGTGGTTGCGGACCTTACGGCGACTGCTCTCGAAACGACCATCGGCTACCCGATCCTGGGTGAACAGCCGGGCAAAGGCTGCCGTGGTCCGCGATAGATTCGGTTTACAACGTTTCACCGGTTCGTAAGGGAGAGGACCGAGCGACCTCGAACTCGTAACCAATCGAGAGACCGGAGTAATCTGGTCGCAATTGGAAGTAAGGACGTGATTGTGTGAGCCCGCTGGGTAACATACCTGGTTATCTCGCGGATAAGGCGTTGGCGTCTTACGGGCATGTGGCAGAGCTTGACGGTGGACTGTTTGTCCAAGTCTTCTGTGCTGACTTCACGGGAGATAGAACGAACAATCGTTAAAACTTCCTGAGGTGTTTAGTTAGTCGGAATGCACAATCGATTGGCTTACGCCGCACAGACCGTCCTGGAGCGCCAGAGGATTGAATCCTAAGGGAAACTAGCCCTAAGGCCAGAGTCCCACCCGGGCTCGCGCTTCATTCGTGGAGGCCGCCGAATGGGTGTTGACCTGTGAGTGTGACCAACCCTGAATAAATGGGTCTTCGTGGCCAACTCAGCAAGGGTCCATAAGCTCCCATTTTAATGCTAAATCTGATATAAAATCGCGTCGGTTTTTTATATTTTTTATATAATTTTTCATTACTTTTTATGACGGTTTAAAAAAAACTAAGCTAATCTACCGCCATATAGGTGTTTATGAATTACTTTTAAAAACTAACCTAACCTACTGAAATGTAGGGTGGTTTGACACTTATTTAAATGGCTATAACTCACTTAAAAAGACTATTACAGATTTGGAATAGTTAATGTAGTCAAGTGTAGTCAAGTGAAAAATCAACAATGTAGAACTGGTAGAGCAATACCTAATAAATACCAAACAATTCATAAACACATATATGACGGTAGGTTAAGTTAGTTTTTTTTAATCATTATAAACACATATTTAGCGGTAGGTTGTTAGTTTTAAAATAAATAAATGGTAGTTTTAGCCAAACTGCATATATTCCGAAACGCAAAGGCGTTTTGGAAGTTGGCCACAAAAGTTGCCCCCTTAATCATAATTTTCACGTCCAAGTTTGGAAAATGTCAATTATAGTCATACTTTAACCCTTGGAGTAAATGGGTATTTTCATGGATGCATCTGTCTCTTTTGCAGGATTTTCGGCGACATCGACCTTAAAGTACTATAACTACGAAACTACTACACCAATCATAAAAAGAACAACTGCACAATGATTGCATTAAAATTTCGAATATAGAATATTGAAATATCATTTTGTAAAACAATTAGATAATTATGAATAAATATGAGAACGTCAAAGTGAAAAAAACGCGGAACCAGATCTGGTCGTATCATACTCAACGGATAATTGTTTCAGAACCAGATTTGGTCGTATCATAACAATGTATGTTATATTATATATGGAGTGCCGAAGTTGTAATAAGTTATGAATAAAAAGGTGGTTTCCTACACCGCTTTTTTTTGGAATTTATGCCGTTGCCACGCTATCATAACATAAACAAAGTACACTCACCTGCGATTACTATCCGCGTAATCAGCTCACATGTATTTTCACTTCACGAAACCAAAATTAAATATAAACACGATGTACAAACCACGTGTCACGTCACGACGCGTGTTTAATTATGCATCCGTGAAACAACGATCCCCACTTTCGTTTCGTAATTTTACATAATTAATGCGACTCGATCGCGTATAAATTTATCTGACTTCTTTGACACATAACCTCTTTTATCGTAAAAATACCTGCGCGCGGAGCAAACTAGGTCGACACGGACAGCGAGACACGTCCGCCGAGGGCGACGACTCGGAACTAACTAAAAAGGCGGCAAAATCAAGTCGACGCCGCCGCGTGCCGCGCTTGGAAAAGTTTGGAATTCTTGGGAGGCGGCGCTGCCAACTATATTCCAATATATATATTTTTACTTTATTTATTTATTAATCATTGATTAACACTTTAACAATGGCTGGATTTTACAGCGCGTGTTACGTGGCCCGCGGGCGTTTTTTTTTTGCATTATTGTAACGGCTATAAAAAAATAACCTGATTAGATATAGAAACGATATGAAAAAAAAGATATTGCTCTTCTTGATCGGCAATTTTGATTATTAGATTATTTTCTATTTATCAATGGTTTTCAAACCAATTATAATTAACTAAAATTAATTTATATTGCCACAACTATATCATGATAGTTAATATTCTTTAATTAATTACATTATTTAAAAATTTAGAGGCAAAGAGGCATCCAAGTGTAGGAAAGCCTACCTACTGGAGCAGATCTAAATTGTAATTGTAATTGTAAAAACAATTTGGTTTGTGGTAATCTTACGTATAAAAGTTAAAAATGAAAGAAATATTATGATAAGTTATGAAATTATTTATTTAAAAAAGGGCATTTTTGTGAAAAAAAAAGTTGTATATGAAGTAATCGTACGTAATCATTGACAATAACTCTTTTTTGTGTGGAAATTTTTAAAACATTGATAGTAGCATAGTGGTACATTGCAATCTGGGCAATAATAGACTGTCCCCTTGTGTCCTCGTTTGCCAGTTTGCTTCTTTCCAATGTCTGCCCACACTTTGCAGACTCTCGACAACTCGTTTTTTTTTTTGGTTTACGCTATGAATTCCAAAACAAATCTTAGGCATAAAATACACTACACATACATCGCAGAAAATAACCCATAGCAAGATTTAACCAGAGGTGTGTATTTGAAAATGTCTAATGTCGCTCCACTAAGCTACGCTTGTGCTAGAGCGGACGTTGTTATTTTCAAAGCGTTATAACTTTATTTTGTTAAAATATAATATAAAAATTATTGCAGATTTGAAAATGTTTCGAGATACGAAGTTCTCTCCAAGAAACACTTTTAAAAATAATTCATGATTTGATTTTAAAACTACTCTTTTTGATGACTGGTACCATAATACTAACATAAGAACGCCGAAAGTACATCTACCAAAATACCAGAAAGCGTTTTGGTATAACAGTTTTTAATTGATGTATCCATAGAAGCCCTCAATAAGGACCTCGAGGATCTTAAAGTAGGTATTAACCCTTAGAGAGCCAGCCATGAGAATAAAACTCACGACAGCATGTTATCAATCCTTAAGAATTTGTTTGAGGGGGCGGTAGTACACGCATACTTGTTTAAAATGGTGGCTTATTCATTGAAGGCAGCTTTTACCGCATATAATTGCATAATTATGAAGATCGGCTGCTCGCAAATTATCAAAAAAGAAAAACCACCAATAAGTGGTTTTGGCTTCCTAGCGGTTAAGGACAATTTATTATAACTTGCTATAAAAATAAATCAGTATCATGGCCATGCACAGATATTCAATTTCAAGAAGTTATTCTTTAATTTTAGATTATTAAAAAGAAATTCAGCTAGGAATCTTTCTATAATCTGACCGATATCGAGAGCCATGACTTTGCAAATATTGTACTAATTTAAATAATAATAATATTTCTACTTTTAGTTTTTTGGAATTTGTGTTTTAGCTCTACTTGACTACTTTAGATGTTACTATGAACAGCCATTACTGTGTTGGCGATTAATTAATTTATTTTATTTTATCTGCATCCAAACTTTTCTCTGGTCGTAACGGTCTCTGTTCCATCGGGTTCAGAAGAGGGAGGAAGAGAGAGTGCACCCGTGGTCGCGCGCCCACCTGTGCATTATAATATAGCCTGCGCACTTGACTGCTTCCGAACAGTGGACTCTGAGAAGATTAAAGAATTCACTAGAATCTACAATGCAGTCGCTATGGCCGAACACGGCTAGAAGGATATATATGAACAGTTTTTGATACGTATGTATTCGAATTATTTACTATTCCAATTGCTAGGCTTCTGTTTTGATTATTCAACTGTTTACTGACTATTTTAGTTACTGTGTTTAGTGGCTTTTAGTTGGAACCCATTAGACGTAACTACTTTAATTAATAATCTTTTACTTTGTTTCGTAATAAGATTTTACGATGAATTACCTACTTTTAGTAGGTTTCAAAGTTTTTTTTTTCAATCTAATAGCTAAGTTCTTGACAACCTATGCATGTTATGTAAATATTAGAGTAGTAATTCACAACCTATGCATGTTAAGTAAAGATTAGATTAGTAAACACAATTTACACACCCTCACATCTCCAATAATATAATTGCCCATATGTAAACAAGAGTGATTTCAGATTTAAATTTTTATAAGATATTTTGTAGTTACATTTATTTTATAATTATTTTCTGTATTTTTTATTTATTGATAATTTTGATTTTTTAATAATTATTTAGATTTTTAAACAATTTTTTATTCAATAGTTATTTTTTTACGTGACAACGTCTTATAAATCGATGGAGCCTACTGCACGCACGAGAAAACATGACTCATGCGGCGTTACCTCGCTCTGAGGCGTTCCATTGATTATATTTATTATTCAATATAAATGCTGCCATCTACCGGTTGCGACAAGAATTATTTACTAACCTCAGTCTAAAATAGTACGAATGAAAATCACTAGATTGATATAAATTCTTGACATAATTTTATATGTATTATTGATATACGGAATGTTATTACTGAATGGACAATTTTCTTGTGGGTACAACGAAGTGCAACGAAGTAAGCAACTTTTATTTTAAAAAAAAGAAAAAAGTATGAAAAGCTGTCATTACGATGCGCTATCTAGCGGTTGGTAAAATGTCGCTGATATTGTTTATTTACGACGTATTACCTACCGCTAGATGGCGCAGCGTGCTCAAACGCTTCTCAAAGCGTTATTTAACAGTTTGAGATTTCAAACTTTCAAATTAAAAAAAAACAATAAACTTTAAACAATTAACAATTATACAATTATACTGCTATACAATAATACATTTGCATGTTGTAGTCAAATCGGTGAGTATAAAAGCATATATTTTTGGGTGTTTGTAATAAACAATATCAGAATCTTAAATGAAACTGCTTCAAATGCAACCATCCCAACAGTATTTTCTTATGGCGTTGTCACATTCAACTATCGTCAGTAAACCGACTTTACAGACAACCGATTTTTTATAACAATATTTTTACATCTCTTCATAAAACTAAACTTTAAAGTTTAAAAAAATATCATATCAAATTGGAGTTTTCCTTGGAACAGGCACTGCCTAGTTAGGAGTAACGCAAAATCATTCTGTAAAAATAATGCCTAAAATTTTTTTTAGGTAAAAATAAGTAATAAAAATGAGACTTGTCCAAAAGCGGTTTTTAGCCGTCAATTGGACTCGACGTAAATGTAATTTAATGTAACGTAAAACAATAATAAATTAATTGGCAACTTTATTAGTCACTAGGAAACTCCCTACTGACCGAGTGGCCGTTCCGCGTCGCTCGTCATTACTGGTCGGCCGGCCGGCGAACGAGAATAGCCACACTATATCAACGTTGCCAAACATTTTTATGATATTACTATCTGTTGCCCACGGCTCCGCTTCGCGTAAAGTTTCGAATCGATTTGGTAAATAAAGTAAGTGGCGTTTATTTGCCCTTTAGACGTTACCTTTAGATATATAGTGCAAGTCGTCCCTCAGATGCACGCTACCTATCTCGTATAGACGTGCGCGACGTCTTATTCCTCGCCACCCGCGCCGCCTCCCGCTATACGCTGACCTTGCTGCTCGGCAGCCCGCCCGACCGGTATTTCGAGGACCTTGCACGCGCTACTAATTTCATGATATCTCTAAAACTATACCCCCTAAAAATACAGTAAATGGCTTATTTTGCTTTTATTTAAAACATCTCGATGATGGTTTAATTTATGTTCATAAATATTCTTACTGTATTGCTAATGTCTTCAACAAACACTGCCTAGATATTTGTCTTGTTTTTTTAAAAATATACATAAAAGCTGTTATTGTAGCTTAAATATAAAAGTTAGATATATGTTGTCGCCGACACTTTTAAAGATCTATTTGAGGCCGATGTTTTCGACATATATTATTTTCACATATATCAAACCGTTTCGTTAGCGCACTCCGATAAAGCTACTCACAAGCTCATTTCTCTCCGTTCTGATTTACAAATATAGTAATTTCGTATTGAAAACCAATATTTATCACAATAAAATATAGCTTATAGCAGTCGTCGATAATGAAGCTTTCCATTATTTATTTTTGACGTGACAACGTCTTACAAATCGATGGAGCCTGCTGCACGCACGAAAAAACATGACTCATGTGGCGTTACATCGCTCTGAGGCGTTCCATTTATTATATTTATTATTCAATATAAATGCTGCCATCTACCGTTTGCGACAAGAATTATTTACTAACCTCAGTCTAAAATAGTACGAATGAAAATCACTAGATTGATTTAAATTCTTGACATAATTTTATATGTATTCTTGATATACGGAATGTTATTACTAAACGGACAATTTTCTTGTGGGTACAACGAAGTGCAACGAAGTAAGCAACTTTATTTTTTTTTTTAAAAGTATGAAAAGCTATCATTACGATGCGCTATCTAGCGGTTGGTAAAATGTCGCTGATATTGTTTATTTACGACGTATTGCCTACCGCTAGATGGCGCAGCGTGCTCAAACGCTTCTCAAACCGTTATTTAACAGTTTGAGATTTCAAACTTTCAAATTAAAAAAAACAATAAACTTTAAACAATAAACAATTATACAATTATACTGCTATACAATAATACATTTACATGTTGTAGTCAAATCGGTGAGTATAAAAGCATATATTTTTGGGTGTTTGTAATAAACAATATCAGAATCTTAAATGAAACTGTTTCAAATGCAACCATTCCATCAGTATTTTCTTATGACGTTGTCACGTTCAACTATCGTCAGTAAACCGACTTTACAGACAACCGTTTTTTTTTATTTGAATTCAGAGGTATAGTTTCAGGGATTACCTCCTACATACACACTTACAAACTTACAAACTGACTCACATACAAACATTACTTATTTATTATATAATTGTAGATAATGGGCTAATAATTTATAATTTATATTTTTTATAGCGCTAACGGACGTACAGTGATGCGACGATTATTAAATAATAATAATAATTTTATTTATTTATTTATGTAGGTACATAGGATTAGGTATACAGTTCATTCATAGGTCATGTAATCTTATAATAATTATATAAATTATTTCATAATTAATATAGGGAGGTTTAACACATCTTACATGACCTTTACTGCCAATAGCACATCTAACTAAGCGATAATTTGGCCCGTCTCTAGATGTGCATATTTTTATGCAATTTTAAGAAATGAAGTGTTTTTTTTAAATAAATTATTTGGACCCACCACCTGTATATACACATAAATATACCAATTTTATAAAAAATATAGCTATGTAATAAATATATACATTTATAGTTGTAATTTAATAATATTTAATTAATTAATAATACAGACGTAATACTAATAATTATAAATTCTTTATTTGTATTTAAAAAATAAAGCTTATTGCGAGCTTATTGCCGCATGAGAATTTACATTTATATTTACACAAGGGGCGCGGCTGACTTGTAGCGCCGTCTAGTGTGGCGTGCGTGAAGGTCTCAACGGAATTCAGCGTAGTGGTACACGCGAATTTTAACAGAGGCCGCCACTTATTTTTTGAAACATAAAAGCAGTTATTATAGCATACTTATAACAGTTAGACATATGCTTTTGTGGACTTTTTCATATATCTTCTTGAGGCCGACGTTTTTGTTTTACATAGTTTTCAAATATACCAAACCGTTTCGTCAGCGCACACCAATATATATATACATCACCAGCTCATTTTCTCCGTTTTGATTTACACATATCATGATTACGTATTAAAAACTAATATTTATCGCAATAAAATATAGCCTATAGAATTACTCGATAATGTAGCTTTATATTAGTAAAGATTTTTTAAATCAGATAATTAGATGTGCTATAAGGGTCGTGTGTCCGGTGAGGAGCCCGACAGTGGATCTAAGGTTTTTTTTTTTTTGTTTTTGTTTGAGATCTAAGGTTCTTCTTGCTCATGTCAAGTACAACTGGCTGCACCTGGCATTCCAGTGTGCACAGTTTTGCCAGTCTGTTGGCCTCTTCGTTGCCGGGTATGCCTTGATTTTATTTTATTTTATTTTTATTTTATTTTATTTGGTTAACAAACAGCGTTTATACATAACAAATACAAAATATAACAATAAAACTATGACTAATTATATGTTAACACTATCTATCTATAATGTGTACAGTACATATCTCCGTTATTATATCTTATTTATATATATATATATAATTTTTTTTTAGCAAATTTAATATTATAGAAAAAGAAAAAGAACAAAAATCAAATGGAAATGAAATTTTACATTGAGATTATATACAATAATAATTATTTTGTACCAAAGATACATTTTAAAAAACAAAAAATTGCAAAAACAAAAAATTTCAAAAAAGCTATTCATGTAAACTGTTCAATAGTCATTATATGAAATACGAGGGACAAAGGACTGATAGGATTTTTTAATGGTTTCCTTAAAGTGACTTTTAACTGATGAAAAAATATCAATGTACCCGAACCTAAGCTATCGTTATAAGTTGTCATAGCTCTGTTTATTAAGGAATGTTTCGTGTAATTAGAGTTATATCTCTTTATATAAAACAGATTCGGGTTTCGAGTAATGCGAGGAGGAGCCAGAATAGATATCTTTTCGACCAGGTACGCACTGTCAAAATTGTTATTTATTACGTTGTAGAGAAACATCATATCGCAAGTTGTACGCCTATCTTCAAGACTATCGAGTTTAAAAAGAGCTAATCTATCCTTGTACGATTCAGCAGGTCTATTTTCCCTAAAGCACAAGTGCCTTAGGGAAACGATGGCACGATATCCATATTAAGGTGACTTTGTTGGCTTTTCCCAATTTGTTGAGCTCTTGCATGCAGTCCCAGACCACAGAAGATTATGTGGTGGCTTTAGCTAGAGCGTCCAATGTTGCTCTGCTGTTAGAGCAGATGAGGATTTTTGTATTTTTTACCTCAAGTCGACTTTGGAGTTTTATGCATTCCAATATGGAATGAAACAAACAAACACCTCGGCTTGGAATACCGTGTCATGTTGTCCAAGGGGATGCTGATTCTGTGGTTGGTTTTGGGTCCGTACACGCCACCCTCAAAACGTCCAATTGTCCCTGATTCGTCGGTGAACCAGACGTCCGCGTTGTGGCTTTGGAGCCAATGTGAATTCTTCCAGTCTTACCTGGTGGGGATTAGAATTTTATAGGACTTCTCTACCAAAAATTTTTTAGTAGTCGATCCTGGGTCAAGGTGAATGGGCTTTTGTGGAGGAGGTTTAGCTCAGAATGATTGGCCCCTCCTCGCTTCCACTCGCCCAAACACAGTCTGTATGCTGTAAGTCTGGCGTCAGACCCTTGGCATTGCACCAGTCTTGGGTGGTCTTAAGTGCTTTGTCGATGAGCTCCTTAAGTATTAATAAGAAGTTTTCTCTTACTACTATGGCCACGTCATCAACGTAGCTGTAGACAGAGAAGCCTTAGTTTTGTATATCTGTTAGGAGTCAGCCTGCAACGATGCTCCACAAGAGGGGGCGATGACTCCACCTTGTGGACAGATCTTGGCTGAGATTTCCGTGAGGAAGGTGTCGGCTTGATAGATGGTCAGATTCCTATTTGAT
This sequence comes from Micropterix aruncella, assembly GCA_944548615.1. NCBI lineage: Eukaryota > Metazoa > Arthropoda > Insecta > Lepidoptera > Micropterigidae > Micropterix > Micropterix aruncella. Next base: position 1,103,526 of record OX155959.1, read on the forward strand.
AGCATACTCAATGTCCAGTCAATGATGGTCTCTGGTATTCCTCGTCTATACATGGTGTTTTTTATAGTTGCCCATAAAATTGTATTAAAAGATGCTTATTTGTTCATACTGATTTACTCCCTTCAAAGATTCCGGTTAATTAAAACTCATCCTGTATATCGACGGTTATAGTACAATACCTCATAACCCACAAAAAAATCCAAAATGAGTTAAGTATACAGAAGTGTAGGAAATATATTGCTCTATTAACTGGCAAAAGATAGTAACCCACAAAAAATATTTCATTATCTTAAAGAAAAAAAGGCAATACCAATCAACTTCATTACTTCAAAAATTTGCAAACAATACCTCACAATCCACAAAAGTCAATACCACGTAACATCACTAATGCACATCTCTGGATAAAATAACACGCAACCCACGTAATTGGAATAAAAAAAGTGAACATGAACGTGTACTTATCGTGGAGTTTTTTGATTCTCTACCTAAACATCCATCGCATTACGCCCGGAAAGAAACAAGCAAACATTACCTGCAAGAGGATGTCAAAATGCACTTACGGCTATATAAAATTTATAAACAGTATTGTTTGTATGTTAAAAAGTCTGAAAAAAATTGCATCTCGAAAACTTTTCGATGAAGTATTTTTTGTCAAAAATCTATCCATCTATACTTTAGAAAAAATATCAATGTGACGTATGTGAAGGTTGCAAGAGTGGTAATATTGAAGAGGCAGTGTACCGTGAGCACACACAGAAAAAAGAAAGAGCTCGTGAAGAGAAGGCTCGTTACAAAGAATGCGCGTTAAGAAACCAATGTAACGTGCTCACTATGGTTTTACAAGCGTTAAAAATGGCACCGTACTTAAATTGTAATGGATACTATTACAACACGAAACTATGTTGCCACAACTTCACAGTCTTCAACTTGACAACTCATTACACCAGATGTTACTAGTTTACAGAACGTGATGCCGAACTAGGTGCTTCTACCTATGCATCTTGTATAATAGATTATCTAAACGAATCCTGTACAGAAGAAAAAAACAAAATTGTAATCTATTCGGATGGGGGCACTGCCCAAAACAGAAATGTAACATTAGCAAATGCGCTTCTCGATTATTCTATCAAATGTAATATAGGTAATAATATAACAGAAATACCTAGAAGTCGGTCACACTCAGATGGAGTTTGACTCAGTGCACGCTGCCCTAGAGAGGAGATTGAAGAATCGGAAAATTCACTTAACAAGTGAATACGGGAAGATATCTCGTGAAGCTCGGGTAAAAACTTTCCCCTACGATGTAAAGCTTCTAGACTACACCTTTTTAAAGAACTACGCTGCAGCAGCAGTGCAAAGGTACACCTCAAGCCGGCTGAAAAAAAAGAAGGGTAATCCGTGTGTGAACTGGCCTACGAGCGATTCAGTATAATCAGACTGGCTCAATCACCGTCAAACTAAATTTTGATGAGGAAGATAAGAATAACTACCAAGAAGACCAAAACATAGAGAACAAGAAAACTGGGACCAACTAAACACATCCAAATTAAATATAACTGAAAGCAAATGGAAGCACTTGCAAGAGCTTAAATTTTCATTGCCGGCTGACACTCATCATTTCTAAGATAATCTGCCATATGAGTATTATTTTGTAGTAATTATAATTTTCTAATCTTTATTGTTAAGTTATTTCACATCATAAGTCTTTACTAGTTTGGTAAAAACAATGCTAACTTAAATTGCGGTACTTCCAAAACACATTTCTTTTTTGTTGTAACAGGTTTGTTAAATTTAAGACCTTACGGTTAAATTTTCATTTTGTGTAGTACTACTTGAGAGGGGTCAATAGTCATGATAAATTTCTCCAAATCATCAGAGAGGCCATCAGCCGATCCATTGCTGGGACCAGGAAGGGGAAAACGAGTAGTGGCTTTCAGAAGGTCAACTTTGTGCAACCTGGAACCAAAAAGCTGCCCAAAGATGGGACCAAACATTCCTCAATTTTAGGAGCAGCAAAGGACTGGCAATTGTTGATGGACACACAAGAGAAGCATTATGTACCAAATTCCTTCAGAAATCTGTACCACAGCATATATACCAGACATACTCATATTCTCAAAAGCGACAAACATGTAGTACTTGTTGAACTTACAGTTCGATGGGAGAGTAACATACCGAAGGACCACAACATCAAAGTAAACAAGTACTGCAACTTAGTAGACCGGATAGTGAGAAACGGATTCAAGACTGATTTCTTCGCCGGACGTTTCGGAGCCCGTGGCTCCTTCTTCAGCGGCAGGAAGAATACTGCAGTGGAAGCTGTCACCTGCAACTACCCGCATTCCTCTGTGGTGCTGGGAGAGGGGTGTAGTGGGCGGGAAAATGCATTTTTAAATAAAATATTGGATTTAGAATTTGGTAATGTGGAAATAAATAATGATATTTAGAGTGTATGAGAATATGTAGAGTGTATAAGAATATATAGGTGGAAGAATTAATATATAGTGTAATTTGTATCTACACTGTGTGTGTGTGTGTGTGTGTGTGTGTGTGTGTGTGTGTGTGTGTGTGTGTGTGTGTGTGTGTGTGAGGGTGAGTGAGGGTGTGTTTATTTGTGTGAGTGTGTATGTTTGTGAGGGTGTGTTGGTGAGAGTATAAAAACAGATAGATATATATATGTATATATTAAAAGGGTGTATACTATAGGATGGAATGTGTCTGTATCATTAATGTTGAATATTCAGGCCTTTGCCATGGCAAGCTCCAAGTACCCAAATATGTCCCAGTTCCCATGTTTTGAGCTTAATTTCAGGCGTGTTCTCTGGGAAGGCCTTTACCACCTTGACCGTAAAACCGTAAACCGTAAAACCGTAAACCGTACACTATATATTAATTCTTCCACCTATATATTCTTATACACTCTACATATTCTCATACACTCTACATATCATTATTTATTTCCACATTACCAAATTCTAAATCCAATATTTTATTTAAAAATGCATTTTCCCGCCCACTACACCCCTCTCCCAGCACCACAGAGGAATGCGGGTAGTTGCAGGTGACAGCTTCCACTGCAGTATTCTTCTTGCCGCTGAAGAAGGAGCCACGGGCTCCGAAACGTCCGGCAAAGGTACAACCTTCACTAACCTTACAATTAAATAAAAATGTTTTAAAAGTTTTCATTTAAAAATTATATATATATATATATATATATATATATATATATATATATATATATATATATATATATATATATATATATATATATATATATATATATATATATATATATATATATATATATATATATATATATATATATATATATATATATATATATATATATATATATATATATATATATATAATCTTTTTTTAAAGAATTCGTTTAAAGGATGACACTTTGATGAAAAAATAAAAATAATAAAAGCCACTTACATAGCTGGAAGGTTTTTCCCGGACTGGATTGGGAAATGCTTATTTTAAATGAGATGTATGTCTGGATGAGCACTACTTTCGACAGTGCAATGTAGGTTTAATGGGATCCCTTTATCGCTAGCGAACGATCGCCGTTCATCCACATCTCAAAAACAAAGCGTATCCTTATGCAAACCAAAATAAAATGTCTTTATTAAAGACAAATTAAAGCAAAAACAATGAAAAAAATCACAATCAATCGTCTCTTAAATGCGGAATGACATACCGAAAATTGGATTTGAAATTCGAATATATCCACTATTTAAAAGGACGATATACGATTGCAGTGCTCGCTATCAGCCAGCCATTAAATGAAAATAAAAATAAAATACTTCATTTGCTCGTTCCCATGAAATAAGATATAAATCGTAATTTCTGGTCGAGAAGTGTATACTTAATGCTATATGATATTTACAAGAGTTCAAAACATAAGATAAAATTGTATAATATTGTTAATATTTGATTGGTTTTGTGTAAAATCTTTTTTTAAAGAAT